>OZ023270.1:62877081-63477081 GCA_964006375.1 Tillus elongatus | reverse complement strand
CTACCACCATGTCACGTGCTACCAATCAGAAGCCAGAATCGACGGGTCATAGAGCCCCCAGTATCTATTTATATTCATTTTTTCTATTATGTCCTGTGCTTTTTGCAGTTTACCAGTCCTTAACAAGCTTATAATATCTGTGTCCTAAATTAAATGAGTTTTTGTTTCCTTTCCTCCTTACATGTTTTTTTATAATTTCTTTACCTAACGATATAGTTGCTGCGCTGGGGGCAGAGTTTCGCATAATAGTGGTCTGAGAAGCTGCTCACGTCGTCTTGCTTCGGATTTTAGGTTCAGAAGCTTATGACCCGTAACAACGTTTTGTTGGTCTTTTGTTGGTCTGTTGCTGGTTTGAGAAATGGGCGAGCAATGCGGTGGTTTCCCATTGCCCTCCGCTCCCTTTATGAGAGGGAATTTTGGATTACAGAGGAAACGTGAAAATAGATATAATGTAGTTTAGGAATATGAAAGATGTTTGTTGGTCTGCGGCATCAGCTGCTCTCCTTAGTCGACTTTTTCGACACATAGGAGAATCCTTGGACCTAATTTTTTCATGTCCTTGAGCCCATAGGGAACCAGTTTTGTCTGGTGTCTATTTAAATGTTGCTGACGGTGGATAATAAAGAATTCCTGCGGCCGGTATGTGACTGGTCTGAGAAAGTATGATCATGTTCTGAAACATACTGGTAATTTGTGGTGGTGATTATGATTGATCGACGACAACTGCACATGTTGGATACAGTAAATTTTATACTTCTAACATTTTCACCAAACTATCTACGAGACTTACTAATTCAATGATACAGTCTGTAAAATGGACGTCTTTTAAATTATTACATACAGGGTTGGGCAACATGGTGAGAACGCCCTATTTCTGGCCTTAGTTTCAACTGAACTAAAAATCGACTGGCATTAAAGTATCTGTATATTTAAAAAGATTATGACGTTTAAATATCTCTACCATCTGTCATATTTTTCAAGTTATGACGTCACAACTTCTTATTTTAAATTAACCACCCTTTATTTTATGTCTTTGTCGGTTAGATAATTGTATTGCAAATTCATCAAGGTAGTATTTGGTCGGGCTCTGATTTATCATTTTCTTTGAAAATGGTGAAAACCGAAGGTAAAACTGCTTTATATCATATCATAGCGTACCAATTATTTGTCATAGTGAAAATATTGAGTAATTTGACATTACTAGTCCCTTTGACAGTTAATACAATAAACAATTTCGAGTTTCTCCAGCTATTACTAACTTCTAAAATGACTGAACATGACTGAACATGAAAGAATTATACTTCTGATGATTGTTGGTTCTGATAAGATGTATAAGATGTAGTTATGAAACATTCCATGACAGGATAAGTTCATGTGGCCAATGGACGTTAGCATCTGAGGTCATCCATAATTACACATCTTGTTATAGGATAAGTCCAGTTTCAAAATCTACAGTATCAAGATTTTTAAACAGAATTAATAATAATAGTAATATCGACTTAATTGCATCCATAATTAATTACAAACATAATTTGCAATTATGAAAATTATCTTAGCTGTAAGGAAGAAAAAATGGTGAGATTCAACTGTTCTTCCATCTAACCATTTTGTAATTAAAACTAAAACGAAAGTTAAAGTACACACAAATATTACCATAATATGCACTGAGCCGAAAACAAAATAAAACTAAAATAAATTAGGGCTGAATATATACAAACCAAAAAAAAAAGTCCAGGACGCAGCCTAAACGGATACAAAACATAAAAACTGGCAAATACACAAAACAGGAGGTCAAAGCAGAAAGCCCAGTAGTACGCCTAAAGAATTAAACCGTGCCCAGAACATATCAAAACTGAACAGTCTGAGTCTTCCCTTAAAACCCCAACACTAGTTGCGGATTTCAGTTCCTTTGGCAGAGTGACTCGTTTTCGTGGTTTGTATACAATCCCTAAGCATCGTACCTCAATGTTTATGCGATCATTGAGTTATAATGTTCCAAAGGTGTATACACTCATCATTGAGTTATAATGTTCCAAAGGTGTATACACCTTTGGAACATTATAACTCAATGATCGCATAAACATTGAGGTACGATGCTTAGGGATTGTATACAAACCACGAAAACGAGTCACTCTGGAATACCTATCACAACCTCTAACCAATTTATTGTGCAAGTAGGCACCTCAACATTGGTTAACTTGAAAACCATAGACGCCATATACAATCTGTATCTTTCATCCAAACGTTTCCAACCAGATGACCCGTATCTATAGGAAATGTGATCAAACTTTCTCAACACATAGCAGAAACTGAGACAAGCATTCCGAAGCTTCTGAAGGCTGACCCTATCGGCTGCGAGAAAAGCTGGCCAGTAAACTGTGTCACAGTATGATATGCAGTTAAGTATAAAGCATTAACACAATTCGAGTTTCACCACATTGTTCAAAATGTCCTTATGCATGTAAAGAGCTTTTAATATAACAAACGAGTGTCTAATGAGCGTACTCACGTGCCCCTTATATCCTAAATCAGGGTCCAAGATGAGACCCACGCTTCGACAGTTGTCTGCGGACGTAAAACAGTTCTATTGAGCACCAGTGAGAATGACGTAACATAATGCCCTTCTTCATGGCTGTTAGAGAATCGCCGATCTTTTGCATTGATATTTGTTCTTGAAGATAATTTTCTGGCATTATGCAGATGCAATGCTGCATGACCCCTGGCACAATGGATGAAGTTGTGACCCTTGAAAACCTTCATGTATATTTTCGAGTTTTCGAGAATTTTTTGAGAATTGTTCAAGTGAGTATGGCTCATTTCTTTTTCACCTGTTTTTCATAGTTTTCTCTGCCCTGATGGTTCTCATTGGGTTGTCTTGCTTGACTTTGCCTGCCTGCTGTGTTGTTTAACCTATCAGTTTCACTCATTGGCTTTGCTTTTTGCCTCAACAATAGACTTGTTTTATTTTAGTGTTCAAGAATATTAGTTGTTATACTTTGACAGTTTTTGTGTCTTTCAGTGCTTTTAATTGCTTGATGCTTTTTAACTTTGTTAACGTAGTTTGCATGTTCAACTTAACATATTAACTGTTATTGTTGTATCTGTAGTTTTTAGATTTTTTAGATTTTGACTCAACTGTTGTTCGATTTTTCCTGTGTGACATGTGACCTTAGACTTTTCTGTGGGGATCACCTTGTCATCATTGTGCTCAGACATGCACAATGGCCTACCGGAAAAACTAATGTTTTTCTGACAGATCTGTCTTGTTTATGTTTGTAGATTTATCCCCTGAAGATGACCTCTTGGAGTGTCCAAACGCGTCGGGTGTAAGAAAAAGATCTGAAATAAATTTTGGTGTCTGGACGAGAAGCTGTTTCATTCAACGTTTAAGAATGACGTATGTCCAGTAATTAAAGCCCTCTCCTTGTCCAATATTAACAACTCAGTTTGCCTTTGATGAAACGGGAAGTGTAAAGAACGTTCCAGGATGTGGAAGAAAAAGAACAGCTACAAATGAGGTCAACGTACTTAATGTCCTGTTAAGTGTACATGAACAACCAACGATTTCGCTGCCAAAACTGGCCCTAAAGCACAATATTAGTAAACCATCTGTGAGTAGGATATTAAAATCCAATAAATAACTCCACCAATAATTGAACATAGACGACACTGATCAGCGTATGCAGTTTTGTCAAGAAATGTTGGATGTCATTGAAAAGTAATGCTAGGTTCATCAACAACATACTATTATTTTCTGATGAAGCGACATTTTGTCTCAACGGTTTTGTAAATATACATAATTGTCGATATTGGTCAGACTGCGATCCTCACTGAATGGAAGACGCTTATACCCATTATCCGCAGTAAATAAACATCTGGGCGGGTATAGTTTGAGGAATAATTATTAGACCTTTGGACTTGTTAATTCTGGACTTAAAGGTTTGGAAGTTCGGAGGAGAAGGAAAAACATGTGCCGGCAAGGAATTCCACAACTTGGAAGATGTTCTATGTCTGGTGACCTGGGCAGTAAAAGGGTGCATTCGCTCTGTTCGCCTGGTAGATCTGTTGGGGGCAGCAGGTGGAGGAACTATGGAAGAAAGCTCCTCTAAGCAGTGCCCGTGCAGATATCTATAAAAGAGAGAGAGAGAGGTTATCAACTGCACGTCGGTGGGCAAGAGATGGTAGCCTTTGGGTGAGGGTAGGGTCACTGATGAGACATATAGCTCTCTTCTGAATGGAGTCCAGGATAGCGAGTGTAGAAGCGGCACCCCAGATGTGGGAGCAGTATTCGAGGTTTGGCCTTATTTGTGAAGTATATAAGGTATAGAGATTAGCTGGTGAAAAGTATTTGCGAGCGCGGAAGAGGAAACCTAATTTCTTGGCAGCCGCTTCTGTCATCGATGTGACATGTTGTTGCCAATTGCCTGCCAGACCTGGTCGAATGCTTTGGATATGTCTAGCGTGACAATCTTGGTTCACCGTGTAGTTCCATAGACTTGTTCCAAGAATAAGTGACAAAGGAAAAGAGGTCGGCAGTTGATCTGCGCTGACGGAATCCATACTGCCTGTCGTGGATTAGACTGTGTTTTTCAAGAAATTTTAGCAATTCGGTCAGGAGAGGAGCAAGTTCTGGTGCGCATTTTTTGAGAACAATTGCTGGGATCTTGTCAAGGCCAGAGGCTTTACTGGTATTAAGAGAAGAGAGCATATTTCGTACCTTTTTAGTTTTGAAAATGATATCCGTCATTTTATGCGCGACATTGGGGACTGTTGGTGGTTGAACATTTGGAGGTGGGTTGAGAGTAGAATTGCCGGCGAACAACGAGGCAAAAAGTTCAGCCTTGCGCAGAGCGGGAGAAACAATTTCATCCCCTGAAACAAGAGGTGGAAACGTGCTCTTGCAGAAATTATTCCCAATAGATTTAGCAAGAGTCCAGAGGGGTTTGCTGCCATTGGAGCTTGAGAAGACTTTGTTTTTGATGTTGTTATTAACAGAGTTTTTTGCCTCAGAAAGAATGCGGACATAGCGGTTTCTTGCGTCGTTAAATGCTTGACGGTTTTCCTGACTGGGATTGTGCAGAAGCGTTTTGTGAGCTTTGACCTTTTCAAGTCTGGCCTTGTCACAAGATTTAGAGAACCAGGGCTTTTGAGTGGCTGAAGAGGTTTGCTGTGTACGTGGAATAAATAACTCCATGCCAGCTTGGATAGCTTTGATGACGTTTTGTGAGATATCAGAGTGGTCAGGATAAGATAAGCAGACAGACGCCCATGGAAATGAGGAAAAGTATATCCGCATTTCGTCCCAGTTCGCGCAGTTGTAGTGCCAAACGATACGTGGGTGTGATGACTGTGTGACCTCGGGTTACATTGCGCAGGAAGCAGTGACCATGCCGTGGTTAGGGGGGCGATGACTGGTATCTTATAGCATTCAGGTTTTGTAGAAAGAAGGAGATCCAAGGGATTTGAGCTGTGTGTTGGGATGCGAGGAAAGTTAGTAGGTTGCTGAACCATATTGGCTAAAGAATTGCTGACTACATAGGCCTCCGCTGCTCTCCTTTGTGGATCGGTTTTTGAAGATCCTAGCCATTCATTATTATGGACATTGAAGTCACCAAGAATAGTGACTTCGGAGGAAGGATATTCAGAAATTAGATGGTCAGTTTTTTCAGAAAGGTAGTTGAAGAGCTGGACGAAGTTGTTGTCAGAAGGTGACCGGTAAATGCAACAGATGAATTTAGTTGCAGCCCTAAGAGAAAGTTTCATCCAAAGTATGTCTTTTCTTCCAGCTTCCAAACTGGGGAGTCTGGGACGTAAGCGCACACGCCTTCAGGCTATCTTAAGGAAGTAAGGAGCTCATACTATGGTCATGAACTCCTTCATGACCAGAGTCTGCCAAAACTCATTTGTTTATTTCCTAACCCTGAAAACCCAGCACTTTTTAACAACATTTGGTGTCAGTAGGATGGTGATAAACTTAGTGTTTATGCAAAAAGGGGCGAGGAGAAGAGAATGCATTGAATGGCGGACGCGGTCACCTGACTTAACCCCATTGAACCATTTACTTTGTGGTCATTTAAAATCCGTGGATAACCTTAATCAATCGTGACTGTCGTAGCAAGTTCGAATCAGAACTGCCGCTCACGAAATAACACCAGAAAATATTAAAAACCTTTTAAGGTAATTTGTCGCTAGATTTGAATATTATCAGGTCGCTGAAAGTTTTCAATTTAGAACACTTGCGGTAAAGAATTTTCATTTACATATGCTGTTTTTTATTTGGGAACGTGTTGTGTTCAATTGTGTTGTTTAATTTAAAATATTTTATAGTACGTAAGGGCGTTGTATTCAGTTGTATCTACCTGTTATCCCAGTTACTCAGATCCTGCAATACATATTATACTTCTTGTTTCCAATAATTAAAATAAGTTTGTTTACTTTTGAATATAGCAAATTCTGTTACAATTTATTTCACTGAATATATCACAAGCTTCTTGCAAAATATATATTTCTTTTTTCAAAACAACAATCACAAATAGTAAAAGTCTGTCGCGCGTATTGGCACACTATGATTTGGTTTTTACCATTTTCTGACAAAACGTTTCTTCAGAGACCGATCCAACACTACATTGATGGAATTCGCCATAAAATTATATATCCAACAAAAAAACTGTAATACTGGATCTTATAAAAAAATTCTTATGACGTCGTAGCTTGAAGAATATGACATATAACAAAGATATGTAAGCGTCATTAAATGCTTTTCAAAATATACAGAAACTTTTATTCGGGTCAATTTTTGATTCATTCGAGACTAAGGCCAGAAGTGGGGTGTTCCTACAATTTTCCCCAACCCTGTATATCAATTCGGAACAGTTTTTCATATGCTGCCGGAAGCCGGAAGGTCTTATAATTAATTACCTGGTGTATATAAAGGTTTGAAGCCGTGAAGTGAAGGAAAAAAATAGGCATTTTGATGTGTTTTCTTCTCTATTGGTTGAGTGTTTGATTTTTTGTTTTTTATGTTTCTTTTTAAAAATTATTTTATTTGTTTTGCAGATATATTTTAATTTGGCACAAATTGCAAAGTGGATGTGGCAGAATAGCCATTGGCTTAACTTGACCTGTGCAGTTATTTTGTAAAGAAAGTCAATTAATAAAATTATATAAAAATAAAAAACTCTGGACGCAGCAAGTGCGTTATGGTAGTGAATTTTCATAGAAATGATCTGGCACAAAATATTTTATTATAACTTTTTTTTCTTGTAACATACAAATCTGAATTTTTGTATATAGTTTACTTTTTATATCGTTAACCTACCCACCAAATTTGGTTATAATAGCTTTTTATTTTTTGAGATAAAATTTTTTTTCAAATTAAAACTCAAAATTTTGCCGGAAAACTTCGTCCGATTTTTTTAATTAAAGAACTTATCAAAGCCATTTACAAAAGGAAGGTACATGCCAAATGTTATCAAAATCGGCCCATTATTCTTTGAGATAAAAAATTTTTTCGAATGAAAACTCAAAATTTTCCCGGAAAACCTCATCAGATTTTTCTGACTAACAAACTTGTTAAAGCCATTTACAAAAGGAAGGCACACGTCAAATTTTACCAAAATTGGCTTATTACTTTTTGAGATAGGAATTTTTTTCGAATGAAAACTCAAATATTTCCCGGAAAACCTCGTCCGATTTTTCTGACTAACAAGCTTGTCAAAGCCATTTACAAAAGGAAGGTACATGCCAAATTTTATTAAAATCGGCTCATTGCTTTTTGAGATAGGAAGTTTTTTCGAATGAAAACTCAAAAATTTCCCGGAAAACCTCGTCCGATTTTCCTGACTAACAAACTTATCCAAGCCATTTACAAAAGGAAGGTACATGCAAAATTTTATTAAAATCGGCTTGTTACTTTTCGAGATAGGAATTTTTTTCTAATTAAAACTAAAAAATTTCCCGGAAAACCTCGTCTGATTTTCCTGACTAACGAGCTTATCCAAGCCACTTACAAAAGGAAGGTACATGCCAAATTTTATCAAAATCGGCCCATTATTTTTTGAGTTATCGGTGTGATACATATATATATATATATATATATATATATATATATATATATATATATATATATATATATATATATATATATATATATATATATATATATATATATATATAAACATATAAAAATTGAAACTGACACCGGATATGGGTTCTAGGGGTCCTAGTTCGCGCTCATTTGCAAAAATTTTTTTCAAAATTCAAAAGTCGGGGTCTCTCCATTAGTGAATTTTTTCTACGAAAATTCACTAATAAACACAAATTTTTGTTGAATACATCGCTTTAGATTGTCTCTAATTTATGCGATTGTGTGTACTTATCCCACAAGTTAGTCGAAGAGAGAACTGGCACACAGCCCTGGTGGAAAGCCGCCTTAGTATGATATTAATCTTCGAGCTTCTGCGGTTGATGTATATTATATTGGATATTATAACCGGGGAAAAACCAGAACACCGCTGCATTTCAACACAAAGCACACTTAGTTTTATTGTGTCTGTATTAATTAACAACGATATAATAGAATCAACTCTAGCTCGCTGAAATTATGTTCCTAGTTCAGGAAATACACCAACGTTACGAATATGGGATGGCACAACTGAAACTTAATTAATAACTAAAACAATACACTTCCTAATTAACTAGTCTGTATGGATTTTTATTTGAGAAAGTTGGTAATTAGACAATATGATTAATCAATAATAATGTTATGTTCTTCGGGGTTCTGGATTTGTTGACTAACAAAACACAGCTTTTCAAACTACTAATTTATTATAACCAATACCACTATTAAGTAAAATATTTTTCTCTATTACTAAATGTCCATAGAACTATATTCCACTCTCCGCCTTCTATGATCGCTTCTTATACACCAACACTTACTGCTGGATCGCTTAATACTCTATCACTTATTCTGCTCCACACTAACCCAATACTGAACTAACTCACTCTATGCGCTGCTCGTCTATTCATATTGCTCATAGAGAATATAGACCTTCTACACTGTTCTACACATGTCACTGCTGATCCCTTCTAGAAATTAAATTCCAGAGTGTTAATTGTTACCAACACATTTAAAACCGGCCTCTGACCATAGAAGTAACAAAGTTCACAAACCTAATCCTCATAGACGGATGTGAGACTAGCCCTTCTTACATTCGACCGGCCCCGTCGAATTCTGACATTTCTTGATATGGCGTAAGTCTATGCATATGGACCACCTTCATCTTGCTCTTTGGGCTACTCTGAATGCGATAGACAACGTCATTACTCCTTTTGACTACCGTATACGGACCTTCCCATAATTTCTATAGTTTAGGTGACCGTCCCTTGCATCGTATTGGATTGTAGAACCACACCCGATCTCCTTGTTTAAACCAGCTAAATTAGCTCACACGTCATAACGGATCTTCATGCGACCGCTTTCTACTCGTATGTGCATTCCGACAGTAGTATGGATGGATTTCCTTCTCGTCAATATGTCGGGGCTATCTTTAGGCGGAGCTGGTACGTTGCATTGGTTCTTATGCACAATTACTCTTGTTCTTGTGTTTCTATTTGCACAAATATCTCTGCAGGTCCTACTTTTCCTGATGACATCAGCTCTGTTCCAACAAGTCTGTTCTTTCAACTTTTTCGGGGTTGGCTTCAGATTTCCATTGTCTTAACCCCCTTCGTCTTGTACTTCTCCCATAATTTCTTTTCTACTTGCTTCTGGCTGAGTAACTGGGTCGTCTCTTCCTGTCACAGCTCTCTTCACTAGAATGGCATTTTCACGGCAGACGTTGCTATTTTCCTCTATGGCGATTTTCCGCACTACCAGGTTACTGCCAGGCGAGATTATTTTTTCTTCGCCGTCGATGGTCAGGATGTTCGTGCCAAGATCAAGTTCAGCGCACTGATCTTGGAGTATAATCGGGTCTGATATTGCGGCGCCTATGGCTCTCTGCTTTGCCTTCCATGTTCCAATTTGCAGCTCAACTTCTCTTTTTCGCCAAATACCTGGATCCGATCACTACTGGCTGCATTTACTCTGTACTCTCTGTCTAGTTCTCTTACTCGCTATCTTGTACCCATGTCGCGGCGAATAATCGTCCTAGGTGCGCCCGTGTCGACGACCATCTGGGTCTTAATACTGCTTAAGTATCCGTCTACGACGAGAGCACTGCCAGAATCGCTAACCTGAGAATCGGTTACCAGCCTTGGCTTCACATTCCCCCTTGCGCGTGATCTTAGAGCTCAACATTCGCCCCTTATATATCCCACCTTGCCGCAATTCCAGGAGCGTAAGGCATTTGCACGGTGATCTCGGGTGCCCATGGGACGTAGGGATTATATGTTCTGCTATTTTCTCTAGTCGCTGCATGATCTTGGATGGATCTGTTTTATTTTTTCTTGTGCTTAGAGACTCCGAACTTTCGTATGGCATTCTGATTCTTGCTTTATCGTTTCAAACTCTAAGGAATGTGCCAAAGCATCGTACAAGTTCTTATGTCTCGCCATCCCCAGCGCCTGTTGGATGTCGATATCTCTGATGGCGTCAATGAAGGTTTGTGTTTGTGTCGGAGCTATGGGGTAGGCTATTTCCCAGTCTCTTGCCACATTTTAACTGCCTCCCTCCTTAATGCATCTTGAAGTTGCGTTGTGTCTCTATTTGTGTCTCATATTGAAGGCACCTTTATCTTACCAGAAGATGGATTGGTATCTCAGCCACTATCACATGGCCGCCTTCGTGGCAACTGTTCTGTATGCTCTAACTACTTTAAGAACAATTTTTCGCTGTACCCTTTCCAAACTATTCCTATAAGTGTCCCTCTCAATGGAACCACATATAGCAGGATTGAGTAGATTACTCCACACAATATCTGCCTCTTACAACTACCGGGTCCATCGATGTGGGCCAGTAGCCTGACCAAGGCCGCCTCTCTATCCCGTGCCTTGATCACTGCTGATCACCAAAAGTGCATCTGTCATCTATCACTACTCCCAAGCAGCGCACAATCTTACAGTGCGTAACCACGGCATTATTTAAACAAAAACGTATGTGTCTTTTTGTCGGCCCTTTGGTAAAATTAAAGCCTCAGTTTCTTTTTTGGAGCTAGTTGCAAATCATATCCTCTCATCCATCTTTCAATACATCTTAGCCACGCGTTGACTCTAAAAGTAACCTCTTTATCATCTGTATCAGGTACGACTAATGCCAAGTCATCAGCGTAAGATGTGTATATTGCTCCCTCCGTCGGAGAGAATGCTCCATAAAATTGATCCCATTACCGAGTCCTGTGGAACATCTGCCATTACTTCAATTTCTCTTTGTCCACTTTAATCATCCTTCCCCTGAAGTAGCAGCACACATGGTTTACTAAACACTCAGTAATACCCCTTTTTTCGCAGCTCGTCAAGTATAACACTCCATGAAGCCGGGTTAAAGGTGTTCCTAACATCCAATGTGATAAGAGCACACCAACACTCTTATGTGTTTCGTTCCAAATTCTCAGTACTTCATCGATGGTCTGCATTATGGATCTTCCTTGTCTGAAGACATATTGCCGGTGGGACAACCCCTCTCCTTCTTCAATCTGATCTTCTAATATGTGTCTTATCAATAGCTCGTACACCTTGTTTGATGTATTAAGGAGGCAGATGGGTCTGCACCCCATCCCGGTTTGTTTCGATAGAAAAACAACTTTGGCAACCTTACATTCCATCGGGAATTCTTATACCATCACAAGACAATTTATTATGGACAGTATCCATTTCGGTGCCACTGCGGATGCGACTTTTATCGCTTTGGGCGGCTTCCGTCGAGACAAGGTGCCTTTCCAGTGTTAATGTTACTTATAGCTTTCTCCAGGTCTTCTAATGTGGGGGGGGGGGGGGTCCTTACATCTTTACATATTGCCAATGGCTCTAGCTCAAAGCGTTCCAACAGAAAGAAACCCTTCGACAGGATGCAGTATTTTCCCTAGTGTTAACTGTTAACCTTGGTTGGTCATCTTTTTCGTGACAGTCCTGTGCCCGTTGCCTGATATATCTTCATCTAGTTCATTACATAAGTGTTGCCAGTGTTTCCTCTTTGATTGGTTTAGTAGCCAAGCCAGTTTTTTAGACTTCTTATATTCTTATATGTGGGTAATGTTGTTACCTTTTTTGCTCGCTCTCGTCGCAGCCCTTCTTATACTAATACATATATTTCTCTCGTTCTCGATGTGACTTTTCCGCAAATATGGCACCTGTTTTTTTTTTCTTGCAATCTAGATGCATCTGGCTAATCTCGCATGCTTTCTTCAATATTTTTCTACATGCGCCTGTAGGCACCGCGACATGTCTTTTCTCTCTACACTCCAACCTTAGCTGGAGCACGCTCTTCAAAATCGCCCAGTTGTATTCGATTTTGAACCTCTCCTGATCCCTTCTTTTGGTTGTTACACCACGAATTTCAAAATAAATAAAACTGTGGTCACTAAGAGACTCGTCCTCTAATATCTGCCAATGAATAACATGTCTTGCATAATAATATTAGTGGATAAGTCCGGCAAACAAGTGGCGCTGATTGATGTGGCTATTCCAAATATCCAATTCGGGAACAAAATCCAAAGAGAAGAGTCAAGTACAGAAATCTCGACTTACCTGTTGACATGGTGATGAACGATTCTTCCTGCCTTAATCCTGGCGTCTTCTTTCAGTATGACAGCATTTAGTTCCTCTCCCAAGTATCAAGTTTAATTCTTACATGACTGTTTCTTATGCCACAATAGGGCTTTGGACCATAAAATGTTGTTGAGGTTAAATTGTCACTATTTCGGTCGACATTATTTTTTAAACTCTATTTCGTAATTACTTTTTTGGCGAAAAATGTCACATTGATATTTATTTTTGTTATTGTTCATTGCTATATTATCGCAATATTTTGTTTGTAATTTGTAAATAAAAACGGCTAGGGCCGACTAGATATTGATACACCCCCGTATGATAATTTGCAGATATAAACTTATATAATTGTTAGTCGTTACCATTTTATTTTTACTTCTTTAGAATCAGGGAATGGTGCTTTAATTTCCTGTAAGTCTTAAACAAATTAAATTTTATGTCCAATTGGTAGAAACAATGAAACTCCATCTTTTGTTTCTGATAGGCACAAAGATCATAATGAGCAATCTCCCATCCTACAATACGCGATGATATCTGGTAATAAAAGCAAAGGTAATAATTCTAATTCGGTCCAGCAGCCTGTATAATAACTAATAATTCCCTCGACGAAATGAAACCATAATAACCTATGGCGGCAGCAGAGTCCGGAGTTTTTGTAACAGCAGCATCGGTCCCGTTACGCTTGAGCTTCGGCTTGCCCAGCATGTGCCAGCCTTTATAATCTTATATTAATAATTCAATGTACCCTCTATTATAGTAATAAAGTAATATGTCATAAAGAAGCCGGAACTGCTTCCAGACCAGATGTCGACAATTTAATATCATCCCCTAGAAGCTCGGTCGTCTTCGCTCATCCACGGATTTAAGATCGGAAATGTTACGTACATTCAGTTGCAGACTTGTGAAGTCAAAGGTTTTGCCCTGTCCTTAGGGGATAAATAGACTAGTGTTTCAATCAGGCAGTTTTTCTATATAATTAGGAGAAAATTGGTGTATTTACATGTAAACAAAGTTTAAGAGAAAATAATATTAAATTTGATGTCTTTTACAAAAGCCACGCATTTGAAGACATCATAGAGTTTTTTGTTATACAGAGTCGCCCCCTGAAACTTCCAACCAGTTTTCTAGGTTAAGGTGAAAAACACAAAAAAAGTCTGGACACAGCAAGTGCGTTATTGTGGCGAATTTTCTTTAAAATATTTTTAATTCCGAAAAATAACGATAATTACTTTTGGACATAGAAACGGAGCAGTTATAACCACCAGGGCCACAGTAATGTTATGTTTAATGTTTATTCAGACACTTTCCTTATCTGTAAGATGATTTTGCCACTTGTCGATAGTATTACCCTCCACAGAACCGAATTAAAAAATTCCATTAGTCGGATCTCAGCAAGTAAAACACAAAATGGTGTTAAGAGATTAAATTATTTGTCTGTCTAAATATGTAGAAATGGTTAAAAGACATTTTAATAAACAAAAATTTATTAACAAAAATTGATATTACTATATGCGTAACCTAAATAAGACCACAGGATAAAGATGCTGCGTTGACACTGTAAGTGCGCTAAGTGAAGATGAGATCGACCTCCTAAACAAGGGGCTGAAATTCGGTCTTCAGTCACAAAAAAACGCTATAGTAGAAGTCATAGTATTGTATAGTATTGAAACAGAAATTAAAAAATACCTGAATCTTCAAAAAAATTATTAGAGAAGCATGTAAAAATAAAATTTCGAAAAACTTGTAGGAAAATAAGTCTACTAAAAATCAAAATTGCACTCCAATAAATATGAAAATAGTAGAGCGATTGCGAGAGAAAGGTTGTTTTTATGTTAAAGCAGATAAAGGTAATTAGGTTGTGATTTTGGACAAAAACGATTATAAAGATAAAGTTTATAATGCAATACAGACCGGACCATATAAAAACTGAATAAAAACCCCATATGTAAGGCTAGATGTATTCTCGCAACAATTAGAACCGTAGACCGGTTTCGCTCTCATTAGAGCACTTCAGTACGGCATACTAATTGTAGCGAAAATACACCTATATAGTAATACGGCTATATTAGCCAACCTTCCAACACCAAGTGAGTAGTGGACGTGCCGCCACCTAGTTGCGGAACCAAGTAGTATGTTGTCACGCCAGATCCAAATAACACAAAGTGGTAAAAAATAGAGACTGTATACAACTAACTAACAATTTAGTAAATTGGTAGCCCATTTCTACCCTAATATAGAGACACAGTATGTAAGGCTAGATGAATTCTCGCAACAATTAGAACCGCAGACCTGTTTCGCTCTCATTAGAGCTCTTCAGTAAGGCATACTAATAGCCGTATTACTTTATCGGTGTATTTTCGCTGCAATTAGTATGCCGTACTGAAGAGCTCTAATTATAACGAAACCGGTCTACCGTTCTAATTGTTGCGAGAATGCATCTAGCCTCACATACTTTGTCCCTATATTAGGGTAGAAATGGGCCAGGACTAACAATTTACTAAATTGTTAGTTAACCATTTACTAAATTGTTAGTTGTATACAGTCTCTATTTTTTACCACTTTGTATTATTTGGAGCTGGCATGACAACATACTACTTGGTTCCGCAACTAGGTGGCGGCACCTCCACCATTCACTTAGTGTTGAAAGGCTGGCTACTATAGCCGTATTACTATATAGGTGTATTTTCGCTGCAATTAGTATGCCGTACTGAAGAGCTCTAATGAGAGCGAAACCGATCTGCGGTTCTAATTGTTGCGAGAATGCATCTAGCCTTACATACTTTGGCCCTATATTAGGGTAAAAATGGGCCAGGGCTAACAATTTACTAAATTGTTAGTTAGTTGTATACAGTCTCTATTTTTTAACACTTTGTGTTATTTGGAGCTGGCGTGACAACATACTACTTGGTTCCGCAACTAGGTGGCGGCACGTCCACCACTCACTTAATGTTAAGAACCCCCTATCAAAAATGATTTTGGCTGTTAAAAATAGTCTAAAGAGTTGTCACAACCTTATAACAAGAGACTTAGAAAGAAAGTTACAAGTTGCAAATACAACAGTCCCCAAAAAGTATTGTCTCCCAAAAATGAACAAACCGGGAAGTCAATTAGACCTATTGTTTCGGCTATAGATTCCCTGACATACAATTTAGCAAAGTGGTTGACAAATGAGTTTAAAGGCTTGCCCGTCAAACAGAAAGTTTTTAAGTAAATGTTAAATTGGTTAAATGCGAGGTTTGGATTTCATTTGATGTAATCTCATTGTTTCCTAGTATTCCCACGAAGGAATTGTTAACGTACTTAGAGGAGTTGTTAGAAATGAATAACACAAATGAAAAGCTCTGTAAAGATTATTTAACTTGAACAAACCTTTGTATTAAACAAAATATTTTTCAATCCAACAGTGAGTTTTTTTAACAAACCCAAGGCACCGCAATGGGCAACCCCCGACCGCCATTTAGATCTTGATAACAGATCTTGAAAGTGAACGTGAGTATTTTTCTAGAGTGTGGTTTCGTTATATGGATGATATTTTCGCTGTGTTTAATACAAACATTTACAAAATAGACGATTATATAGCCAAATTGAACAATAAATTTGGTTCCATAACATTTACCCACGAATTAGAAATTAATAATAAATCACCCTTTCTAGATGTACTAGTTATAAAGATAAAGAAACTTTAGAGTTCGATGTCCATAGGAAGGAAACCACCACTCTAAGTTACATTCCCAATTACTCACATCATACGTAGGCAAAAAAATAGCCAGTTTGAATTTTTTAGCAAACAGGTTAATTAATTATCCTTTAAGGAGTATATTAAGAACGTGCTCGAATATAACGGATACACTCCTTGCCTAGTGGAGAATTTGATTAACAAACAGAAAACAAAGAAAATTTTAGGGGAATCAACGACTTTTAGAATGGAAAAAGCAAAAAAAACCTTTTTGGCAAAAAATACTTTAAAAAACTTGCTAAGTAACCGAAAAGACAACGATAGTACCGCTAGAATGTCGGGAATTTATGAAATAAGTTCTAAAGATTGTGATATTAAATACGTCGGACAAAAAAAAGATCTATTGAAATTAGATTTGATGAACATTTAGTGCAATTAAGATACGGTACTATAGAAATATCTTCTGTTGCCCGGCATATTTGGGATAATAATCACCAAGTAAATTGAATAAAAATGTTAGACAACCGTGGCAGCTAAACACTTTCGAAACTATATAGATTGCTAAATACAGTAATAATAAAAAGTGTATGAATTTGACTCCGCCGCCTATGGGGAGTCTATTGATAGATCACTTTACAAGAAAGATCGACAGAAGATAATAAAAGAACTCAGGTATTTCCGCCAAACAAACTATGTTAATCTTTGTGTTGTTGGACCACCCTTAATCGTTATGAACCGACTACCTGCACAAAAATATAAGCAGAGTTGTAGGTGTAAGATATTTAGAATTATTCATCCTCTGATGACGCTAACTTGGTTAGTGAAACGATCGTCAGGTTTTTTAAATGTATTGTGGTGATTTGGGTTCTCCAAGTGTACTTACCAGTGCTCATTACAGGTTCCAATCTTTACTTAGTAAAGAAAATTTTGTCTCGAAAATTTGCTGATATTTCAATCACGTCATTAAGAAATATTTGTTTATGAAAACTCATCCAATTTTTTTACCCGTTCCGAACTACGCCGCCAAACAGCCTCGGTGTTTGCATTTCACAAGTTGTTAGCAGTGCCTGTCAACTAAAATGACAGATTTTTCGCCAATTGTAGAACTTATTCCGCCACTAATAGATGGCGCTATCATTTGCGTTTAACTACAGTGACCGCTAATATGTTTCCTTCAAACAACAGAAGATGGTGTCACATGTGCATCTAATACTACGTTTACCAAATTATAGAAAAGTATGGAAAGTCATTTTATGCAAATATGTATATCTCAGTCTTATCATTTATATGCTACATCGCCAAAAAATAAAGTGCAAGTGAAGAACTAGATTTGTTATCTAAACATTTAGGCGTTAGCAGACTATGAATTCAATAGTGTTGGTAGCTCTTAGATTGAAATAATTCAAACGAAATTGTCAGCCAATTTTAAATTTTTATTTTTTAGATTATTTTAAACCTTTCTTTTATAATATATCGCCCACGACATCCGACCAAGCTTTCCTGGGCCTTCCAAGGCCACGGTCACTACTTACATGCTATCTGAAAGTTCTACGTGTCATCCTATCATGATCCATTCTTAGCTCTGGCCCTTTCTTCCCTAATACCAGGACAATGTATGTAAGACTAGATGCATTCTAATGATAAATAGAAACGCATACCGGCTTTGCTCTAATTAGAGCTCGTCAGTGCGCTATAGTAATGTTGGTTGGTTGTACACAGTCCCTGCTTGTAACATTTTGTGTTTATTAGTGTTGCCGTGACAATATATTACCTGGTTTCGCACCGAGATGGCGACCCTGTCGTATATCTCACAATGTTCTACGAGTATGGCTACCTTAGTCGAACTACTGTAGATGTATTCTCGCTGCAATTAGTATAGCACACTGACGAGCTCTAATGAGGGCGAAACCGATATGCGTTTCTAAACATGGTGAGAATGCATCTAATCTTACGTACATTATCCCGGTATTAGGGAAGAAAGGGCCAGGGCTGGCAACTTACAAAATTGTTGGTTGGTTGTACACAATATAACGTTTTGTGTTTAATAGAGCTACCTAGTTCCGCACCGAGATGGCGACCCGGTCGTACATCTCGCAACATTCCAATACATTCAAATAACATTAATTTTTAATGTGGCTAAACATTAATAATAATAATAATAATAAAAATAAAAATAAAATAATAATAATAAAATAATAATAATAATAATAATAATAATAAAATAATAATAACAATAATAAACTGCGCCATTGTCGGTCCCAAGCCCGGGTGAGAAGGGAGGAGGGGGGTTGAGTACCAACCACGTTAAAAACCAGGGTCCGTCTGGGGGTACCGCCCGGATGGTAGCACCCTTGAAGGGCCACGGGCTAGGATACATTCTGAGGTCTGTCTGAATGGTGCGAGTACGGCTTCCAGCAGTATGCTCACCGCTACTCGTAACGGCGCAGACGGTACAGCCAGCGACGCCAGCGATCTGTTGTCTCATTTATCCTCTTGTTTCCTAACCATTTTACTTTACTCCTTTCTCCATTCCTACCTGGGCCACCAGGCTTAATTTGTGGCACACCCATGGTAATGGAGCAAAACCGGGACGTCAGTGGCGGGGTGCTGATGAGGCCCAAAATCAACAGCAGGGGAGCCTAGTAAGACCAAGAGCTCCACCCACTGAGCATGCCGCGTAGGAAAATGAGCCAGCGCTCACTCAGATGGTATAAACAAGACGGCTCATTTAATGGACTATGGATATGAATGAAACAATTATGCGCACTGACTACAGAGTAACACAACTCGGACAACAGACGACCGGATATAGGCAACAACTTCACATCGAAGTTATCAGATTGTACCCACACATACAAGTGACTCAACAGAGCCTAGATGATCAATATCGTGTCATACTTAGGAATAACACATTAGCAAGAAGAATACATCGAGGGTGCACAAGGAAATGAGGAATTCATCGACAAATTGTCCACAGAAATGAGACGTGCAGTCGCAGAGTATGAAAGAACAAATCCTATTACTAGACCACCATTACCTAGGCTAAGATCAGCTAGAAAGCTGGAAATTATATTGAAACTTGTGAACAGAATAATTTTCCCATCACACCTTCTAGAGATCAACACAGCTGAGCACATGCATACGATTATTTACTGTACAGCAACTGCTAGGCAATTATAACTCTAGCAATTAAGATTTCTGATCGTAGGTACAATCACAGAGACTCTTGTCAAAGAGTGCCCCGTGGGAAAAGGGTTGAAAAGTATAGTGAAAACACTTTGAAAAGAAATTGGACAACTGGCGCAATACATTGGGGAAGTATAGACAAGTAAAGTGCAGAAATGAGTAGAGGAAATAATAGGCCGAGTTCGACAACACCCAGCACGAGATCCTGTCAACCACACTGCACAAGAATGTTTGGCCACCTTAAAATAGAAGCTCTTTGTATATTCAGAACGCTTGAGGAGATATAAAGCGAGAAACAATAGGAAGCGCGACAATACAATGTTTGAATGCACTGAAAGGACTTTTACCGTCAGCTTAATTCAGATACGAATGTAGCCACCGATACTTTTCCAAATAAAGAACATTTGAAGAGTTTTGGAAATGTCAACTAGCCACACCAGTCTCCAGCAATATTGGCTCCAGCTGGATTAACGAAGAATCCGAGGTTATCAAAGAGCTTCAGAATTGGAAGGCAGCGGGGCCTTATGGTGTCCAAATCTTTTGGCTGAAAAATTTTTGGTGTACACATCATCTATTGGCGGTGTTAATAAATGTTAATAATAAAATACTTGACCCAAAGAAGATGCCATTTTTTTTCACACAAGGAGATGCGTATCTTATGCCAAATGACCATTAGTGTTCTGCATATAAGTTGATCACATCCTGCCTTGATAAACGCATACAGGCGCACTGCGAACGAAACAACATAATGCGAGCCAGCAAAAAGGGTGTGCCAAAGGATCTATTGGATGGAAATAACAACTAATAATTGAGTGGGTTGTGTGCAATCAAGCTTACAATGCACGAAGAAATCTATGCTGCCTACGTGGATTACAAAAACGCATTTGATTCAGTTCCACACGAATGGCTTATAAGTGCGCTGGTGTTTTATAAAATCGATACTTAAACACACAATGTCTACCTGGAAAACAAAACGGTTACGGGTACAAACGGGTGATAACATCGTAACCAGCACAATACCAATTAGAAGAGGTATATTTCAAAGGAACTCACTAAGTCTATTGTGGTTCTGGATCGCATTGAATCCACTATCAAACCGCCTGAACTCCACTAGATCTGGGTTTGGTATAAAAGGCAATAGCAGAAAGCAAACCAGGCAAAATCATCTGCTGTATATGGATGATCTTAAGCTGATGGCTTCCACAAAGAACCACCTGGAACAACTCCTTAAAATCGTGGAAGGGTTTTGCAGAGGTATTGACATGCAGTTTGCGCTTGACAAATGTCACACCTTATGTGTAGTCAGAGGGAAGATACAACCAGGTGTATAGAAAATGCAGAACGGCCAGCAAATTGCCTCAATGGATGTAGAAGATTGTTATAATTATCTGGGAATACAGCAAGCGCAGAAAATAAACCACTAGACAATGAAGAACAATCTGTCAAATGAGTTTACGAAACGAGTAAAGCAGGTGGTGCGATCACATCTTAACGACAAGAACCTGACTAAAGCTCTGAATACAGATGTATGTTCTGCGCGTAGCTATTCATTTGGGATTGTGACATGGAGTAAAATGGACATCGAAAATCTACAATGGAAGGTGGGAAATCCCCTAACAACATCCAAAAAGCATCACGCTCGTACTGCCATCGAGCCACTAGCCCTACCTAGACACCAAGGTGGAAGAGGAGTGTTGGATATTGGTAGACAGCTGGACCAACACATATTGAACCTACATACATATTTCCATCAGCGGGCGGTTACTTCTGAACAACACCATGCTATATGCGAGGCAGATGATTCAACACCGCTAGAATTAAAAGAAAGTGAAATAAAAAGTCACCATCGAACTGATCAGGACAATCTGCAATATTGGATGCAGAAGCCTCTCATGGGCGACATCTGCATGAGTCCTCCCAGGCACATGTCGACAAATTGGCGTCAAACTACTGGTTGGTGTTCGGACAGATGTTTCCCGAGACAGAGGGGTTTTTGCTGGCCATACAAAAGCAGGCCATCCAAGGAACAAACTATCTGAAGTATATAGTTGTAGATAATTCTGTCCAAGATGATAAATGTAGATTTGGGTTACAGTCATCAAAAACTATCCAGCACGTCACCGGGGGATGTCAAGCGTTTGCTGCAACAGAGTATAAAGAGAGGCACGACGAAGTTGTGAAAATACTTCATCAAGGACTAATTCTGAATCTGGGACTTTTAATTCTTAGTAAGGTGCCCTACTATAGATACACACCTGAGCCTGTTCTAGAGAACTCGGGATACAGGTTGTACTGGGATGGGACCGTGCTCACAGACCAACGAGTTGCCCACCGCAGGTCAGATGTAATAATAGTGGATAAGTCCTGCAACCAAGTGACGCTGATTGATGTGACCATTCCGAATACTAATTATCTAGAGATAAGGTACAACGAGAAGATCGTTAAGTATAGAGACCTTGAGATACTAGTAAAGAGACAGTGGAGGACAGATAGTGTCCGATTGATTCCAATAGTCATGTCGTCAACTGGTGTGGTTCCTAAAAATCTTCGAGAGAACATTAAGAGATTGGGTTTTGGAGAGCATCTTTACAAGGTTATGCAGAAGGCGGTAATATTTGCAACTGCCCACACCGTGCGGAGATTCCTGGGAAATGAAGATGTCTCGCGTTGTCTTTCAGGGTCCGATAACTTGGAGGGGGCTCCATCTGAGCTCGGTCCCTTTGGTATTTGACATACCTGGGATGAGTGAAAGTTCCCCTTTGAGGGAGTGTATAAGCCCTTAAGGCTAAAGTCGATAATAAATATCACCTTTATTCCTAAACAGTATACAATTCACATCTAACCTTTTGTATTACAAATTGAAACTCTATTTACTCTTAAATAAAAACATACATATAAGACTGACTAAGGAATACCACAAAGGGCGGAGTCTAGCTCAGGAACTACTCTACTCAACCGTGTGTAGCATACATAACACACGCACAAAATCTATTTAAAAAACATATATATATATATATATATATATATATATATATATATATATATATATATATATATATATATATATATATATATATACGTTAAAGGAATAGTACATTATAATAAATAAATAGTACATTATAATACAACAACACAAAGTAACCACAAAACTGCAGACAAAAATTCTACTGACAACACTGAAAGAATAGCACACCATTCCTAATCCCATCCACAATCACCGTGTCCGATTCAAGAGATACAACCTGCGCTGTGTCTTGAACCTAGCAGGTGGCAAAGTTTTCAGTTCAGGGATCAAAGGAATATACAATTTTATTGCATTATAGACAATGCCTCTCTTATAGAGGGCTGTTCTGTGCTGAGGTAGAGTAGAATCTGAATTGTTTCGTACATTGAACGAATGCATCTCTGCACCTGAAACAAATTTGGATAAGACGCACGCACTTGCATCAGTCAAGATGAGGTCACGAAAACAGATACCCATGCAGTGTCCATCTATCTCTCATTTTCAGCCATCGTGATTGTCACAATGTTTCAGAAATGTGGTCGTACTTTCTGAGGTCATGAACCAAGCGACAAAAATTATTTTGAACAAGCTGAATTCTTTTCTTACTCGTCGCATCCAAACAGTACCGATAAACTAAGTCACAGTAGTTAAAATTAGACAGCACTAAGCTCTCACGCAGGTTTTTGCAGGTGTCGCGACCAAGAAAATATTTATAAGCTAAAGTATGTTAAGAGACATATACAACCTTTGTAACAATTTAGTTGTGTGTTTCCTAAATCGAAGATGCGTATCCAAAATCACCCATCTGAAATAATCTGCAATCGCAACAGGAGCACCACCAACAGCAATAAACACTTCTTTTTTCGGCTTATCAATATTACCCTTTGCAGCAAAAAATACTACACAAGATTTGAGGTGTTAAGTTTTAAATTATAGTGTCTTAAAATATAATCCACACAATATCAAGATCACTATTAATCAACACCTGTACTAAACTTCCATTTTCCGCTGGAAAAGTAAATACAACTGGGTGTCATCAGCGTATGCCTGAACCTTGCAATAATTTGTAACTTTAAGAATATCAGAAGTATATATGATACAAGTCGGGGGCCCAAGCACCCTACCCTTGGACACCCCGAACAAATGTTAAGCGAAGAAGTCAACAAGTTGTTACGTATTATTCGTTGAGATCTGTTAGTAAGGATTGAAATCATTTAGTGTTTATATTATGTCTGGTTTGTCGTTTATGAGCGAGTTGTGGGTCGCTTAAACTCTCCGAGGTGAAAATCAGAGCTGGAACGCTAAACTGAAGAAAATAACTTATGTTTCAATTTTATGTTGCTAATCAGTGTCTTAGTAAACCACCCTGGAGAGCTCTAAGGCAGTTTTTTTTGTGTTAGGTAGCATAAACATTTACAACATTTGGTACAAGCAAGAACAAAGTTCATTAAGATCAAAAGAAAAGTCACAAAAGAGCAGTCGATGTTACAGATTGCTTCATACAGTGTTGGGAAATTTATTAGATTTTTAGTTAGCTGAAATCTATTTTGTTAACGCTAGTATGGAAGTCTACATTCCTTAATTGAGCAAGTAATTAATACACAGTAAATTTATAACCTTAGATTAAAATTAAACTCACCAGGTTTTTGTCTGCAAGTGATTATATCTAACGGCACGGCAAGTGACAGCTTTGTATTGACACCTATATGTATCATAACGACTTTGGAACTAAAAAAAAATTAAGTCATTACCAAGTTGAAAGGAACATTAAAAAACAAATATTTACACTTTATAACTTTCATATCAACAATTTTAACGACAATAATAATAATACTGCTGTCTTTACTAGTCAAGATTAAAAAAAAATATGTCAAAATTTAAATTAAAGAGTGTAATAAAATAAATTGACCAAAAAGCATTGCAGCTTGTGGATTGTTTAATAAGTCGTATAGACTTTTGGCCTCTCAGCACTGCGACCCCAATGGGTCTTTTGTGCAAGACTCCTCTTTTTTATAATAATTTCCCAACAAGGTCAGACTTCTTATGTAGTCTCCTATCATTTTGGGAGCTATTTTACCTATTTCCTGCTGTATTAAGGTCGCCCATCCAAGGTAATTGAGCCTTTCGCATAACAAAGTCATCGTCGCATAACAAATGTTCTGTTGTTTCAGTGCAGTATCTGTTTTCACTGTTCACTTTACCCATCTTCATTAGGTGACACCTTACTGGGGAGTGTCCTGTGAAAAGTCCTGTGATTATCCTAAAGTCGTTACTGTTCAATTCAATAAGCAGTTCAGGCTTCTCTATTGATATGGTGGAGAACCGTTTTGCATGCCTCAGGTCTTACGTTTTCCTCCACTATTACAGAAAATGGTTCCTCTCCTAAATAACAAGTTCATTTTTGTCTTACATGGCTTTTTGTTAATTCACATAAGGGCTCTGGACCATAAAATTGTGTCGGTGCTGCCCTTTTTTACAGCTATCTGCTTCCTTATTTACCTTAACGTGTTGATTCCCTGGTGGTACCCACATTACAGTTACTTTCTTGTTCGTAGCCAATTGCTTCAAGGATTTTTTTGCAGCCCCAGGGCAGTTCAGACTCGGTTTTTAAAGAAATCAGAGCATTTAGTATTGCCTAACCGACTGAGAGGATGTAGGTCTCTCCATTTATAATTCTTCTTTGTATGGACTCCTGTACACAAAGATTTAAAACAACCATTTCTGCTTGAAATATGGTGGATGTTTTTCCTAAGGACTTAGCGAGTCAGAAGTTAGGTCCTTTTATTTCCAGTCCTGCTTTCTCTACTTGTTTAGACCCGTATGTATACCATACGGATAGGTTTGTCATTTCACTGCATCTGTCCCATGTTTGGTGGTCAAATGATACTATGAAGTCCAGTTTAGCTGACAGTGGATCTGTTGGTTTGGCGAGTGACTCCAATTGACTAATTTCCAGGATCTTCAAGTGGCCAACCAAGTTTTCTGATTTAAATTTGTCTGCTTGAAATAGTTTCGATGCACTTAGTACTGCATCGCTCGTCACGCATATCTGCAGTGGCGTAAGATTCAGCACTCCCTATATTGCAGCTGTAGGGCATGATGCCATAGCTTCCGTTATTCCAAGACAGACCAACCCCTGCAGTTTCTGCAATTTGCTTTGTGTTGAAGCTTGTTCCGTTTTTGGCCACCATACTATAAATGCATATGTGATCATGAGCTTAACCACAGTTTGGTATAGGTAATAAACGAGCATGGGATTTAGTGCCCGTGTCTCTTCTACGAGTCTACAAGTCCAGATTGCCATTGTGGCTCTCAAAATTGTTTTGTGTTCCAGTTCAATTTTTGGTCTAAGAAGATCCCTAAATATGCTCCGGCACAACGTTATTGCTAAAAACAAAAGCTTTTAGTTGTTTATGAATTCGTTCTAAAGTTATCATGGCTACCAACAGACAGACATACAGACCGACAGACCCAAAAAATTTTTGTATCCAAATCATGTTTTCTATGTGTTTTGACACTTTTTACGACCTTTAAGCAACAAAAATTTTTTGAAATTTTTGTCACCGATGCCATACTTCCACACGTATTGAAGATGTGAAAGTAAAATAAGATCTGCTTAGTATCTAGTACGTTCATATTTGGTAAACGCTAGTCTCTATCTTGAATTAACCTTTTGCCGTCCTCTGTCAACCATGCAGTTTAGGCTTTAATCATTTTGCTGCTCTAAGAGGAGAGTGCTTATAAAAACTGTTTTGTATTAAATGTCTGAACTATAAATTTTACCCTCAATGTATCTTTTTAAAAATCCTGAAAAATATGGTTCGCTCGTTAAGTTTGTGCCGGAATATATGGAAATTAAAGTTTTCAAAATAGTACTAAGTGGTGAACTTTGGGTTACTTTCCAGGAATTAATCTCTTTGGCATAAAAAACAATTTGTGATCTAATATACCTTTTTTTGCCGGGTGAGGAAACTCATGTTCTTACCTCTGCGCTCGGCCTCCATCGCGGCAGAGAGTGTGGGACTCAGAGTACTATAGGTGCAAGCCTCTGCCTACCCACCAAACCTCACCCCATTTCTTCACCATACCTACTGAAACCACTTTTCGTAAATCATCAGTAAGTAGACTGTCTTTACAATTTGTCTCTTTTCAATCCGCTCTTTGCCTCTCCTCTACTTCTTTAGTTCTTAGGACATTTCGGACATAGCTGTGGAATTTTTCCCATTTTTCATAATCTTCCATCATGATGTCAAGGATGTTGTACATGGTCAGGTCAGTCTTCATACCCTGCCTTAGGGTTTCTCGCTCGTTCTCCCATCTTGCGCAGTCAATATGGTGTGTGTTACCGTTTCTGCCATCCCACAGTACAAGCAAGCGTCGGTTTCTGCTCTTCCTATCCGGCTTAGATATTCCCTGAAGGAGCCATGGCCTGTGAGCATTTGCGTCAGGAAATAATCTGTTCTTCTGTGCTTGCATTCCACCCATTTCTTCAGATCTGGAATTAACTGCTTGGTCCACTGAGCGACATGGGTTGTATTATCCCACATCTCCTGCCATTTTTGAAGAGTGCTGGCCCTCTCCTCTGCTTTTGCTTTCGGTGTGTTTCCGTCTATTCTGTGATATAGCCTTGATATCTCTTCTACGACAAGCTCGATTGGTACAATTCCTGCGGCCACCTGTACCGCCCTTGCCGACACAGTGCGGTATGCGCTAGTAACTCTTAGCAACATTCTACGTTATACTTTTTAGCTTGTCTCTTATACGTATATTTTTTCACATGTTCGGACCAGATAGGTGATCCATATAAAAGAATTGATTGGACCACGTTATACAGCATCTCCCTCTTTTTGGATCCGGGGCCTTTTATGTTTGGCGTTATTCTGATCAATGCTGCCACCTTTTCTTCTGCTTTTTGTAATGCTGTTTTTATGTGTCGTCCAAATTTTAGATTTTCCCCGATGGTTATACCCAAATATACAAGACTTTGTTTGGGTGCTATCTCTACTCCCCCACACATAAACCTGACTTCGGTCTTTGCTCTTCCTCCTATAAGTATAACTGCTTCTGTTTTCTGTGGGGCTAACTCTAATTCATTGTTGTTCAGCCATTTGTGGATCTGCAGTAGTGCTTCATTTCCTTTCCATTCCAGATCTTCCTTTGTTTTCGCCGTGATGATAACTGCCAGGTCATCTGCATAGGCCAGCGTGGTCACTCCTTCTGGTGTTAGTACGTTAAGCACTCCATCATATAATATATTCCACAGGCTGGGTCCCAGAACCGACCCCTGTGGCACACCCGTTGTAATTTCCTGGCAGACATTTTTATCTATCTGCAGGGATCTATCTTCTAAGTAGTTATCAATGGTCTCTAACATATAATCTTCTATACCTCTTGTTTCAAGGTTTAGCATTATTTTATCCCATGACGCGGTGTTAAATGCATTTTTTATATCAAGAGTTACGAGAGCTGCCCACTTGTCGTTTGTTTGTTCTCTAACTATATCTACCACTCTTTCCACTGCCCGGGTGGTTGATTTGCCTTTACGGAATCCGAATTGGTGATCTAAGAGGCTTCCTTTTTCTTCTATGCCCATCTCAAGCCTGTCTCTTAGTAAGCCCTCATAAACTTTACTAATTGAGTTCAATAAACATATGGGCCTGAACTTCATTTCTTCAATTTTACCTTTCCGTATTAAAATTAATTTAGCTTTTTTCCATTCTTTAGGAAATTTTCTTTCTCTAAGGAGGCTACCTACGCAGGTAATATACCCGATAGCTGGACGAAATATACATTAGATACAAATATATTATCAAATTAAATGCGGCCTGTACCAGTTATTCTACTGGGATTATCTAATATTTGAAGTAAGCCACTAGACGATTAACAGACACTTACAAGGTTATAAGTATTAAATTAATTTACATTAAAATCACCAATACAAACAACCCAATTCACAATTTTGTTTTTTTTTTATAATTATTTCAGAGAAATTTTTCCAACCTATAATCAAAAAGCATCGCATAAGCCCTCCTTTATAATAAGAAATTAATTAAGTAGTCAAATCCCCTCGGTCTTTTTAATCGAATCTGTCGCGAATGAATGGCCGAGCGTGGCGCATGGGGAAATGAATTTTTCGTCTATCGCTTTAAAAATAACTTAAGAGCGAGAGTGAAGCAGCGGCAATGTCGATGATATAATTCTAATTTTTCACAATTCACTGGTGTGATTTTAATAAATCTTTATTAGGAAAGCGTGATAGCGTAAGGAAAGGAGATGAAGAGGGCGAACACCCAAGGCTGTATTAATCTGAGCCGCAGGGTTGCCACAACAACTGTAATTAAGTTTTGTTTGAAGTGTCCAATATAAAAAGGTCTAGCATCAATTCTACTTACCTATAACGAATAGCAACCTCAATTATTATTACTATTAGTTTATTTTATTAAAAACCTTGTTACCACAACACAGTATTATTACTAGCGATTGTTACGCCAATAGATTATCTCAAAGAATATTACATAGACGACAATATAAAGCTTCGGTGGTTCAGTGGTAAGAACTTGTGCCTCTGAATCGAAGGGTACTAGGTTCGATTCCAGGGTTCTACTTTCACTTTTTCAGTACATACTGTACAATTAACATCAACCGAGGTTGTGGCATTGTATTTGAGCAAGTTGAATGTCTGTCCGCATTTCGGAGGGGGCGTAATGCCGTTGGTCCTGTGTCCATGCGATGTTGGGCACGTTAAAGATCCCTACCGTCCTTATGGAAAGGCAAGGGTTCGGCCAAATCTTCAGGATAGTGGGGTGAAGCTGCTCCCTGGCGTTGGTGATTGGTCATAGTCTCGGAAATAGACCGACGTTAAAGAAACGAAAAAAAGTATGGACGCAGAAAGTGCGTTATGGTAGCAAATTTTCTGTAAAATATTTTTAAGAGCAAATGTCTCTTTGATAAAAGCAGGCATCAAACTTGATTGGCTATATAGTAGAAACAATGTACCATATTTCATCGAAATAACTTTATTGTTTGAAAATATATAAACATTTTTCAAAAGTCTGGATGCAGCAAGTGAATTTCCATAAAAATGTTTTTAATAGCAAATGCGAGCAGGCATCAATCTGATTACCGGTATAACCTATGTAGTAGAAGCAATGTACTATATTTTACCAAAAATACTTATGGTGTGAAAATATACAAAAATTTTCCAAAAATAAACTTAAATGTTGATTTCCTAACCAACAAAGCTTACGTTAATAGCAAATTGAGTTATTGAAATTTGAAGGATTTAATGAAAATTCGGTAAATTTGCAGATTAGCTCCCGAACGCTTTTCACAAAATTGTTTTCAGAAACATTACTAGGACCCCACCCAGGTGCACAAACCACAGGAAAAATATATTGTTCACACCCCCACACGTAACGGGACTGGGAGTGAATAAGGGTGCTGGGTGGGGTAGGTAGTAAAAAGGAAATATGAGCAGAAAATGCTAAGAAAACTGCTTGAAAGCTGTCTATTTGAAGCCATCTCCCCATTAAAACTTGCCTACCCCGCACAGCATCCCTATTCGCCCCAGGTCACGTAACTTCCTTGGGGGGTTTGAACGAGAAGTTTTTCTTGTGGTTTATGCAACGAGGGTAGTTGTATGCACACGAGGGGGGAACGAAAATGCCTACGACGAAGCAGAACCTCCCCCCGGTTCGACTTACGGCAGGGGTGGGGGATTGGGGGTGGCTGCTTCGTTGTGGTGATTTTCCTTCCCCACTCGCGTGCATACCACAAGAAAAATGTCTTGTTCGTACTTGCCAAGGAAGTTACGGCACCTGAGGGATAGGGGTGCTGTGCGGGGTAGGCAGGGTTTAAGGGGGATATGTCTTCAAGATGTGAAAAAGACAGCTTTCAAGCCCGTTTTATTCGCATTTTCTGCTCATATTTCCTTTTTACTACCTACCCCGCCTAGCACCCCTACTCACTCCCGCTCCCGTAACTTCCTTGGGGGGTGTGAACAAGAAATTTTTCTTGGGGTTTATGGATCCAGGTGGGGCCCTAGGCAGGTTTCTTTTTTAAAAGCGTTCGGGAGCTAAACTGCAAATTTACCGAAACTTCGCTACCAAAACGCACTCACTGCATCCAGATTTTTTCTTACAAACGCATCATATTCCGATAAAAAATGCAAAAATGCATTAAAGAATTTTTTCTACGAAAATTGGCTAAAACAAACTATAGACTGTTAAACCATAAACTTCACTAAACCCACAGTGAAAGCATCAACTTAACTAAACCGACAGCCAAAGCATCAGAGAAAGGGTCTATTTGAAATGAATTTTCTGTAAATATTTTAGTAAAATGAAGGGCAATGACGGTTGAATCTGAAACCTAAGGGTTTGCAGAATATTTTTCTTGCAACATTTTCTTTTCACAATCCGTATTTGTTTCACCTTATTTGCCTAAACATTGCCAATTTTGACGTTTTAAATTGCGAGTTTGACGTTTTGAGGAAAACTCCAAAATTTGTTTCTCTATCTGCCTATAACTTCTTTGTCTTTAAAGCGAGAGACCTAAATTTTGGTACAGAGTTCACTCTTTATAATACAAGCACGCCCTTACTTTGTTATTTCCGGAGATGTGAATTATATATATATATATATATATATATATATATATATATATATATATATATATATATATATATATATATATATATATATATATATATATATATATATATATATATATATATATATATATATATAATATAAACTAGGACCAAGAAATAAAGTCACAAAGGACAATCATCGAAATTTATTACACAAAAAGAAGACATTGTTAAAGACTGGAAAGTCGCGGAAATAGACCGACGTTAAAGAAACAAAGAAAGTCTGGACGCAGCAAGTGACTTATGGTAGTGAATTTTCATAGAAATGATCTGGTGCCAATTTTTTTTTAAATTTAAATGCTTATAACTTTTTTTTTTGTAAGATACAGATCTAAATAGTTTACTTTATATAACGTGTAGTTTTTATAACATTTACTTTTTACAACGTAAACCAACGTAATTATTTAGTTACCATAGCTTCGTTTTTTCGGAGATAAAAATGTTTTTTGAAAGAAAACCTAAAATTTGCCTGGCTAACGAACTGGTCCAGGTAACTTACAAAATAAAGGAACCTGATAAATTTAATCAAAATCGGACCATTATTTTTTGAGTTAGCTGTGTGATATATATATATATATATATATATATATATATATATATATATATATATATATATATATATATATATATATATATATATATATATATATATATATATATAAATTAAACCTGACCACGGATATGAGTTCTAGGGGTCCTAGTTCGCGCTTATTAGAAGAAATTTTTTTTTTAATTGAAAAATCGGAATCTCCCCAGTACTGAATTTTTTCAGCGAAAATTCACCAGAAGAATTGTATTATACAGATTAGAGATTTACTTTAAACAAGAATATACAGAAAAGATAGAAAAAATAGACCCAAATGATCTGAACCCGCCTATTTTTCTTCAATGCAAATGGTTTCGGCTATTTGCCACCTGCGCGTTTTTCCACGTTACAGCAGTGTATATGTCAGCACCAAAAAAATGGCGCTCATTTTTCATATTTCCCACACAACGGTCTAAAGAATTTTAAGATATCAAAAATTCCATCCTTAAAAATTCAAGTTCAGAAGCTAAATGAAGACGATAACAACAACCGTTTACAATTTTTGAGTGAGCTGATATATAACAACCTAGTTTTTAATATATGTATTTATGACGAGTCATCTTTCTTTATACATGATTTAGTTAACCGTCATAATTTTTGAACCTGGTCTGAATACAATCCCAATACAATACATTTAGGGAAGTGCATACCTACTATCCAGGAAACTAGGGTCTCAGAGAGTTCGAGGTGCAGATTCGTTTCTGATAAAAAATGGTATGACAATTTGATTAATTTCTTAATCAAAGAAAATATAACGTCTAAACTGATTTAATAGTATTTGTGATGAAAGTGGATTTGGACACGATCCGAAGGACTTACCTCCTAAAGGTGGCTGATTCTGGAAAGAAGAATACCACCGTTCTGGCCTGTGCATGCGCGGATGGTAAAAAAACTCTGGACGCAGCAAGTGCGTTATGGCAGTGAATTTTCATAAAAACATTTTTTAATAGCAATAATGTGTTTTTTTAAGAAAGCAGGCATCAAATTTGGTTATCAGTATAATCTATATAGTAAAAATAATGTGCCATGTTTCATCAAAATAACTTTATTGTTTGAAAATGTACAAAAATTTCCGAAAGTAAACTTAAAGTGTTCCCGAAAAAAACTCATTTCTTGGTCAACCTTATAGGTTAATTAAACTATTCAAATATTAAGCATTTGATCAAAATTCGCTACCATAACGCACTTACTGCATCCAGATTTTTTTTTCTTACAAACATGCATTATATTTCGATGGAAAATGCAAAAATGTAATAACATAAGGCGTGTTTGATTAAAAAAAAAGAAAATTTGTATCACCAACGACTTATGGGCCATCCTGTGATTGTAGAAATAATTTTTTAAGATGTAGCTCAAGACACCCTATAATTAATATATATATATATATATATATATATATATATATATATATATATATATATATATATATATATATATATATATATATATATATATATATATATATATATATATATATATATATATATATATATTTCATATCTTGTATAATAACAGATATATTGAGCTTTATTGATTTTTTTTTACGAAAATTCTACAAAAATTATATACCATTAAACGATAAACCTTATAGCTAAGACTACTGCCAAGCGTCAGAGAAAGGGTCTATTTCAAATGAATTTTCTGGAAACATTTTATTAAAATGAAGGACAATGACGGTTGAAACTAAGACTTCAGGGTTTGTAAAACATTCTTCTTGAGACATTTTATTTCCATAGCCCGTATTAGATTCAAGTTCTTTTCCTAAATGTTGCCAATTTTGACGTTTAAATCGCAACTTTGACGTTTTGTGAAAAACCACAATTTATTTTTCCTTAAATGCCTATAACTTTTTGTCTTTTGATCTACAGAGCTAAATTTTGGTATGTATCTTACCTATAAGGATGCAAACCAGAGTACCAAATTTGGTTGCCCTTACTTTGTTAGTTCCGGCGATATGAATTTTTTTCGAAAGAAAACACAAAATTTTCCGGGAAAACCTGGACCGATTTTCCTGGCTAACGAACTTGTCCAAGCCATTTGCAAAAGGAAGGTATTTACCAAATTAAATCAAAATCGGCCCTTTTTTTTAGTTATCGGTGTGATATATATATATATATATATATATATATATATATATATATATATATATATATATATATATATATATATATATATATAACATATAAAAATTTAAACCGACCCTGGATATGTGTTCTGGGGGGCCTAATTAGCGCTCATTTGAAAAAATTATTTCAAAATTCAAAAGTCGGGATCTCCTCATTAGTGAATTTTTTTAAAGAAAATTCACTAAAAATGCAGCCATTATCTTTTCAGGAAAGTATCTTTGGTCTTCTTGGATGAGTCAAGAACCCTATCCTGGAACAGCTTACACAGCCAAGAAAGAGGCTGGATGGGGGGAAATATTTTCAATCAATAGCTCTCAAACATATTCCTGCTAAAGGAACTCGCTCTAAGTAAGTCATATTAATTTATGATGGAGTCGCAACCCACAGCTCATATAAGTTGGCTAAAATCGGTGCTCATAACGACGTCGTACTAGTGAAATCGCCACCAAATATGACTCATTACATGCGACGACTTGATAAAACTGTATTCAAGTCAACGAAGACATATTGGAACAAACACGTGATCGGCAACGACGTGATCCAGGAAAGCTGATTGCTTAAAATATCGAGTCTCTGGGCGTAAATGCTAAATGATAACATAATTTTTTGATTTTTGTCAACAGAGATTCTTGCCAAAGTTGATTGGCAGAAAGTTCCAGAGATTCCTTACGATTCAATAAAACTAAAACGGTTCGAAGGAACCGAGAAGACCAATTCCGCAAAATTTGATCACGAAGCAATAAAATCTACAACGGGAATCACGTGAACGTCGTAGAAGGCGAAGTGCAACCAACAAATTTGAACACCACTAAATTTGAGTCCTTTATAAGAAAAAAACTTAGAAATAAATGTGATGGAGTGAAGAAGGGAATCCGCTTATCCAAAACAGTTGGTGACATACTCACTACAGAAGATGTTTTAGAGGCACTGAGAATGAAACATGAACAAACTGAACACAAGAAAATTATGATACCAAAATTAGTGAAGACTCGAGCCAAAAAAAAGAAAACAGAAGATATATCCATATCCAGTAGTAGCAGTGAAAATAAAGGATCAATCTCACTACTCTAGCGACACACCGAGTGAAGATTTGGGGTTCAAAAGAAAGATATGTTCCAGTCAACGTAGAAGTTAAAACTCTCGATATCAAATTGGAAAGTTATTATGCTGTTTATTATGAAGAGAAATGGTATGTCGGTAAAGTAATTGATGTTCAAAATAAAACTAAACTCAAACTGAGGTTCTTGCATGAACCTCGCGCGGTTTTTACTGGCCGAAAAATAAAGACGTACATTGTTAATTCATTTTAAGACATGAAAGAGGATAAAGCTTAATTTTGAAATTCTCATTTATTTTTTGCCAATTGGCTGTGAATTGGTGCCTCCTAAGTTTTTCATGTGATTGAGAAGTTTATGTCTTTAGTTTTCGTTGAATATTCTGCGAAACACTTTTTTTGGCAATGTTATATTTTTCTATCATAATCCGATTTTTCAGAAACTTGTAGCTTTTGCAATTAAATGAAAAATGGTGTCAAATTTTCAGACAATATCAGGGATTATATGGCATCTCATAAGGCGACGCATATGTTAGTTAAACGACAGCATAAGGAACAGTTATGCTGTGGTTAAACGGTCTCTCTCTCTTATCCATACATTCATTAAGTGAAGATTGGACCCTGTGATGAGCACTGATAACTACACTTAGAGAACCCAAATCACCACAACAAAATAAAAAACCTGACGATCAATACACTAACCAAGTTAGCGTAATCAGAAGAGTTATAATTCTGAATATCTTACAACTACAGCTCTGCTTATATTCTTGCACAGGTAGTCGGTTCATAACACCTTCTATCCTTATGGACCGACTATATGCGCAAGGATATAAGCAGAGTTCATTATGCGCTGGCTACCTGCGCAAGAATATATACAGAGTTGTAGATGTAAGATATTTAGAATTATTCATCCTCTGATGACGCAAACTCGGTTAGTGAAACGATCGTCAGGTTTTTTAATACATTGTGGTGATTTAGGTTCTCCAAGTGTACTTATCATACATTCGTTAAATAGGAGACAGCTGGAATCGAAAACAAGTTTCACCAAGTAAGGGCAACAACAATCACTGAAAAATTATTTTGTTTCTCTGGAACTATGAAAGCAAGGAACTTGATTTTATCAAAAGTTAGGTCCTTCGAAGCGAGTAGTTGGTTGACAAAAATTGAGCCAATTATGATGGAGAAGTATCGTATTATGGGCAGCTGTTGTCTCTCTTTACCCAAAACGCTTATAATCCCTCTCTTCCTGTATTTTATTTATAAAAAAATAAGTGTTACAATATGATATTGTTATTTTCTTTTTTTGTTTGTTTTTATTGTAGATTCGATAACGCGTTTGTTGGATATCCTGAATCACTAATAATTGATAACTTTCTTGTTTTAGTGAATTTTCGTAGAAAAAATTCACTAATGGGAAGATCCCGACTTTTGAATTTTGAAAAAAAATTTTTGCAAATGAGCGCGAGCTAGGACCCCTAGAACCCATATCCAGGGTCAGTTTTAATTTTTATATGTATATATATATATATATATATATATATATATATATATATATATATGTATATATATATATATATATATATATATATATATATATATATATATATATATATACATATATACATATATATATATATATATATATATATATATATATATATATATATATATATATTTATATATATATATATATATATATATATATATATATATATATATATATATATATATATATATATATATATATATATATATATGAGACATGCTTGGTTCTCGGGTTAAACCGCGTCCAGAATTTATGGAAACTCGACGTTTCGGCTCCTGTTTTGGAGCCATTTTTAAAAGGCAAAGGAAATATGTAAGGACACTCTAAGGCCTCAATCTGCCTACTCCTTAGAGTGATGGACAAAGCTGGGTGACACACTGAGACCTCACAGACGATATTTCCTTTACCTACCTCTGTCCACCACTCTAAGGAGTAGGCAGATTGAGGCCTTAGAGTGTCCTTACATATTTCTTTACCCACCTTTGTCCATCACTCTGAGGAGTAGGCAGATTGAGGCCTTAGAGTGTCCTTACATATTTCCTTTACCCACCTTTGTCCACCACTCTAAGGAGTAGGCAGATTGAGGCCTTAGAGTGTCCTTACATATTTCCTTCACCCACCTTTGTCTATCACTCTAAGGAGTAGGCAGATTGAGGCCTTAGAGTGTCCTTACATATTTCCTTTACCTCTTGAAAATGGCTCCAAAACAGGGGCCGAAACGTCGAGTTTCCATAAATTCTGGACGCGGTTTAACCCGAGAAACAAGCATGTCTCACATTAAAGACCGCGGAAATCTTTCTGAACATATATATATATATATATATATATATATATATATATATATATATATATATATATATATATATATATATATATATATATATATATATATATATATATATATGTGTGTGTGTGTGTGTGTGTGTGTGTGTGTGTGTGTGTGTGTGTGTGTGTGTGTGTGTGTGTGTGTATCACACCGATAATTCAAGGTTTTCCGAGAAAACTTTTAGTTTTCACTCGAAAAAAAAAATTATTTCAAAAAATAGAAAAGCTATGATAACCAAATTTGGTAGGTAGGTTAACGATATAAAAAGTAAACTATACACCAAAATTTAGATTTCTATGTGACAAGAAAAAAAAGGTATAATAAAATATTTTGTGCCAGATCATTTCTATGAAAATTCACTACCATAACGCACTTGCTGCGTCCAGGCTTTTATGAAATTGGTTAAAACATTGTATATTAGTTAATATCTTTTAAACACTTTAGTTAATCTAAAACAAGGAAATATCTCGAATCTGAGTCACTTTGCTCCAACCGTAATCGAGCAAAGCGGATAAATCAAGTGTGTTGTTGACTGTTGACTGTGTGGCGCAGCCGCCTATGTAATTTATGCAAATTTAATAATTCTAATGAGCCGTCTCACCCTTATTTATATTGAAAATATTTTAATAAAACAGCTTCTGTTTGTGCTTGCTCCGCACCCATAATATAATTTGTTACGGGTATATCTTCTGCTACTTTTAATTCATTTCGAATTGTTAAGGGGTGGTTTGTGTATATCAGTGTCTCCCTTTAGTAATAGTTTGGCTAAAGGGTTGTTCTACTTTTGAATTTGTAATAGGTCAGATGTATTAGTTTGTTGTCATTGCATATAAAGTTTTTTATTGTACTATAGTATGCTATTTAATATATATATATATATATATATATATATATATATATATATATATATATATATATATATATATACATACATATATATATATATATATATATATATATATATATATATATATATATATATATATATATGTATAATTTTAAGGGCAGTTACGACCAAACCAGAGGGCTATATTTTAAAGAAAGTCACTCTGTACTAACAACTCGATATATTTCGCTTGGGGTCCCAAGCATCTTCAGGAGTACTAAAATTGAATAAAAATTAGCATAACATCTACATTATGCATTAACTAACACTAACAGCAGTGTAAATAATTAAAAAAGCAAGGCCAAAACATCAAAACAGAGAAAAATCTGCCACAAGGACATGTAAAAAACAGCAATGCAAAAACCATCCTTAAATTACATGTAACTCTTCGCGAACATTTCTAATTTAAAACAATTCAAAGCAAGTCATGAAAAAGTATAAAACAGGGTCATTAAGGTTAAAAAACTAAAAAAGCTTTGAAAAATTCGCGTGTACGAATTGGGACATCTAACCCCATTTTTTTCACGTTAGAATGCCGACCATAGATATAAGTGACAACTGCAAAACTAAGAAACCAACATTGATCATAGACTACTATTACTCTATTGATCAAAATTATAATTTGTTTTCTTATTCTAAGTTATGAAACCGGCCAACACAGAGGCGCCATCAGACCTATCAAATAGTCTTACATAACTATACATGTTACTTAAATTTTGAATATCTGCTTTAGGGTTCATAGTGTCATTTTCAAGAATATGACACATTTCAAGATGGGAACGTTTTTTTAAATTGTTTTCCCTACCCAATATTTTGACATTTTCAAAATCTATGTTGTGACCCAAGGTTGACACATGATGCGCCAATGCACATTTATCCGGTCTAAGTCTGGAGTCGCTCCTATGCTGGCTAATCCTCCTACCAACAGACTGTGAGGTCTGACCTATATAAGAAAGAGAACAATTTTTACAGTCCAACTTGTAGACCATATCACGTTGTTTATACACCGGATTTTTGTCCTTATTGTTAGCGAAAAAGTTTTTGTTGGTCAGAACATTGTATTTGGCCACTTTGATGTCTGTAAAATCTTTGAAAATTTCAATAGTCTGTGTATTAGTCCACCGATGTAAGGCAACTCCGCATATTTGACATTCAAACTTGGCGCAGAGGTATCCCTCCCACCCTGTAGAGGCGGGGAAGGCCTAGTAACTGCTCGGCATCATGTAACTTCTTTTATAGCCATTCTTCACCATCATATCTGCAAAACGACGTAAAGCTCCAGGCTGGAAAGAGGGGCGGGCAATATCCAAAATCCGCCTCTTCATACCCAATATAACATTTAATTTCATTTTTTTATCATGATATGATGCACAATTTATGTATCTTCCGGGACTGGAAGGCTTGCTGTACCAATCCAACTTGATGGTATTGTCGATACTTCTATATACTCTAGTATCAAGGAAGGGAACACTTCTATCTGTCTCTCTCTCAACAGTAAACTTAATGTGATCATCGAAACTATTAAAAATCTGTAACACCTCTTCCTAAGTATTAATCGGGATGGCCAGAATCAAATCATCCATGTATTGGTAGATAAAAGGCAATCTAAAGGACAGACGTGGTATTGCAAACTTCAACAACGATGACATAACACAGGACTGAGGTGACTACCCATTGGGCATCCAAAAGACTGTCTATAGTAAACCACATTAAACAGGAAGTAATTTGAGTTGAAAAGAAATTCTAGTATTTGAATGAAGTCCTCCCTGGGAATATTTGTGTTTGGTTCAATGAGCTCCCAGTTTTCGTCAATAATATGAAGTGCAAGCTGTAGTGAGATATTTGTGAACAAGGAGACAACATTCAAAGAGACCACCCTGTATCCCACACCTAGTTGAAAGCCGTTCATCTGCTCGGCGAATATTTTTGAATTATTTACTGCGAATTCATTAAAATCCATAAAAGACACATTTAAGATGGATGCCGTGAAACCACTCAGTTTGGAAGTGGGCGATGAAATTGTGGAAACAATTGGACGAAGTGGTATACCTTCTTTGTGAACCTTAGGGAGTCCATACAACCTAGGCGCTATATGATCATACATGGAAAGCTTCTTTGCTTGTTCGGGACTGATGAAACCAGCTAGTTTCAGTGCCTTTACTATTTCATTGTTTTTTCTTTCAAGTTTCGATGTTGGATCTTTGGTTAATCTGCTGTATACTGACTCGTCGTTGACCAACATATTCATCTTCTCCATGTACATGTCTTTGTCAATCACCACCGACACATTACCCTTGTCCGACTTCATCACCAACAGTTCACAATGCTCTCTAAGGAAGTCCCTCGTCTCAACATACAAACGGTTAGAAATGTTGCTACTGTACACATTATCTCGATAAAAGTTAGTAACAATATTAGTAGCTCGCGCTCTGACTACTTTCTGACTCTCAACTGAGATATCCTGAACTATATATTCAATTTCTGATAACAATTTTTTGTATGAAACTTGACTATTTCGAGGTGGTATACTAAATTTAGGTCTCAAAGACAACATCTTCATTACATTATCAGGAACGGAAACGTCTCTTCTTATTGAATTTTAAATCTAGCTACATACTTTTCAGCTACCTTAATTTCTACAGATAATAATTTGCACCCCAACCCTAAATTGAATTTCTTCACCTCCTTTTCGGCTGCATCATCCTGTAGACATATTTTAGTCCTTGGGTTAGGTGTCTCGGCGTCACTCCACTCTTGCGGCAATTAATCAAGAAAATTCTCCTATTCAACGCCCTAGCCAGCTTGCTGTTAAACTTTGCCCATTTCTTCAAGGATGTTAGTGCTGAAGTACCATACTGTGTAGATATTCTTTGATAAAAACCCATATCTGTACTTTGATTGAAGGGAGGAGTAACAGTCGTTACACGTTAGCGTGCTAATATTTGTATATTTTTAAGGGCAGTTACGACCAAACCAGAGGGCTATATTTTGAAGAAACTTACTCTGTACTAACAACTCGATATATTTCCCTCGACGATGCTTCTCAGATCTTGTTTTATTTGGGGATGAAGCTACGTACCATAAAAATGGAGCTGTAAATAGCCACAACTTCCACTTCTATGCAACAAGCAATACCATATATCCAGTACACGCAGTCAGACAAGATGTCTTTGAATGTTTGGGGTGGCATTGTAGAAGAGTTATGTAGTGGGATCACATTTTTTCGAAGGAGCGTTAAATGGTGCTATGTATCTAGATTTTTTAGGAAACCACTTACCGTATTACTCCTAGATGGGCCACTTACTATACGTAAAAAAATGTGGTTCCTCCATGATGGTGCTCCAGTGCATCACACGGGCCCCATTAAACATTATCTTAATCAAAATTTTCCAGAGAGGTGGATTGGAAGAGGAGAACCAGTTGAAGGGCCAGCGCGGTCACCAGATCTCACCAAAATCGATTTCTTCTTGTGGGGCCATGTCAAGAATTTGGTATACGCATCGCAGCCGTCTACCAAGTAAAAAATGAAAGGCAAGATCATAGAGACCTTCCGAAGCATCGATGTTAATATGTTCAGAAGAGTAATTCAAGCATTTGAATATCGATTGCAGTCTTGCATTGACGTTTCGGGAGGCAGTTTGCGCATTTGCTGTAAGTAGGTAAGTGTTCGTATGTACTGTTTTTATAGTTAATTGTTTAACGCTCAAAAATTTTTTTGGTTTTCTTTTGAATTATTTTGAATTCGATAGTTAAATTTTACACCGTGAAATTCCTATAAGAAATGTTTGTAATTTATTCAGAAACGAAGGTTTCAATGAAAATTAGTTGTTTATTTATATTTTTCACTTCATAAATCTATTCTTATTTGTCAATGGTCTACTGTTTTACTTCGTATTGCTCTTATAAATCATGGTATATAAATATAAATGTAATTAATATAAAAACTAGCACATATTGAGTACTTAACAAAAGTTGAAGCTAAAGATGAAGCCCTACTTTTCACAATATAAAAACAATATTTTCGGGCTTAGTATGTGCCCAAATTTAATGGTCATTTACGAACAGCCTGTATAAATAAATACATCGATTATATTACAACAATGTGATGTTATTTATGGATGAATAACATGCCAAGTTGGAGTCTCTAAGTTTAATAATCGGTAAAATAACGACATTTACAAACTGCAGGTGAGTTTTTTAAAATAAAATTCAAAATATCTTTAAAACAAAGCACTGTAGCTAAAAATCTACTTCTACCATTTAGACTTAAAATTTAAAAAGAGGTCCAAGAATTAAGAAATATACAAGGTGGTCTATTTAAAAAAAGTATGTTTGCAAATATGGGACATTCTGTAGAATCACAAATAATTTTAGAACGTGAAGCGTGTGCTTCTCTATAATTTTTGTAATTCCATTTTTTATGATGTCGATAATGACGGAAAACATGAGCTTTTCCGCAGAAATGCGCCAGCCTGTATATTATCGAAATCTTGATTTTATTATGCAATGATATCGACAAAAAAATCAGCTGTTATAAGTTATAATTGTCAATCGAGCTGTAAAATATATTGTATATTGAAAGTTGTTATTTTTAGGATCTGGTCTGATTTGATATTTAGTGAGAAGTGCTGCATGCCATGCTTGAGCAATAAATTCGTGTCTAATGCTCGTTGGTCGACATTTACTGTTTACGATTTAATTTTAAAAAGAAAAATCTTTTAGCAGAGACTAACAAGTGAATTGTTAAAATAAACATTAATGTGATGGATTTAAATTAGATTGGCAGCACTTCTAAGACTGTTAAAGTTATTGTTCAAAATATTTCAGTTACAGAATTACAGTAAATTAATTTCACTTCAGATATTTAAGCTACATTACACATTAAGTAAAAACAATTTGAAATATAATTATGTATCTTTATATTAGCAATGTCACTGCAAAAAAAAATGAAACTGAGTTGTTCTTAACTGGCCTTTGCTCGATCAGGTTGCCAAAAACAGTATGAAAGGGTGAAAAGAATACAACGAAATGAATTAAGTTCAAAAGTGTCGACTCACGTGTTTCGTAGCTATTTCTAACCAGTTAATTTGCCTTTAAGAAGTTTTTTCTAAACTTCGTGCTTCCCATCCAAGGCCAAAATTCCAGAGTCAAATGCCAAGAGCCAAAATCTCCTAAGCTCAAGGTCAAAACTTTACAATCCAAGAGTAATAACTTAATTGAAAACTAAAATTTGAAAATTCAGAACTAAACAGCCAGAAGTTATAATTTAATTGAGACTCAATACCAAAATCTACAAATCCAGAGCAAAAATTAAAATCTCTGTAATAAAACAAACAAAACGTAAAATTAGAGATAGAAGAGAATGAAATTTTTTCGACTGACCACCGTTTAAGATGATGTTTGCTTCAAACAGAAATAACAGTCAAACATTTATTTCTTAGACTACAACACTCATTTACCACTTAACAAAAATTATTACTATAATTATTTTGTGATCTGAAACAGCGGACCTTAAATTTATAACGACTTTATTGTTCCTGTTGGTCCAGCCGAATCACGTTGTTGACTCTAACAGAGTGGCTAGCCGACTGACGTTGTTTGCTCTCATAGAGTACACAGCCGATTGACTGCTTCGTCGTCGACTCTGCTTGTGTTCACTAGCGTGCTTTTAGATCTTCTTCTAAAACGCATAGCGCCTTTTGTATTGAAGAGAGCGCACATATAGTCAGTTTAGACTCAAGCTGCAACCCCTTTTTGTGTTTATGATTTGATGATGCAAACTTGTCTAAAAATCATCTCTATTTAGATGCGTATTTGTCTTAGGCACAAATTCTTATGTAAGAAATGTTATCCTTGTTATAAAGGGATATTTCGACCACACATTTTACACTGCTAGATATTATTTAAGCAATTTATAATTTTGTAAACATCTTTAGAGATAAGTCAGCGCGGTGCTTACCTTGCAGCGAATTTTCATAAATACATAATATTTAAACCACAATATTTTGGACATTTTATATCCAAAACAATAAAGACAAGTAGAATTTGAAAAGAAATGCCGACAGTTGTTAATGCGTATGCCTGGTGTCATAAAAATGTAAGCCGACATAAAAAGTAGAGCGTAACACATTTTGATATTTGGACTCTGATCAGTTTGGCTCAATCGCAAGATTTTGAGGCCAGGAATCTACTGCCGCTCTCTGTACAATTACTTTCCGACCCGCCTGTATTTAATAAACTTAATTGGTGTCAGTTTTATACGTTATGAACATTTAAGAAACCTGAGATTATAAATATAGACGTCGAGGATATTTCCATACTAAAATACGGATGTAGAGACTATTACTCTGGCTTCAAAAATCTTCGTTTTGTTTTCTGTAACCGGTGAACGAATTCAATTGTTTCAAATTCAATTGTTTCACATTTTCTGTCTGATGATGTTGTCAAGCAGCGAAACCGGTTACAGAAAAGGAAACGAACATTTGTGAAGCCAGAGAAATATTCTCCACGTCTGTATTTAGTATGAAACGGTTTCACCAAGTGAGAGCAATAACAATTAATAAACCTGGGATTTTTCAACCTTTATTTCAACAGCCATTGCCCCACAGGCGTCTACTGTATTTGAAAGATCGTGTCTGGGTAAAAATCAATCAAGTAGCTACAGTTAGAGAGAGTAGGTACTAACAAAAACGGTGTTAATCGTATTAGTAATGGACGAAGGAAAGGGAAACCGGGAAGCCAGGAGGCCTCTGCCGCTGTGTATCCAGCAGGAGCAGAAGCAGTCCGGGAAGGACTTAGGCAGAATGCTGCAAGTGACAGGTTTTGTAAGGGTGTCGACCGCCCGTAGCCCTCAGTGCAGTCCGTCATCGGAAGCGGTGAGAAAATCTACAGAGCGGCAATAATTATATCAATATGCTCATACACTCAAGTTAGTATAATGACTGTCTTAAATTACGGTTAAAGGTAAATATCTGCTAAACAGATATCTCATATTTTAGCGAATTTTCGTAGAAAAAATCGCTAATGGGGATCTTTTGAGCTTTCAATAAAATTTTTCAATTGATAGCGCTTTATCAGTCATTTTTAAGATGCGTTGGGATTTTGATATGCTTATACAGAGTGTATTCAAATTAAGGGGCACAAATGAAACCAAAGATTCTTTTGGTAAAAATAAGTTGATTCAACTAAACATACATCCCAAGTCGCATAATAAAAGATATACAGGGTGTCAAAATGACAAATAGAAATGGTTTTCCTTGAAAATCTCTAAAGTTTTAGTCAGAAATGTTTAAAATTTTATAGATGCATTTCTTCAGGTTTTGAAAATAATATAATAATCATTTATGCCTGTCGCGTATGGGGCGCCCTCTACATGCAATGTTATGCATTAAACATGCATTGACTTTTTCTCAGACCTCGTATACATCTTTTGGTAAAAAATATGATATATTGATTTTTTTTTAACAAAAAAGGTATATTGATTGAAAATGGTTTGAGCCAACCGTTGGGGAGATATTTTTGATTTTATAAATTAGGATTTCTGATTTATACCTCAAGTAATATTAACGTCCAAAACGGACTTTTTGGTTAAGAAATCCAGAACTCATTGCTTCATAGCGTATGCGTATTTTTAAATTATGTGTCTAAATATGATCAAAAATGCTGCTATGACGACTTAATAGTAAAGCGATCTAGTATACACTTGTTTAAATTGGATAATTTTCATAACTACTGTTTCTTTGGGTCTTTACTTTCCATAAAAAAAGCATATTCTTACGTATGAAGATATTTGAACTCTACACTAAGGAAATCTGGTTTGCGATAATAACAGGAAAAAATAATTGCTGCAAAATACATAGTTATTGTCAGTTTAACGGCAACTATTTGAAGAAAGAAAAGAACAAAACCAGAAAAACCCAGACTTACATAAAACAATAAATAAATAATCTAAGAGAACAATTAACTAACACTAAGTGAAGATTGGAACCTGCGATGAGCACTGATAAGTACACTTGGAGAACCCACATCACCTCAACACATCTTTTTATAAAAGACCTGACGATCATTTCACTAACAAGGTTAGCGTCATCAGAGGATGGAAAATTCTGAAGTTGTCATCATCTAATGACGCTAACCTTGTTAGTGAAACGATAATCAGGTCTCTGAAAGATGTGTTGTAGTAATTTGGGCTCTCCAAGTGTACCTATAATTAACTAACAATTAAAAAATAAAATATATAAAGGATGTAGGCCTCGGTGGTCTGGGGGTAAGAATCTCTGCCTCTGAACCGAAAGGTACTGGGTTCAATTTTACAGGGTCCCCTTTTCACATTTTCAGTACATACTGCAGAATTAACCTCAGCCGAGGTTGTGGCATTGTATTTGAGCAAATTGAATGTTTCGCCTTTCGGCGGGAGTAAAGCCGTCGTTCCCGTGCCCATGCGATGTTAGGCACGTTAAAGATCCCTACCTCGCTTGCAATGTATGACCCAAATTGTGACATTTATTGCTGTTTGTATTTAATTCGAAACTAAACAAGTTATTCGAGAATTACATTAAGAGCTTCGGTCCACTGGTAAGAACGTGTGCCTCTGAACTCCAGGGTACTGGGTTCGATTTCCAGGGCTCCCCTTTCACTTTTTTATTACATACTGTAAAATTAACATCAACCGAGGTTGTGGTATTGTATTTAAGCAAATTGAATGTCTGCACGTTCCGCCCTTCGGAGGGGGCGTAAACTCGTCGGTGCGATGTTAGGCATGTTAAAGATCTCTACCCACCGTAAAGAAAGGCAGGGTTCGGCAAATTTTACAGGATAGTAGGGTGAAACTGCTTCCTGGCGTCGATGATTGGCCACAGTCGCGGAAGTAGACTACCGTTAAGGTGCAAAAAAATATGTTTTCCTAACATCTTCTTCTACGGTTAAAATTACGACGTACCCTTGCAAAAATGTTTCTGTCGTTCTTTTCTTCTTCAGAAGCTGAAAAATTATTTAAAAAAGCAGTTGTACACTATAAATATGTCTGAAATAAACAATATTTTGGAGTGGCCCCAAAAATAGGTGTGAAGTCCGGTGATTGCACTGGCCATTTGACGGGTGCATCATTCCCTCGACATATCCACCTTCCAGGAATTTTTTAATCTAACCATTTCCTCACAGTATATGTACTATGGACAAAAGCTCTGTCGCGCGCGTAACACATGTTTTCACGGATTGCTAGTGACACTTCTTCAATCAATATTTAGAGTTGCTCATTTACAAATCTCAGATATTTCGCTGCATCGAGACGCCGAAGAAAAATAAATGGACGAATAAGATAATGTCCTATAATTCCTGTCCATATATTTAAACAAAAATTATGCAGAAATATCTATTTACCAACTTGGTGGGGGTTTTGATCAGACCATGAGTGAATATTGTGATGGTCTACTAAACCATGTCTTTGAAATAATGCCTCATCAACAAAAAAATATTGGATAAAACATTTACATTTTCTCTTGAAGTACTCATATACAGTTGAGAAATATCTATGACCTTTTTGTAGCAAAAATGGAAAACGCAAATTATGGTAAATAGTAGATTAATTTCCTATTGTTTTTTCAAATGTTAACCATTGCTATCCGTGGTTCTACTTGTTTGTGTTTGACGAGGCCATGACAAACCTCATAGCCCATTGTGTCCCTGTTTTTTTTCTCAATATATTTATATAGGGGTTTATACAATAATTTTAAAAAAAATTAGAAAATTAAAAAATATATATAAATAAAAACTTTTTAAGAAGTTAATTAGATAGATTAGTTAAAAATTGTGAGATAATATTTTGGATTATAAATAAATAAGGAATCAAACAGAATGAAACTCCAGGTGTAATAAAACATGCTCTCGCGCAAATGGTATATCGCCACAGCCAAACTTATTTTGCTTCCAAATGACATTGATCTAATAGATCGCTTTCCAATTAAGTCGCCATATCAGCATGATTTTAATAATTTTTATAGTGCAAAAAAAAGCGTTTTTTCAGGAAATTAATGGCTTAATGAAAATGTTTGGTTACATTTAGACAAATCGTTTGAAAATACGGCTACGCTATGAAGCAATGACATCTGAATTTCTCAACAAAAAAGTCCGTTTCGGACGTTAATATTCTTGGAGGTATAAATCCGAAATACGAATTTATAAAATCACAACGGTTGATTTAAAACCATTTCTAATAGGTATACCTTTCTTGGTCAAAAAAGCCCAATATTATATATTTTGTTATTAAAATATATATACGAGGGCGCAGAAAAAAGTTAATGCACATTTAATGCATAACATTGCTTGTAGAGGGCGATAGCCATAAATGATTAATACATTATTTTTCCAAAACTGAAAAAATGTCTAGCTATAAAATTTGAAACATATCTGACTAAAACTTTAGAAATTATTAAGGAAAAACAATTTTTTTTATTTGTCACTTTGACATCCTGTATTTCTTTTATTATGCGACTTGAGACGGATATATGTTAGGTTAAATCAATTTATTTTCACAAAGCAAATCTCTGGTATCATTTGCGGCCGTTAATTTAAATACACCCTGTATATCTACAAATCGAAGATAGAGGGTAGATTCTAATTAGGAAACGTTGCCAAATGTTGTGCTCTTTGATATGTCCCAGAGAAAACCAACTTCCTGCATCTGTTGTTCAAGAAATTGTCAAAAAAAAATTAAAAAGGAAATTTCGATATTCACCTCTGATTTATTTAGTTAAACTCATATAATTCTCACAGTGATTTCCAGTTTTCGATCTGATAGCGGACTAAAAACATGTTGAAAAAAAACAATCTGACATGTGCGACAGGGTCGCCATCTCGGTGAGGTACCAGATAGTATGTTGTGACGACAGCTCCAAGCAACACACAACGTTATAAATAGAGACTGTGTACAACCAACCAACAATGTTTGTAAATTGCCAGCCCTGGCCCATTGTATGTAAGGCTAGATGTACTTTCACCATAGTTAGAAACGCAGACCGGTTTCGCTCTAATTAGAGCTCGTCAGTGCGCTATGCTAATTACAGCGGGAACACACCTATGAAGTAATTCATCTAAGGCAGCCAGCCTACTAGAACATTGTGAGATGTACAACAACGTCGCCAACTTGGAGCGGAACCAGGCAGTATGTTATCACGACAGCTCTACATCTAAATGGGCCATGAGTGACAATTTACAAAAATTGTTGGTTTGTTGTACATAGCCTCTATTTATAACATGTTGTGTTAATTGGGGCTGTCGTGACAACATACTACCCGGTTCCGTACCGAAAAGGCGACCCTGGCGTACATATCACAATACTCTAGTAGGCTGGCTGCCTTAGCTGTATTACTTTATAGGTGTGTTCTCGCTCTAATTAGTATAGCGCACTGACGAGCTCTAATTAGAGCGATGTCTGGGTTTGTAATTATGGTGAGAATACATCTAGTCTTACAAACGTTTTATAAATCCTAACTTAAAGTTAACATTTTGTAAATAAGGTAATTGTGCCTTTCTTATTTATACCGCAGACACGAGTTTGGAGAATTACAAACCCTATAAGACTCACGTCGGTAAACATTATATATATATATATATATATATATATATATATATATATATATATATATATATATATATATATATATATATATTATCTTACTCTTTTTGACAGGCTGAATAGCTTAGCTCGCGAGGTGAGTAACCTCTCGAATTGGACTAGGAGGTCGCGGGTTCGAGTCCCGTATTCGGACAGTTGGTCTTCTCTCGAATGTGGAAAGGCGGGTTTCTGATGAGTTATGGGTGGTGTCCTTTGTCTATATGTGCATGTAAGCTCCCCCCACACGAGTCAAAGACTTCTGGGTGCGGAGTTGGTCTACTGTGGTCTTATTACTATTATTATTACAACATTAGCACTGATGAGAGAAATATTTTCTGACATCTTGAATTTTCACAGCCAACGTCAGATACAAATTTACGTGATTTGACACCGATTAACAGTTAAGCCCAATAGTTAAAAATTATTTCTCAACGTGTTAAACATTGTTGAATTCAGAAAAAAAAAAAAGAAATCCTATGATGTCAAAATCTAATATGGCACTCATAAGAAATAAGAAAGATGACGATGTCCCAAAGAAGGCGAAACGCTGTTAAACATTTTTTTGAGTCTGCTATTATATATAAAATTTAAAATGACTGTCAGAATGTGCTTTTGGTTTCTTTAAGGAGTTCAAGTAAATGAGCCAGAGGCGAATCTAAAACCGGTTTTACAGTTTTTTGACAATTTCAGGAACAACAGTTGCAGGTAGTTGGTTTTCTTTGCGACATAATAATGGGCACAAAATTTAGCAACTTTGCTGAATTGTAATCTACCCTCTATCTCTAAAAAAAAGCGGGATCCCCATGGTGAGGCCCGAATTTGAATCACCATGTATATGTTATCTACATGTCTTAGAAATGACTAAAATATAATTAACCGATTTAGACCAATCTTCGTAAGTACTTTTTTGTAAATAGCTCCTAAAAGTTCGTTAGCCAGACCAGATCTGATCTTTTGCAGAAAGTAATGCAGTTTTTAAAGTTCTTTCGAGATCGGGATTTAGATCTGTAAAATTCCAAGTAATTCCGAAGTCTGGAATGCTAAATAGTTTCTGGAATGTCTTGCTGTGGTCGAACTCACTTGATGGGTTCCTGGGTGGTTCCCCAACCACAGCTGCCTGCTTCTTTAGAAGCTGGACTGAAGTTGTTTCTGTCCAGCTACTGAAGACGTCAGCAGCTTTGGTAGGCAAAACGTCTAGCAACCCACTAAATAAGTTCTATCTCAGAAAAGCAGCCCGGAAATTATTTAGCACCCCAAACAACACTAGTCTAAAATTATTGTCAGTTACGAAGTCCTTTGAAGAGAACTGACTAATTCGATTTTTTATATTTAGTTATTTATTAATTAATAGCTTTCTTCTTTTTATGTATCTTTGTCAAACAAAATACTTTTTAAATAAAAGGAACCTAGAAATGGCGTCATTGTATCTGTTTGGCACAATAATTGTGAGTTTTGCGCAGGCGATAGACAACTTTTTTCCTGAGTGCCATATTGATTTTTACATATATTTTTGAATACATATCACACATTCTGCTTTATTCGGAAGTCAATAGATGTAAAAAAAAATCACCACATCAAAAAAATAACACAAACACCCAAACAATATGACTTAAAAATGAGCTAAAAAACCAGTAACAAAATAATAAACAAAACAAATAAAAAACAAGAACACAACCCACATGAATTAAATGGAATATATCAACTAGAATGTAACACATGCAATAAAAAATATATAGGAACGACAAAAAAATCAATAGAAACAAGACTCAAGGAGCATATAACAGAATTAGATACAATCCACATACCTAGCTACAAATCAAACATAGCTACACACATTCACAACAGAAAACACCAAAAACCAGATACCAACCAATTACAACTAATAAAACATATTAAAGACCACAAAAAATGGAAATCTGGGAACAATACTACATTCAACTAACAAACAGTAAGAAACAATTAATGCCAGAACAAATCCAAGTACAAACATTTAAACAAAACTTAATAAAATCCATACAAATAGACAAATTTTCAAACCACAGTGATCAAGACAGGAGACCGATACACACAACACAGTCCGAAAACACAACCAATCAGAGAACAGTCAACCGACCAATAGAAGCTCAACACGCAGGCGTCACGTACAATCTCAGACATAGACCACACAGGAACGATCGTAGTCAGTAGCGCGCTGATGATGAACCGGGACGGTTCGAAACTGCAGTCCATGTAACCGAATAACAAATCACTGAAAGTACAGCAAACAAATAAAGTATATATATATATATATATATATATATATATATATATATATATATATATATATATATATATATATATTTGTGTCTATGCGGAAGTAGCTGGACCTTTCTCTCTTGGGATTTATATATGTTTATAAGGAAGTAGCTGGACATTTCAGCCATAAAAATTAATATGTCCAAAAGGAAGTAGCTGGACCTAACCTCACAGTGTTGCCGCACTTTTTAGTAGGATATATAAAAGTTTTCTGGTTGGTTTTATGTTGTACGCTTAAACAGGTAGCATTACGGTTTTAAGGTCTGCGTGCTAGTATACAAAGATGATATGTTTTAATTAATGCATTATTTTTTCTCTTCACCTTGACAGTTTTACAGTGAAGCACTTCGTGAATAATATTAAAGTTATAAAAACTGACTACAAATTATTTTAAAATTATTTGCCTACATAAATTATCACACCGGTGTGGTAAAGCAGAAAAATGATAAAAGACAAATTTTGTGTTGTAATTTTTTACCAGTTATTTTAAATTAAATAAATTGTGTATAAAAATGTATTTATGACAGTCTTGTCTAAAAACACACGTGTTTTATCTCAAAATGTAATACATTGAGTTCCTAGAAAACAAAATTATTGTAATTAGTTATCTGGATCTGAATACATTGCATGTGATCTGTTTTCATAATGGAAGTTGCATAATTCAAACTCTTAACAAAACTATGATGACCAAAGCTTTTGCATAAGTTACATATGAAACACAATTCTTGTGTTATGGTTTGAATTGAACGTGAGAAATCAGTGAAAATAGTTGTCGTAAATAAATAGAAAATGCAGAAAAAGTGGAGAACTCAGGAATTTTGTAGAAGAAAATTTGTACAAAGTAGGCAAATTTGTAAAATGTAATATAAATAGTCATTGATGTATTTTTATGTTATTTTATTTTAATATAGCTAAAAAGAAATATTTATCATATTGTCTGTTTTTTTTTCGTGCTACTAGAAATGTAAGGTTTTAGAGACTGGGGAGTTCGTTTGTTTAACACTGGACAATTTTCAATCAGAAGTTCACATTCAGCTATCGAGGGGTAGCTTCCGTCCTTTAAATGTCTTCTAATGTTCTCCTTAATTGCTTCTCTTTGAGGAGAACTCCATCTTGGTCGTGCTGCTGTGAAACAATAATCATAGAAATTAGCTTTGTACAATAGGTGAAGATTGGAACCTGTGATGAGCACTGATAAGTACAATTTGGAGAACCCAATTCATCACAATACAGTTTTTTGACCCGACGATCGTTTCGCTAACAAAGTTGGCGTCATTAAGGGGATGAATAAACTTAGTTTATTCAAATTTTTAAAATTAAAAAATTACTTTAAGGAAGACGCAGAAATTGAAGACATTATTCCTTTACCTAGAGGAAAACAGTAGCATATTGTTTATGCTAAGCTTATAGTAAGAAGTGCAACAGTGATAGAGTGTATACTGCGGAAGCTACTTTTAACGGGTGTTTCATAATCATTGTTTATTGTTAACTTTAAATACTTGATCTTTAAATTTCCGTACAGGTTAACGAAAATGCAGCAAACAAAAGGCTTTTCCTTTGCCTAAAGAATAACCATGTTATACGTTATATTTTCTAAATTTTATCGAATTATTGATCTATTAATGTAATTGTTTTCAATTTTTGATCATTTTAAATGTTTTACCTTAGAATATAAATTTTTGCAAATTAAATTTTATGCACCCCATAAAATCCCATCTAACAGGGGAGGAGTCATCCGACACGATAATATGTATTTTATAATACAAAATGCAACGATGACACTTCCCACACATTACATTATAGTCTCGGCTCCCATAATGCCTTTTTGTAGGGTGTCTTGGTTCCGAGATTATAAATATATGTACTTACATTATTTAACTGTTATAGTAGCCTCATAATAAACGTTTAGTTAACGCACATCGTCTAGTGTGCAGTATCCAACCCCCTTGCTCCGTAATTGCTTAAGAAACCGTTTAAGAAAATTCGGACATAAAATGTTTTCTAACCACAAGGTCATTTGATTAATGAGTACACCAACAAAACATATTGTAGGCTCTGTCTAAAGAAAGCACTGGTAATTTAAAACTTACAACTATTTAGTCTGCCTAAGAAATTTTCTGCCAAAGTTTATTCTCAAAAGATATTCCGACCGAAATTTATAAATCGACATGGTGTCTAAATTAATAAGTCAGTCAAACTGATCCTGGACTATTTTCAGTAATTATAGTAGATGTTGGGGCGTAACGTACTTAAAGGGTTATTATTATTATTTTTAATTTTTCAACAACACATCACGAGGGCTTACAGCCTAAATACTATCGTGCCGTGGGTGTCGAGAAGGAGGAAAGAGGCAACTTGTTAATTCTGGACTTGAAGGTTTGGAGGTTCTGAGGAGAAGGGAAAACATGTGCCGTCAAGGAATTCCACAACTTGGAAGGCCTCGGGACAAAAGAGCGGGCATAACAAGATGTTCTATGTCTGGTGACCTGGACAGTAAAACGGTGCATTCGCTCTGTTCTTGGTAGATCTGTTGGGGGCAGCAGGTGGAGGAACTATGGAAGAAAGCTCATCTGAGCAGTGCCCGTGCAGATATCTATAAAAGAGAACGAGGTCACTAACGGCACGTCGGTGGGCAAGGGATGGCAGCCTTTGGGTGATGGTAGTGTCACCGATGAGACGTATAGTTCTCTTCTGAATGGAGTCCAGAATAGCGAGTGTAAAAGCGGCAGCGGCACCCCAGATGTGGGAGCAGTATTCGAGAGTTTGCCTTATTTGTAAAGTATATAAGGTATAGAGATTATCTGGTGAAAAGTACTTGCGAGCCCGGACGAGGAAACCTAATTTCTTAGCAGCCACTTCTGCAATTGATGTGACATGTTGGTGCCAATTGAGATTTCGATCCACAGATATGCCAACAAGTGTAAAGGTCTCATTACTTTGAATAACTTGGTTGTTAATTGTGATGGGTCTAGGGCTGGTGCATCTCTTATGAGATAGAAAGCAAGACTGAGATTTGGTGGAGTTGAATTGTACAATATTTCTACTTCCCCAGTATAATATTTTTTGAAGATCCACAGAGGCAGAACCCTCCATGAGTCTGCGTTCCTCAACTAATTGAGCTAAAGAGACAGGCTTAGAATATTGTATATTTGAGAGGAGGGTGCTGTCTCCGTGTAACTGTGAACTGGGTTACATGTGCTAGAGAGGAGGTCATTGATGTGGAGAAGAAACAAAGTAGGGGCTCAAGCTGAACCTTGAGGGACTTCTGCATTAATTGGATACAGTTTAGGGGAATGGCCATCCACGACAACAGAAATGCTCCGGTTGGAGAGGAAATTTGCTGTCCAGGTACAGAGTTTTGGTGGTAGGCCATAGACCGGAGGTTTATTAAGCAGCGCTGCGTGCCAAACCTGGTCGAATGCTTTGAATATGTCTAGAGCGACAATCTGGCATTCACCGTGTAGTTTCATAGACTTGTTCCAAGAATGGGTGACAAAGGAAAGGACGTCGGCAGTTGATCTGCGCTGACGGAATCCATACTGCCTGTCGTGGATTAGACTGTGTTTTTCAAGAAATTTTAGTAATTCGGTGTTTATATACTTTTCCATCACTTTAGAGATGACTGAAAGGAGAGAAATGGGCCTGTAGTTGCTAGGAAGCGCTTTGGATCATTTCTTGGGGATGGGTTGTACTCGAGCAGTTTTCCAGTTACTAGGGAATATGCCTCTATTGTAAGATGTCTAAAACAGACAGGTCAGGACAGGAGCAAGTTCTGGTGCGCATCTTTTGAGAACAATTGCTGGGATCTCGTCAAGGCCAGAGGCTTTCCTGGTATTAAGAGAAGAGAGCATCTTTCGTACCTTTTTTTTTTGTTTTGTAATATAGTATTCTGAATTAAAATTAATCCAACTCCTGCTTTTTTTAGAAGATAACACAAAAACTTAATTCGAAAATAGGACAAGGTGTATAATGACTGTTGTTTTATAAACTTACGAGATCTACTTTTAGTGTTATAGAGTTATACATTTTAGTTATTGTATCCAATTGTTGCAAGAGATATTTTACAATTATTATCAAAAACCCTGAGTGATCCAGTGGTAGGAAAGTATGCCGCTGGAAACAAGGGTACTGGGTTCGATTTCCAGGGTTCCCCATTCATTTTTTTAGCCCCTACTGTAAAATTATCATTTAGTTGGAGCAGGTTGAATTTCTGCAGGTTCTGATTCACTGAGGAGTCGTGAAGTCGTAAGTCCCGTGTACCGTGCGAGGTTGAGCATGCTGAATATCCCTACCCTCCTTATAGAAAAAACGGGGTTCGGCCAAATTTAAAGGAAAGTGAGTTGAAAGTGCTCCCTGTCGTCGGTGATTGGCCATAGTCGCAGAAATAGGTCGCCGTTGAGGAAAAGACAAAAAAAGATAAACAATTATCAGCATTATTACTGCCATATTACACAATGCATGTTGGTAACTTAGAATACATTCAGTTAATCAAATACACCTTTTTCAAATGCGCGAACACGTCAATTAGTGGTTTTTAAGCTGTGATCTTTCTTTAATAATATGAAGTTGTCCCAAATTTGAGATATGACGTCGATAATTTGTTTAACCGACAATCCTACTGTTTTGTTGGCTATTTCTAAAGTATATGTCAAGTTATGCTAAACCACCAAGTTTATATTCCTTCCCATAAAAATATACATTATATTATTTTAAAAGCAGAAATAAAAAATAGACAATCTAAATTAATTTTCTTTAATAAATGCTTAGGTTGTTGTCGATTGACTATTTGTTAGTAGTATAAACGGAATTGAAATTCGTTTTACACATTTCTGGTTATCTTGGGAAAATAAGTCAACATTCATTTCTTATTCGTGCTACTAATTCCTTTAGATTTATAATAATTAATAAATAAAAATTTAAAATCTGCTGTTTTTTTCAAATTAATGTGTAGGTTAAACCTATTTAACAAAAACAAACTAGGGTAGGATTTGAAAAAAATATCGATGAGGTCGTACCTTAAATATGTCACACACTGTATGATATTTATTTTATTTTTTGAAAAGACCGCAACATAAAATGTCTATCGACATGTCTGCGAATTATTGGAAAAAGATAGCTGGATCTGATTAGCTGAATTTATTCCATGTTTTAAACTCGCGCTATATGTATATAGCTGTCAAAAATTATACTGGCAGGTTTAGGCAAACAATGTACATATTTTTTATTATAAATAAAAAGTCGTAGGTGTATAAATAGTAGCATTGATAAGTAAATAACTTAAAAGCTTTATTTCCTGGAAAGCCGCTGCATTTTAAGATTCACATAGTTGCATTTGCATCATGTTCGATGCAGCAGAGATAAGACATGTTTGCTGAATATAACTTGGATAAAGTTTGCGTGAAGTTATCCATAAATTCCGAGCCATAGATTTACACGTAGGGTCAGCAGAAAGCGGGATGGATCGTCGCGATCACAATGTCAGTGAAGCGGATTCAACGTAGTAAATTTATGGCTAGCCATAGATGCCAGCCATATATTGCTATATGCTACTACACCTTACCGAAGAAAAAATAATTTGTCTTAATTGTTTTGCAATAACATAATAACACTAAACCAATCGTTTATTATTAACATAGTCATAGAGGAAAACTAAATTGTAGTATGTATTATTTGTTATTTTGGTTACATGTACCCAAATGACAAATATTGGACAATAAAGCCAAGGCCCCAATATAAAAATAGACACAAAAACAAGTTACGAAAGACCTAGTGTATAGCAACCTAAGCAAATTATTTTTTGTCACACTCTGGAAAATAGAAGAAAATCATTTGAACATCGAGATACTTATTACTAAGTTTTTTCAAATATGACTTATTTTTTGATATTTACAGTTAATGTGCAAAATCATAAAACCGCAAAATTGTTACCAAGGCCCTAATGTATAATAACTCATGCAAATTATTTTTTGTCACTTTTTGCAAAAGTGAAAAAAATACATATAAAGATCGAAATAGCTATTACCACGTTTATTTTTTCGCATTTGCAGTAGATGTGCCAAAATCACAAAAACGAAGATCGGGATAGCAATTAAGACGTTTCCGAAATATGAATTAATTTTTGATATTTGCAGTAGATGTGCCAAAATCATATAAACACAAAATGACTACCAAGGCCCTAGTATATAATAAGATTGCAAATTATATTTTGTGACCCTTTGCAAAAGTGAGAAAAATGCATATGAAGATCGGGAGAGCTATTAAGAAGTTTTGGTAATATGAATTATTTTTTGATATTTGCAGTAGATGAGCCAAAATCATAAAAACCAAAAATGATTACCAAGGCCCTAGTGTATAATATGATATGCAAATTGTTTTTTGTCACCTTTTGAAAAAGTGAGAAAAATGCATATGGAGATCGGGATAGCAATTAAGACGTTTCCGAAATATGAATTATTTTTTGATATTTGCAGTAGATGTGCCAAAATCATAAAAACAAAAAATGATTACCAAGGCCCTAGTGTATGAGATATGCAAATTATTTTTTGTCACCCTTTGCAAAAGTGAGAAAAATGCATATGAAAATCGGGATAGCAATTAAGACGTTTTCCAAATATGTATTATTTTTTCGCATTGGCAGTTAATGTGCCAAAATCATAAAAACAAAAAATTATTACTAAGGCCTGTATGTATGAAAACCATGCAAATTATTTTTTTGTCACCTTTTGCAGAAGTGAAAAAAACGCATAAGAAATTCGGGATAGCAATTAAAACGTTTCCGAAATGTGTCATATTTTTTGATATTTGCAGTAAATGTGCCAAAATCATAAAAACACAAAATGATTACCAAGGCGCTAGTGTATAATAAGAGATGCAAACTATTTTTGTCACCTTTTGCAAAAGTGTGAAAAATGCATATGAAAATCGGGATAGCAATTAAGACGTTTCCAAAATATGAATTATTTTTTTATATTTGCAGTAGATGTGCCAAAATTATAAAAACAAAAAATGATTACCATGGCCCTAGTGTATAATAAGATATGCAAATTATTTTTTGTCGCCCTTTGCAAAAGTGAGAAAAATGCATATGAAAATCGGGATAGCAATTACGACGTTTTCCAAATATGTATTATTTTTTCGCATTTGCAGTTAATGTGCCAAATTCATAGAAACAAAAAATATCACTAAGGGCCTGACGCATAAAAGCTCATGCAAATAATTTTCTGTCACCCTTTGGAAATATAAAAAAATGCATTTGAACACCGGGATAGTTACTACCACGTTTTTCATTTCAACATTAATGATTCTGTGATACGTACTGTTAATGTGGTAAAATCACAAAACCAAAAATTATTACCTAGGCCCTATTATGTAATACTACACCAAATTTATTTTTTGTCACCCTTTGCAAGAGTTAGAAAAAAAAAAAGAATCTAAACATCGGGATAGCAGTTAAGAGGTTTTCCAAGAATGTATTTTTTTTCAGTCAATGTGCCACATGAAAGGCAACGGGAAACCACCTTATTTTAACCTATCGTTGCGACTACTAAGCGACTTTGCCTTCAGTCAGTGAGTGAGTGATACACATTATTTTTATTATGTTTTGGAAAAATGATGAATTTAAATAAATTTAATAAACATGTTGTGTATACAAAGAAACTACCCCAATCTCATTATAAGAATATGTTTATTATAAAAATTTGCTATAAATTAGGTTTAAAGTGCAACTTATTTTTAGTGGCATAAATCTTGGTTACATAGCATAAGAACACTGTTTCTTATGCTGTACTGCATACTGGAACAATGCAACATAAAAATTATGAGAATCTAATTAATGTTAGTCACTCTAGTATAGCAGTTAGTGGCTGGTAATATTCAAATATTAAACCTAGCATTTTTTCTCAAATATTATGTATTTGTATATAAAAGCGTCGCATAGATAAAGAACGTTTGGGCTTTGATATACCGCTTTTACGAGGTTGATCCCAGAAAGTTTTACAGCTCTGTTTCTGTACCATCCTTTTGTAAATTTCAAAGCTTTTACCTGACCTGTCAAACATATGTTTAGAAAAAATTGAAAAGTAACTGTAGCACAGCATAATCAATCAATTATTATGCTGTGACTGTATATTAGATTTTAGCGCGTTAAAAAATCTGTAACTTGAAAAATAGGAATAGAATCATATTCAATTCATTCTAAAACTGTCCGAGTTGAGAGTTGTGTATGCTATAGTATTATACACTAGGGCTTTGGTAATAGTTTTGTGATTTTATGATTTTAAATGTAAATATAAAAAAAAGATTCCTGTTTAAAAATTTGCAAATGTCAAAAAATAATGCATATTGCGGAAACGTCTCAATTGCTATCCGGATCTGTTTATGCATTTTTTTTTACTTTTGCAAAGGGTGACAAAAAACCATTTGCATATATTATTATACACTAGAGCCTTGGAAGTCATTTTTGGTGTTTATGATTTTGACACATGCGAAAAAATAATACATATTTGGAAAACGTCTTAATTGCTATTTCGATTTTCATATGAATTTTTTTCACTTTTTCAAAAGGTGACAAAAAATAATTTGAATATCTTATTATACACTAAGACCTTGGCAATCATTTTTTGTTTTTGTGATTTTCGCACATCTACTGCAAATATCAAAAAATAATTTGCATGGTTTTTCATACATAAGGGCTTAAGTAATATTTTTTTGTTTTTATGATTTTGGCACATTAACTGCAAATGCGATAAAATAATATATATTTGGAAAACGTCTTAATTGCTATCCCGATCTTCATATGCATTTTTGTCGCTTTTGAAAAAGGTGACAAAAAATAATTTGCATGGTTTTTCATAGATAAGGGCTTAAGTAATATTTTTTTGTTTTTATGATTTTGGCACATTAACTGCAAATGCGATAAAATAATAAATATTTGGAAAACGTCTTAATTGCTATCCCGATCTTCATATGCATTTTTCTCAATTTTGTAAAGGGTGACAAAAAATAATTTGCGTATCTTATTATACGCTAGGGCCTTGGTAATCATTTTTGTTTGTTTTTATGACTTTGGCACATCTACTGCAAATATAAAAAAATAATTCATATTTCGGAAAGGTCTTAATTGCTATCCCGATATTCATATGCATTTTTCTCACTTTTGCAAAGGGTGACAAAATATACTTTGCAATCTTATTATACACTAGAGCCTTGGTAATCATTTTGTGTTTTTATGATTTTGGCACATCTACTGCAAATATCAAAAAATAATTCATATTTTGTCTCTTCCAAAACATTATTTTTACAAACCACCTGTAGATTTTTTGCTATATTACATGAATAGTAACTTATGGAATAATCATTTTTAATCCAGAAATTCGTAAGAAATATCCTGACGATATTATTATTAAATAAAGTCTTAAGTAACCTCATGCTTTTTGCGGTCCTAGTGTACATAAAATTCACTAAAACATGTAAATATTTAAATAGAATTAATATTTTGAGCATTTGGCAACACCGCACAGGCGCATTAATTTTTACTTTTAATGTTCTCATGAAATAGGTCCAGCCAATAACGCATGTACATATTAATACCAGCATGTTAATAGCTGGACGTCCAGCTATTGCACGGTTGGTCCAGCTATTATACACTTGGTATACGAAATGGTCCAGCTATTTCCGCATAGGCATAAGTATATATATATATATATATATATATATATATATATATATATATATATATATATATATATATATATATATATATATATATATATATCCCGAGGATTGCAACAAAAAAGGTGCGAAATATAGAGCATGCTTTAGCAAAGAAGTTTCAATGCATATAGATTTCTGAGGTCGATAGCTTTTAATGAGACTATATATATATATATATATATATATATATATATATATATATATATATATATATATATATATATATATATATATATATCGACCTCAGAAATCTATAAGCATTGAAACTTCTTTGCTAAAGCATGCTCTATATTTCGCACCTTTTTTGTTGCAATTCTCAGGAGCCACAAGCTGAGCAAAGTAAGAGAAGCAACCATCAAGGGAACGCTCAAAGAGAGTTAGACATCTCATCGGTTTGGTATTTCACACAGCAAACGAACACTACACAACAGAACACTCACAGATAGAACCTTGGTCACATGGTCACATTTATAAGAACATTGTTAAAATTTAAACTTTGAAGTAAAAGAGTTAATGTAACACATGTGGTTCTTGAAAACCTATTGTCAATCAATTTGCATTGTGTTTTAAAATATCTTAGATTCGGATATTTTATGAATTCTATGTGAGTTTATTTGTGATAGAAAATTTGTAAAAATCATAAAAATTACTCATTGTCTAGCTAATGCGCCTGGAAATAACTTGATTACAGAAGACATAGGTTTGGTAAAGAGTCCAGAGTGATGATGTCAGCTCTCTAGCACTAGTGATAAGCCATAGTCGCGGAAATGGTCCAAGTAAAAAAAGTGCGTTATGGTAGTGAATTTTCATTAAAATGTTTTTAATAGCAAATATTTGTGTTTTTTTTTTTCAGAAAGCAGGCATCAAATTTGATTACCAGTATAACATATGTAGTAAAAACAATGTGCCATGTTTCATCAAAATAACTTTATTGTTTGAAAACGTACAAAAATTTCCGAAAGTAAACTTAAAGTGTTACCGAAAAAATCCGTTTCTTGGTCAACCTTATAGGTTAATAGCAAATTGAGCTTTTCAAATATGAAGCATTTTATCAAAATTCGCTACCAGAACGCACTTGCTGCGTCCAGAATTTCTCTACTTACAAACATGCATTATATTTCGATGGAAAATGCAAAATCATAAGGCGTTTTCGACTAAAAAAAATTATTTGTATCACCAACGACTTATGGGCCACCCTGTGATTGTAGAAATATTTTCTTAAGATGTAGCTCAAGACACCCTATAATTAACGTATACAATTTTTTTCATATCTTGTAGAATAACGGATATATTGAGCTTTATTGATTTTTTACGAACATTCGACAATGATTATATACCATTAAACGATAAACTCTATAGCTAAGACTACTGCCAAGCATCAGAGAAAGGGTCTATTTGAAATGAATTTTCTGGAAACATTTTAGTAAAATGAAGGACAATGACGGTTAAAACTAAGACTTCAGGGTTTGCAAAACATTCTTCTTCAGACATTTTCTTTCCATAGCCCGTATTAGATTCAAGTTCTTTGCCTAAATGTTGCGAATTTTGACGTTTTGAGGAAAACCCCTTTTTTTAAATGCCCATAACTTTTTTTGTCTTTTGACCTATAGCGCTAAATTTTGGTAGGTAATTTACCTATAGCAATATAAAACGTTGTGCCAAATTTGGTTGCCCTTGCTTTGTAATTTCCGGACATATGAATTTTTTTCTAAAGAAAACACAAAATTTTCCGGGAAAACCTTGGCCGATTTTTCTGGCTAACGAACTTATCCAAGCCACTTACAAAAGGAAGGTATTCACCAAATTTTGTCAAAATCGGCCTATTATTTTTTGAGTTATCGGTGTGACACACACACACACACACATATATATATATATATATATATATATATATATATATATATATATATATATATATATATATATATATATATATATATATAACATATAAAAATCGAAACTGACCCCGGATATGTGTTCTAGGGGGGGCCTAATTAAATTAAATTCAAAAGTCGGGATCTCCTCATTAGTGATTTTTTTTAAAGAAAATTCACAAAAAAACAAAAGACACACACACTTAAATTCTTAGTCATAGTTAAGTTATTCTTATTAGCTTTACTCAATTCAATTTCTGTAATGCCACCGAATAGAAGCCCGGTGAAGTCACCGCAAAACGTCTTCCTCAAGAGCGATTTAAAATATGTTTTCCATCAAAAAGCACTAAAGGATCACTTCAAGGATACGAATTTCGTCTGAGCTGAAGCTCACTCGATATTTCCTACTATTATTTCGTCTTTTCCCGTTATATATTGCCTTGCAATAATTCAAAAACGTTAGCGCAACATATACACTTGGCGAGGGCAATATATCACCGCTTGGTTATATGAGTTTTTGTATTGTGATAAATTTTAAAGTCCGGACCCTTTCTGCGACACACAATCTAAATCAATTCCATTCCAATAAATATTGATTTACGAACTAATAGCTGTGAAAAATACACTTTTATTTTCCTATAATCTGTCACATAAATTTCCACTTACAATGTAGCAAGTTGCATAGAAAGGGTTGCATTTAAGGGTGCCAGTGTGCTGACGGAATTATACACTTGAAGTGCGTTTGATCGTTCTCTTTTAATTTAAATATTTTAATATGCGTGTAAAATGTCTCCAAGCTGATTTTATAAGTAGCTGTTAAATGCATATGACATAATAATATATTAAAGATAAAATTACATCAAGATAATAAAGTTTTCCATACCTATATTTAGCCAAATATCTGATTGCTGGCATACGTAATTTTATAGTACTTTTCCGTCTACAAGGCTTGAGCTGGAATTCTCATTTGCAGATGTCAGGGATCCATTCTCTGATGATCCAATTTCATTAACTGACTTAAAAAATAGCATTAGTCATGCAAAGAATGGAAAGTCCCCGGGTAATGATGGCATCTCTTATGAATTTCTAAAAAAATTGCCAAACAACTGGTTATTATACCTTCTCAGTTTCTTTAATAGAGTTTTAGAGACTGGGGTTGTACCATCGGACTGGTCTAACGTAAATTTAGTTATGCTACATATAGTACAGGCAATAGAGGAGCCCGTTACTCTTGTCCATAATGCATTAAACTACAGGAGTTATTGTGTTTTGTTTTTGATAGATAGGTTCAGAATTATGTACTGAATGTAAAAACACAAAATCCTTACAAATTAGGAGGGCGGAAGTGCCGCCATTTTGAGAAAAACCGTTTCTACCTATATCTCCATAACCGTGCACTTTACGCCAAAAATGGTAATGACCTTTATTGTAGATAATTGCATTTCTCATCTTGTTTGTTTAATTATTATTTTTTGTATCACTCACCGTTTACAACTTATACGACTATTAGCATTTATTTATTGACATTTTTACCTATATATTTGTTAATAATTGTTTAAAAAATATAATAAGTATAACTTAACTTTTCAATCGACAAATTTTCTAGAACATTTACTTAAAACTTTTTTTCTAAAATCAATATTTTCAAAGTTATAACGCGTTAAATGTTGCACTTTTCAATCGACAAAATTTTCTGGAAATATTTTAGTAAAATGAAGGACAATGACGGTTGAAGCTAAGACTTCAGGCTTTGTAAAACATTCTTCTTGAGATATTTTCTTTCCATAGCTTATATTAGTTTCAGGTTCTTTGCGTAAATGTTGCCAATTTTGACGTTTAAATTCGCGACTTTGACGTTTTTAGGAAGACCTTAATTTATTTTTCTTTAAATGCCTATAACTTTTTATCTTTGAACCTACAGACCTAAATTTTGGTAGGTAATTTGTCTATAATGACATAAAACCGTGTACTAAATTTAGTTGCCCTTACTTTGTTATTTACGGAGATATGATTTTTTTTCGAAAGAAAATACAAAATTTTCCGGAAAAACCTGGGCCGATTTTCTTCACTAACGAACTTATCCAATCGACTTACAAGAAAAAGGTATTCACCAAATTTAATTAAAATCGGCCTATTAGTTTTTGAGTTATAGGTGTCATCAATTTTTTTTTTCAAAATTCAAAAGTCGGGGTCTCCTCATTAGTGAATTTTTTTAAAGAAAATGCACTAATAATAATTTTAGAAAACAAAGTTTTAAGTCAAAGTTCTAGAAAATTTGTCGATTGAAAAGTTAAGTTATAAGCATTTTATTTTTTAAACAATTATATAAACAAAGGTATAGGTAAAAAAGTCAATAAATGAATGCTAATAGTCGTATAAGTTGTAAACGGTGAGTGATACAAAAAAAAATATTTCACAAAAAAGATGAGAAATGCAATTATCTACAATAAAAGTCATTACCGTTTTTGGTCTAAAGTGCACGGTTACGGAGATATAGGCCGAAACGGTTTTTCTCAAAATGGCGGCACTTCCGCCCTCCTGATTTGTAATGATTTTGTGTTTTTACATTCAGTACGTAATTCTGAACCTATCTATCAAAAAAAAATAACTCCTGTAGTTTAATGCAGAAAAAAATTCTCTATTGCCTGTACTAATAAAGGAGGTGCATGGCAGAATCCTTTGAACTATCGCGGGGTGGCTTTGGTTAATTGCATCTTGAAAATTTTTACGCAAATTATTTTAGAACGATTACTGGCGTGGGTGGAGACCAGAGGGGCTCTTCCGGAAGTTCAGTCCGGGTTCAGAAAAGGCAGGGGTTGCATAGGCAATGTGTCTACCTTAATTGCTATGATTCAGTTTCAGCTTCGTTTAAGGAAGAGAGTGGTTTATGTCTGTTTCGTAGATTTTCGAAGAGCTTTTGATTCCATAGACCATAAGCGACTTTGGAATAAGTTGTTTGCACTTGGAGTTAGTGTTCAAATGTAGAGGATTATTTCAAATCTTTATAGTAAGGCCTGTTTTAGGGTTCAAGGTAGTGATAGGTTGACGAAGTCATTCGAATTGACATCGGGAGTTATGCGGGGCGAATGTCTAAGTCCATTATTATTTCCTTGTTTATCGCAGATATAGACTTTTCTTCGTTCTGGGGGGGCCAGAGGTATCGACCTCGATGGTCAAAACGATCTTGTCATGCTTTTATACGCGGACGACTTAGTTCTGTTGGCAGATTCTCCTATAAACCTGCAGAAAAATATCAATATGCTGGAATCCTACAGTGAGGGTAACGATCTAGTAGTCAATATTGAGAAAACTAAAGTGATGCGTTTTGCTAGATCGGGAGCAACTAATAATAGCGTAAAAATTTATTACGGTGACAAGACTTTGGATACTATTTCTTCGTTTTCTTACCTGGGGGTTTTGTTTTCCACATCATCCCTTTTCTTGGAGATGTCAAAGTCTATTTACAATAGGTCAAAAGCTTCATTTGGGGCAGCATTTTCACTTTTGGGAAAATATAGGGATGTTCCATGGACTTCTGTTCTGGAGTTGTACAACTCTGTTACGATATGTCAATATTGTAGAGAAGGTACAAGTAGGCTTCTTTAAATATATCCTCCATCTACCTAAAACAACTCCCGATCCTATAGTTAGAAGGAAAGCTGGCGTAATTCATCTTGAATATACTGTTTTCAAGCAGACACTCCAATGGTTGCAAAAGTTGCTTTCTTTGGATGATAGTCGTTTGCCGAAAAAATGCTTGGTTCGAATGCTGCAACTTAGGGATGTGGCGCCACAGTACAATTGGCTCAATCAAGTTAGGGACATTGTTGTTAAGTTGGGCTTTGAAGACGTGTGGGTAAATCTTTCTTTCGGTACTCTTAAAAGTAAAAAGGACAGTATTATTGATAAATATCTGACTACCCTTAAAGACAACGATTTGGACGCTATTTCTAACTCACGTTACACCTTGCTGTACAGAGATTTATATAGTCTTGAAGGCTTTAACAATACTCATTTGCGGTTGAGCATTCCCATTACCTATAAGAGACTGATCCCCGAAATACGTTGTTCCTACAAGAGGTCTTTAACTCTTTCTATTTTTGGTAGTCGCTATTCTTTAAAATTTCAAGAGATTTGCACAATATGCAACCTGCAGAGGGATGAGCCGCTCATCCACGTCTTATTTGATTGTCCTATGTATGAGCCACTTAGAACGCCTTTATTAAAGGACTTAAAGTCTGTTGGAAGTTTGGAAGCTGCTCTTGCTGATCCCACGTGCTGCCTGATTAAAACGATTGTTCATTACTTATCGGCAATCTTGAGGCTGAGGCTTATTATGAATGAATAAAATTATGTTATCGTTTACATAGCTTTATTTCTGGAGTCCTATTTGACGGTGTGCAGGAGAGTTGGGTGGATGTGTGATGCTGGCTGAGAGGGTACAATTGGGCGGAGTTAGGCAGGCACAAGTGAATATACGAACGTTAAAGAACGGAAACAGAGAGGAAGTCATGTTAATCTACCAATAATTACATTTTATGGTACTGATTGTTAGGAATGCTGAGTTTTTTTTCTTTTTTTTTTTAGATGTTATTTGTAGAGTAGATATTTTTGATTTATATTCATGATTTATGTTTAATACTTTTTGACGACTATTGTTTTAGTGAATTTTTATTAAAAAAATTCACTAATAGAGAGGACTTTGCAAAAATTTTTGCAAATGAGCGCGTACTAGGACCTCTAGAACCCATATCCGGGGTCAGTTTTAATTTTTATATGTTAATATATATATATATATATATATATATATATATATATATATATATATATATATATATATATATATATATATATATATATATATATATATATCCGTCTGATAACTCAAACAATAATTAACCGATTTCGATGAAACTTGGCAAGTGGCTTTCTTTTATTAATGGCTTGGATGAGTTCGTTATTCAGAAAAATCGGACGGGGTTTTCCGGGAAAATTTTGAGTTTTCTTTCGAAAAAAAATTTTTTCTCCGAAAGTAACAGGGATATTTTAATGAAATTTACTATATATGTTGCCTTTGGAGAGATTTTACTACCTACTCAAATTCAACTTTCTAAGTTTATAAAAAATTGAGTTATTCAAAATTTAAATTTTCTTTCGAAAATTTTTTTCTCCGAAAATTACAAAGTTATTTTAATGAAATTTGGTAGATATCTTGCGTTAGGAGAGACCTTACTACACACCAAAATCAAACTCTCTAAGTTTATATAAAATTGAGTTATTCAAATTTGAAGCATTTAATATTTAACATGAAGTTTTTACCACAGAAATCGTAGAAACGACGAGACGATTTTCACGTCTCTAGTATCAGGATCACATGAGAGGATAGGCAGTGGCAGTGTTAATGTTGTACATGCTAGTTTGTTATTCTGCAGATGATGTTTTCAATTTGTTTTCAATATATGGTGAATGTAACAGAATAGTTGAGACAACAGTTCGAACATTTAACAACAGATTCCTTTATTTGGTTCTAATAAATAGAACAAAATTCAGCAGAATTAAAAGTAAGTCGTCAAGTCATGGAATAATACTGACACGACGCGTTGTTAAACGTTTCAAAATTGAAGACAATGAAATGAATGAAATTATAGTTCTTGCATATTTTGAAGCATGTCTAGAAAGTTCGTTAAGAAGTAGGTCTCAAGATTTGGGTTTATCTATCTGGGCAATACACAGAATATTGAGAAAGCACAATATGCATAATTAGTGAATTTTTATTAAAAAAATTCACTAATAGAGAGGTATCGATGGTGAGACTTTGTAAAAATTCTTTCAAATGAGTGCGAACTAGGGCCTCTAGAACCCATATCCGAGGTCAGTTTCAATTTTTATATGTTTATATATATATATATATATATATATATATATATATATATATATATATATATATATATATATATATATATATATATATATATATATATATGTATCCGTCTGATAACTCAAAAAGTAATTAACCGATTTCGATGAAACTTGGCAAGTGCCTTTCTTTTATAAATGGCTTGGATGAGTTTGTTAGCCAGAAAAATCGGACGGGGTTTTCCGGGAAAATTTTGAGTTTTCTTTCGAAAAAAATTTTTTTCTCCAAATGTAACACAACTGTTTTAATGAAATTTACTATATATGTTGCCTCAGGAGAGATCTAACTACGTACCAAAATTCAACTTTCTAAGTTTAGAGAAAATTGAGTTATTCAAATTTTAAATTTTTTTTCGACAAAAATTTTTTTCTCCGAAAATTACAAAGTTATTTTAATAAAATTTTGTGGATATCTTGCCTTAGGAAAGACCTTACTACGTATTAAATTAAACTCTCTAAGTTCATAGAAAATTGAGTTATTTAAATTTGAAGCATTTAATAAAAATTCACTACCATAACGCACTTGCTGCGTCCCGAGTTTTTCTATCCTATTCGCCTTTCGACATTGAAATTGAATTGTATGTAATTCTGTAATCAATAAAGTTTATTATTATTATTATTATTATTATTATTATTATTATTATTATTACGTGATTATGTTTTTCAAATCCGGAGATAAGTTGGAACTAGTTAATTTTTGTAAATTATAATAATAGTCTGGACGCATTCATGTAATGGAAGACTATATTAACAAACACATTGCATTCTCTTTTTAATCGAAATTTTATCAAATGATCAGCACAGTTTATGCGGTAGATGCCCGACTGTAAAACTCTCTATTAGCTAGAATTTTAAGGTTCCCTAAACGATTGCAGTTACTTTATTTTATTTTTACGCGAATCTGGAATAGGGTTCTTAGAGGAGCAACAAACATTACATTAAACGGAACTGGGGGTTGAAATAAAGTGACGGTTTGCAGTTATTGACTGTTGAAAAAAGTATTTTCTAAAGTAACACCAGTAACATAATTGATATTTGTCTGCGAGCAATTCTTGAGAAATAAAACTGATACCAGTTTAATTCGTAACAGTGAAGGAGCACACTGGATTCTGGATCAATGCATTGAGCCTGGGAAAGAAGGAGATAGGACGACTCAAATCATGCTGTCACTGTCGAGTAACACCAGCTGTTGACAGCTTATATCTTCACTTCTTTCTTAACAAGATTATTTCGATTCATTTTTCTCTTCCATTCTTTTCACAGATACGAGATTGAGATTGTTGTTGTATAACATCACAGTGTGTGGGTGGATTATTATATCTATAGCTATTTGAGGGAGCGTTATCTGGCTTGATTGTGAAATGCAACTAAAAAATGTTCTGCAATATATTGTTTGTATTTGGGTGTGATTTCATAGTCTATCAACCACAGATTATAGTAAAGCTCAAGCAATTTAACATCATAATTCAACGTTAACAGTGTGCAATCTTTTTAAACAGTTTTGATTCACATATGTCGTTTTATTAACGCATTTTTTTAAATTCTGTATATATATATATATATATATATATATATATATATATATATATATATATATATATATATATATATATATATATCCGACCGATAACTCAACAAATAATGGACCGATCTTGATCAAATTTGGCGAGTGCCTTCCTTTTGCAAGTGGCTTGGATAAGTTCGTTAGCCAGGAAAATCGGACCAGGTTTTCCCGAAAACTTTATGTTTTCTTTCTAAAAAAATTCATATCTCCGTAAATAACAACGTAAGGGCAGCCAATGGTACGCGTGTTTGTCTTATAAAGAGTGAACTCTGTACCAAAATCTGGGTCGCTAGCTTAAAAGACAAAGAAGTTATAGGCAGTTAAAGAAACAAATTTTGGAGTTTTCCTCAAAACGTCAAACTCGCTATTTTAAACGTCAAAATTGGCAATGTTTAGGCAAATAATGTGAAACAAATACCGATTGTGAAAAGAAAATCTAACAAGAAGAGTGTTCTGCAAACCCTTAAGTTTCAGATTCAACCGTCATTGCCCTTCATTTTACTAAAATATTTACAGAATATTCATTGTAAATAGACCCCATCTCTGATGCTTTGGCTGTCACATTAGTTAAGTTTGTGCTTTTTTGGATATTTATTTGTAGGTTTAGTGAAGTTTATGGTTTAACGGTCTATAATTTTTTAAACTAATTTTCGTAGAACAAATTTGTTAATGCATTTTTGCATTTTTTATCGAAATATTATGAGTTTATAAGAAAAAAATCTGGACGCAGTAAGTGCGTTTTGGTAGCGAATTTTATATATATTTTTTTTTAATGTCAACAACACACCACGAGGGCTTACAGCCTAAATACTATCGTACCGTGGGTGTTGACAAGGAGGAAAGAGGCAGCTTGTTAATTCTGGACTTGAAGGTTTGGAGGTTCGGGGGAGAAGGAAAAACATGTGCCGGCAAGGAATTCCACAACTTGGAAGTCCTCGGGACAAAAGAGCGGGCATAACAAGATGTTCTATGTCTGGTGACCTGGACATTAAAAGGGTGCATTCGCTCTGTTCCCCTGGTAGATCTGCTGGGGGCAGCAGGTGGGGGAATTATGGAGGAAAGCTCCTCTGAGCAGTGCCCGTGCAGATATCTATAAAAGAGAGAGAGGTCACCAACGGCACGTCGGTGGGCAAGGGATGGAAGCCTTTGGGTGAGGGTAGGGTCACCGATGAGACGTATAGCTCTCTTTTGAATGGAGTCCAGGATAGCGAGTGTAGAAGCGGCAGCTGCACCCCAGATGTGGGAGCAGTATTCGAGGTTTGGCCTTATTTGTGAAGTGTATAAGGTATAGAGATTAGTTGGTGAAAAGTATTTGCGAGCCCGGAAGAGGAAACCCAATTTCTTAGCAGCCGCTTCTGCAATTGATGTAACATGTTGGTGCCAATTAAGATTTCGATCCACAGAAATGCCAACAAGAGAGAAGGACTCATTACTTTGAATAACTTGGTTGTTCATTGTGATGGGTCTAGGGCTGCTGTATATCTTGTGAGAAAGAAAGCAAGACTTAGTTTTGGTGGGGTTGAATTGTACAAGATTTCTACTTCCCCAGTCTAATATTTTTTGGAGGTCCACGGAGACAGAACCCTCCATGAGTCTGCGATCCTCATCTAATTGGGCTAAAGAGACAGGCTTAGAATATTGTATATTTGAGTGGAGGGTGCTGTCGTCCGCGTAACTGTGAACTGGGTTGGATGTGCTAGAGAGGAGGTCATTGATGTGGAGAAGAAACAAAGTAGGGGCTAAAGCTGAACCTTGAGGAACTCCTGCATTAATTGGATACAGTTTAGAGGAATGGCCATCCACAACAACAGATATGCTCCTGTTGGAGAGGAAATTTGCTGTCCAGGTACAAAGTTTTGGTGGTAGGCCATAGGCCGGAAGTTTATTAAGCAGCGCTGCGTGCCAGACCTGGTCGAATGCTTTGGATATGTCTAGAGCAACAATCTGGGATTCACCGTGTTGTTCCATAGACTTGTTCCAAGAATGGGTGACAAAGGAAAGGAGGTCGGCAGTCGATCTGCGCTGACGGAATCCATACTGCCTGTCGTGGATTAGACTGTGTTTTTCAAGGAATTTTAGTAGTTCGGTGTTTATATACTTTTCCATCACTTTGGAGATGACTGAAAGGAGAGAAATAGGCCTGTAGTTGCTAGGAAGCGCTTTGGATCCTTTTTTGGGGATGGGTTGTACTCGAGCGGTTTTCCAGTTACTAGGGAATATGCCTTTATTGTAAGATATCTGAAACAGACGAGTCAGGACAGGAGCAAGTTCTGGTGCGCATTTTTTGAGAACAATTGCTGGGATCTCGTCAAGGCCAGAGGCTTTCCTGGTATTAAGAGAAGAGAGCATCTTTCGTACCTTTTTGGTTTTGAAAATGATATCAGTCATTTTATGCGCGACATTGGGGACTGTTGGTGGTTGAACATTTGGAGGTGGGTTGAGAGTAGAATTTCCGGCGAACAACGAAGCAAAAAGTTCAGCCTTGCCCAGGGCGGTAGAAACAATTTCGTCCCCTGAGACAAGAGGTGGGAACGTGCTCTTGCAGAAATTATTCCCAATAGACTTAGCAAGAGTCCAGAAGGGTTTGCCGCCGTTGGAGCTTGAGAGGGCTTTGTTTTTGATGTGGTTATTAAACGAGTTTTTTGCCTCAGAAAGAATGCGGACATAGCGGTTTCTTGCGTCGTTGAATGCCTGACGATTTTCTTGACTGGGATTGTGTAGAAGCGTTTTGTGAGCTTTGACCTTTTCAAGTCTGGCCTTGTCACAGGATTTAGAGAACCAGGGCTTTTGAGTGGCTGAAGAGGTTTTCTGTGTACGTGGAATAAATAATTCCATGCCAGCTTGGATAATTTCGGTGACGTTTTGTGAGATATCAGAGGGGTCAGGATGAGAGAAGCAGACAGACGCCCATGGAAATGAGGAAAAGTAATCCCGCATTTCGTCCCAGTTTGCGGAGTTGTAGTGCCAAACGATACGTGGGTGTGATGACTGTGTGACCTCGGGTTGCATTGCACAGGAAGCAGTGACCATGCATTTAGGTAAATTAGCAGATTAGCTTCCGAAAGCTTTTCAAAAAACTGTTTTTAGAAACCTGCCTTGTGAAACCCCCACCCCCCACCCTCCCTGGATCCACACACCTCAAGAAAAATTTCTTGTTCACACCCCCTAAAGAAGTTACGGGACCAGGAGTGAATAGGGGTGCTGGGCGGGGTAGGTAGTAAAAAAGAAATATGAGCAGAAAATGCGAATAAAACGGGCTTGAAAGTTGTCTTTTTCACATCTTGAAGCCATATCCGCCTTAAACCCTGCCTACCCCGCACAGCACTCCTAGTCCCTCAGGTGCCGTAACTTCCTTTGCGGGTATGAACAAGAAATTTTTCTTGTGGTTTATGCAACGAGGGTGGTTGTATGCAAGCGAGGGGGGAAGGAAAATCCCCACGACGAAGCAGCCACCCCCAACCCCCTAACCCTACCACAAGTCAAAGCAGGGGGGTCTGATTCGTCGTAGGCATTTTCCTTCCCCCCTCGTGTGCATACAGCCACCCTCGTTGCATAAACCACAAAAAAAAACTTCTTGTTCATGCCCACAGGAAAAAAATCTCGAATTATTTACCACTGGCTGAAGAGGTAAAGGACATGCGGCGACAGAGGCAGGTTACTATGATACCAATACTGATTGACGCCACATGAGAGATAGCTCTAGATATAATAAGAAAAAGTGTGGACGCAGCAAGTGCGTTATGGTAGTGAATTTTCATAGAAATGATCTGGCACGAAATATTTTTTTTATAACTTTTTTTTCTTTTAACATAGAAATATAGATGTTGGTATATAGTTTCTTTTTAATGTCGTAAACTTACGTACCAAATTTGGTTACCATAGCTTTCCTATTTTTTGAGATAAAATTTTTTTTCGAAAGAAAACCCAAAATTTTCCTGGAAAACCTGGTCCGATTTTCCTGGCTAACGAACTTATCCAAGCCACTTACAAAAGGAAGGCAACGTTAAATTTTATCAAAATCGGTCCATGATTTTTTGAGTTATCGGTGTGATACAAGAAAAAATTCACTAATGAGATCTCGACTTTTGAATTTAGAAAAAATTTCTTCAAATGAGCGCAATCTAGGACCCCTAGAACCCATATCCGGGGTCAGTTTCAATTTTTATATGTTTATATATATATATATATATATATATATATATATATATATATATATATATATATATATATATATATATATATATATATATATATATATATATATATATATATATATATATATATATATATATATATATCGTATGTGTTGTCTTCTTTGTCTCTAATATTTGGATAAATTAAATTAATCGCTAATTTGTATTCTTTTCTCTCTATCATTTTATCTATTATTTTAACAGAGTAGCCATTATTAAATGCTGTTTGCTTAATTATTGAAATTTCTTTTTCAAAATTGTTTTGTGACATAGGTATTGAAATTTCAATAATTAAGAAAACAGCATTTAATAATGGCTACTCTGTTAAAATAATAGATAAAATGATAGAGAGAAAAGAATACAAATTAGCGATTCATTTAATTTATCCAAATATTAGAGACAAAGAAGACAACAGATACGTTTCGATAACTTATTTTGGAACAATTTGAGAAAACATTTAAAAAATTTGAAACACCTGTACAAATACAAAGGTAGCTTTTAAATCTTACAACACGACGCGTGATTTGTTATTTAACGCAAAAGAAAAATCTTGTTTCGTGACAAAAGCTGGAATTTATAAATTAGCTTGTACACATTGTAACGCAAGCTACATAGGTCAAACTTCTAGAAATTTTAACACCCGATACAAAGAACATATTTCTGCATTTAGAAATAACCACGCTGACAAATCTACATTTGCAAAACATATTATTGATACCGAACATAGACCTACAATAAATAACCGCATACAACCACAACATTTTTATAATGACAAACGTAAACTAGACTTTTTTGAAGCTTTAGAAGTCAAAAGGCACACACACGACAATAACTACCTTGTTTTAAACGAGCAAACTGATTTAATGAATTCCCCTTTCTTAAATATTCTTCTTTATAATTAAATATGTCAAAGAAAATAAATTTAACTATTATTTCAAAAAAGTTGTAATAAAATAATGAGTTGATGTATGTCGATATTTTCGTTGTATAGAGACTACTTTTATACTGTTATTGTTTAGTTATTTTATTGTTGTAACTGTTATCATAGTTATTATAGGCTAGTTCTAGTTTTTATGTTAAATATTGACATACATCACATAGACATTTTGAAAACCTCATCTGTCATCTGTGTTTCATTTTATTTTCAATTTGATACAAAAATTTTGATCAAAACATCATATCATAACATAGCAACAGATATTTATTTGTAGTTGTCATGATTTCGTACTAATTCAATTTTAATCTGTCTGAAAATGCTGTCAAGCAGCGAAACTATAGTCACAGAAGCATTGAAGAACATCCTAGAACTTCCAGAATTCGAAGGGCCACTTGCTCCAGTTAGCTTACGCGCTGGCTACGTCCTTCACCTACAAAAACCAACAGTGAAGCAAGAGAAGTATTCTTCAAGTCTGTATGTAGTATGGACAAGTTTCACCAAGTAAGGGCAACAACTATCAATGAACTGACAAAGAGGACATGACCGACTAACAACAACCTACCATCTATTCCATCGGCTCAGGATAACGGGATAAAAGGAGAGCTGGTCCATCATAAAGTCAAGACAAGTGACAAGTGACATGCAAGAAGCAGTTCTGATTGATACATGCAGGCTGACCAGTGCTTTTCTTAATTAAAGGCAATAGATGGGAACTGAAGTTGCTCTCAATAGGGCCCTTGCGTCTCATAATTACTTGCCAGACTTGGCAATAAATCCACAGTAATAATAATAATAATAATAATAATAATAATAATAATAATAATAATAATAATAATAATAATAATAATAATAATAATAATAATAATAATATTAATAATAATAATAATAATAATAATAATAATAATAATAATAATAATAATAATAATAATAATAATAATAATAATAATAATAATAATGCAGTTATGTTATACCGTGAATAATTATAAAAGACGATTTTATTGTTAAAATATAACATTATAAAAGCTTGTCTTTCCCCTAGTTATTGGCTTATAGCCAGTCGGTTCAAAACTGACAACGAGAATCAGCAACGCATCAGTATTATAGCAACTGTGTGTTGTTTGGTGTAAGCAGTGTATGTAGAGATGCAAATGTGAATTATTGTAATATACATACATGAATATCACAACAACCCTTTGCTTATCATAATATTTACCCTGCGGCCGCCCGTGCCGCGTGGGCATATAAACCCGTACAGTCTTTGAATACCACGTGTACACAATAAAATGTATTATTTACTCAAAAATATTACATTATTTATTTTAAACGTTTACCTATACTATATATGTTTTTATTGTGATACTTCTGTGTATAATTTGCATACAGATTCGGTTATTAGGGAGACAAAGCAGGATACAACTTCTATTAGTAGAGATATCAAAAAAAAATTAAACTATTTACTTATACCGAATAACATGCCGAATGCTCTTGGCGACGGTAACAAATTAAATATCATGTTCAAAAAGACGTAAATATTCTGTTAAAAGTTAAATATCGGCCGAAAAGACCGATTACTGTATCCGTCGACAAAAATATTGATAAGTTCATGGCTTAATATTATTATATCGTCGAATCCGACTGAAACGAATAACCGAGGCACTGATTATAGGTATCATATGAATGCGTTCATCACATTGTTTCGTGGATTTGAACGTTTTTTTTTGTTTCTTTAACGTCGGTCTATTACGGCGACTACGGCCAATCACCGACGCCAGGGAGAGCAGTTTGACCTCACTATCCTGGAAAATTTGCCAAACCCCTGTCTTTCCCTAAGGAGGGTAGGGATCTTTAACGTACCCAACATTGCATGGACACGGGACCGACGGCTTAACGCCCCCTCCGATGGGAGAACGTGCAGACATTCAACTTGCCCAAATATAATTTAACAACCTCGGTTGAGGTTAATGTTACAGTATGTACTGAAAAAGTGAAAGAAGAGCTCAGTGATCGAAACCAGTACCCTTCGGTTTAGAGGCATACGTGCTTACCACTGAACCACCAAGGCTCTGGATTTGGATATTAACAAATAATAATTGTAATAGTAATATTTATTGGTACTATTTTTATAATACATCATTTGACAGATAAGTGTTGTTCTAGCTCAAGATATGTGTGACAGCACAGCTACAAAAAATGATACCAAAGGTTCACAATGGCATTAATTTTAAACTTGACGTATCAAATTACTATGTTTTATTTTTCGACTTATAAACTTCATCCTCATTTTCAAGTAATGTCTGCACTTGTAGAGAAAAATACACTCTTTAAGAACATCATTGCACTAATCCGTTTATTTTTAAGCAAATAAATGTTAATACTGAAAATTTACAACTCATTAAATGGAACATTCTATAATTAATTCATCATTAAATGTCTAAACGTTGACCAGAAGTGAAGCATCACGCTCAATCTCCGTCCGATTTAAATAAGATGCTATCTGGTTAAACCATACTAAATTCAGATGTAAAGACTTCTTCTCTGGCTTCACAAATGTTAGTTTTCTTTTCTGTAACCTGCTGTTATTATTATTATTATTATTATTATTATTATTATTATTATTATTATTATTATTATTATTATTGTTGTTGTTGTTATTGTTCTTGTTCATTAGCTCAGGGTTTTATCCTGGTCGATGAGCCTCGGACGTGTCAATAGATTCTCATCGTAGGTTCAGAAAATGTCTAACTACGAAAGTAGTTTTGGTAATTGTAGTCTTCTATACAGGGTGATTTATAAGTGGTGACCAAAAATGAAACCCCATGTTCTTTGAACAATTTTAGAGAGGGTATGTCCTATAAAAAAATTCCTATAATGCTTCATAAAAAAGATACAGGGTGTTGAAGTTGAATTTCAAAAAATAAAATTTCCCAATTTTTTAAAAAGTAGCACATATATTTTGCTGAAACTTCACATGTGTAGGCTGCTATGTATGCGCGTATTCTACCATAACAATTGAATCGGCTAATCCAGCAGTCACGCGCGTACCCACATGTCATTGGTTATCCCTCAAGAAAAAAACGGGTAAGCCAATGATATTTTTTTTATTTTTCATTTTTTGAATCTACTTTCATTCGTGAACAAAATGACTCTCTTGATAATTTTCTGTACGACGCTTACTTTACGAGTAAGCAATGAATCAGGTAAGTGTTTTAAAGCACAGTTCATGATTTTTAACCAGTCGTTGTTTCGTAGAAAATCGCAATGATACACTTTTATCAGGCTTATAGTAATTTATTTATTACAATAAATGTTCAAAAATGCCTCGATTGGCCTGAATACACGCACGACATCTTTTTAATATGGAAAATTTAATGTCTTGAGGATTCATTGTTGTTTGAATATGACGAAAAGCATTATTTATCAGTTGTTGTAGCTGCTCCGGTGTATTTATTTGTTCACTGTAGACCAGTCGCTTAAAATCACCCCAAAGATAGAAGTCAAGTGGGTTTAAGTCCGGTTATCTTGCAGGCTAATGTATTGGTCCAGTTCTGCCAATCCATCTTTCATTATAATGTTCATGTAGCCATGTAACAACGTTTCGACTATGATGCGCTGGTGTACCGTCATGCTGGTACCACATTATACCTCTTGTTGCTAGTGGAATGTCATCTAGAATGTTTTCTACACGGTTTTCTAGGAGCGCTAAGTACGAAGATCCATTTAAACGTTGTGGCAGGACTTCCATGAACAGTGAGCTGTTAAAAATACCACACCATAAATTAATGGAAAATCTATGTTGAAATGTCGAGTCCTTGTTGCATGTGGATTTTCCAATGACCAGACATGCTCATTATGAGAATTATAAATACCATTTCTTGTAAATGTTGATTCGTCAGACCAGAAGATTAGATTAGGGAATAAGATATTTTGATTGTTCATTTCCAACATCCATTCACAAAAGACTCGTCGAAGCACATTATCTCCAGGTAGAAGGCAATGAACATTCTGTCGATGATATGGATGTAAGGCTACTCGATTTAAAGTTCTCCAAACAAAGCTTTGAGAATATTGTAACTGCGTGGCAACCCTCCGAGTACTTGTAGATGGTTGATCCATCACTGCATCCACCACTCGCTTTTCGTCTTCAAGTTGATGTTGTCTTCTACCATTAGCTCTAGCCTCAGGACTTTGTCCAACACCGCACTGCCGAAGTCTTAAAAACGATCGAGAGAAAACCCTTGGTGTAGGTTGACGGCGAGTGGGAAACCTACGTTGATATTCCCGACAAGCAGCTAGAGCATTTTCATCAACATATCCGTAGATAAAAATTATATCTGCATACTCTTCTGAGGTGTACTCCATTATAAGAAGTAAACGAGTAGAAAATTTTGCAATTTTATAAAGTTTACCACTTACACCTATTCAAAATAATAACTTGTTAACCTAAACGTCAAGTGACACTTAATGACAACTTTGGCAAACCAGACTACTACTTACTAAAATACAACAAAGATAATCGTCGTACAAAAAATTATCAAGACATTAAATTTTCCATATTAAAAAGATGTCGTGCATGTATTCAGGCCAATGGAGGCATAAAAGTGTATCATTGCGATTTTCCACCAAACAACGACTGGTTAAAAATCATGAACTGTGCTCTAAAACACTTACCTGATTCATTGTTTACTCGTAAAATAAGCGTCGTACAGAAAATTATCAGGAGTATAATTTTGTTCACGAATGAAAGTAAGATTCAAAAAATAAAAAATAAAAAAAATATCATTGGCTTACCCATTTTTTTCTTGAGGGATAACCAATGACATGTGGGTACGCGCGCCACTGCTGGATTAGCCGATTCAATTGTTATGGTAGAATACGCGCCTTACATAGCAGCCTACACATGCGAGGTTTCAGCAAAATATATGTGCTACTTTTTTAAAAATTGGGAAATTTTATTTTTTGAAATTCAACTTCAACCCTGTATCTTTTTAATGAAGCATTATGGGAAATTTTTTATAGGACATACCCTCTCTAAAATTGTTCAAAGAACATGGGGTTTCATTTTTGGTCACCATTTATGAATTACCCTGTATATTCACATATTGTTTCTGGTTGATCTGTAATGTTTTAATGTGCTCCCATAGCTTTTTACGAAATAGATATCTCGATGAGATGATGATGATTATTATTATTATTGTTATTATTATTATTAATATTTCGTTGTGCAACACATTGTGCAACACCCTGAGAAATGGTTACGAAGGCAGGTTCAAAACAAGATGGTCTGACTAATGGTATTGGTATAATTGGTAGTATTAAATATACTGTTGCTTGTTCCCGATTATTCTCCTTACTATACTGCAAGTGTCTAACAGAACTGATTTCTGGAGTTGCTTGTGAAGTTCCTAGTCGAGACCAAGTGCACTAAGACTGGTTTTAAGATTCTTTGGTATCTCCCCTGTTGTTTCCAACGTAATAGGTAAGATCGTAACAGACTTTATGTGTGCCATTTCATCAACTCAATTATTCGCAGAGGTATGTATTTGCTTATTTTCTCACTGAAGATCTTACTTAAGTTATTGGCGAGGGGAACAGCAATACCTATTATGTGGGTAGTTTTCGTGAACTTCAGGGTAAGAACGATGCATGTGATATTGTTTGGTATCGGCTTAACCGTCTACATATTTCTATTCAATTACCAATTCACCTCCGCTGTTTCACAAATATTCGGGGGTTCGTATTGATAGTATGTAAATATTTTCTCAAGAGCCATATATACTTATGACGTTGCTGTTTGCGTACAATTTTTGCAACTCGGTTGTGCAAGTGAGGGGGGGGGGGGGGGCAGTGTTGAATATTTAGTAACAATATGACAAGCTCGCGTCTCCTCCTTGTTATGGCATGGTCGACATTTGATGCTATCGATGTTCTAACCTATAATTCGTTTCTGGTGGGCTCTTAATGGAATAACTTGGTTCTGTATAGCAGCGATGGACGTCTCAGTCTCCACGAAGATATTTGCACATCGAGGGTAAGATGTAAATGCTGTCGTGTCCATGGCGTCGCCCTCAATTGTTGCCGGATATTTTCCGTGGAGTGCCTTTCCTCTCGCCAGTTCTCTATCAGTTCTTGCGGTGTCGCGATATCTGAGTTGTGGTCGAAGTGTTTATCTGACAGGCTCAATGGAGTTGCTTTTTATCAGCTTTGGTGTTACCTTCAGATATAAGTCTCTAGTCTCTGCCTTTTTGTGTGAATATTGCCCCAGATCAATCAACTGTTCGTGAATGTTCAACTAGTACATCTAATATACCTCTGCCTTAAAACTTACATGGTAGATGCAAACTCTTCACACAAAAATTGCATAGTGTGGTGTAAAAGCGACTCTTGTTTTTGTGTTCAGCTCCTTAAGCTGGGTGTTTGTTCACTTTATGATCCCAAAGTGTATGAGAGGGCAGACGTCGCGTATGTGTTGATTGTTTTCCCCTTGTTTCTGGCCGTTGAGTGTTAAGGATCTGGCGTACTCTTTTCAAGTATGTCTCCTTTGCCTGCTGTTTTGCGAAACTGTAATCGATACTTCTGGCTTGTTGATGTACTTATATGGTTCATATTCATGCATTCCCTCAACCCTGCCCAGGGTCCCAACATATTTTTATTATTATTATCGACTTTAGCCTGAAGGGCCTTCACACTCCCTCAAATGGGAACATTCACTCATCCCAGATATCTCATATACCAAAGGGACTGAGTTCAGAGGGAGCTATCCAAGTTATCGGGCCCTGAACGGCAACGCGACACCCTCATTTCCCAGGAATCTCAGCACGGCGTGGACAGTATTATCGCCTTCTGCACATCCTTATAAAGATGCTCTGCAAGACCCAGTATCTTAATGTTCTCTCGAAGATTCTTAATGTCGTCAACACCAGTTGACTATTGGAACCACTCCGACACTATCTGCCCTCCACTGCTTCTTTACTTGTATCTCGAGGTCTCTGTACTTAATGATCTTCTCGTTCTACCTTATCTCTAGATTATTAGTTTTCGGGATGGCCACCTTAATCAGCATCACCTGGTTGCAGGACTTATCGACTATTATTATATCTGGCCTGTTGTGGGCAATTCGTTGGTCTGTGAGCAGGGTCCGATCACAGTACAACCTGTGCTCGAGAACAGGCTGAGGAATGTATCTATAGTAGGGCACCTTACTAATATTTAAAAAGTCTCAGTTTCAGAGCCAGTTCTTGAAGTATTTTCGCAACTGCGTCGTACGTCTCTTTATATTCTGTTGCAGCAAACGCTTGACATTCTCGGTTACGTGCTGGATAGTCTCTGATGACTGACACCCAAATCTATATTTGTCATCTTGGACCGAATTATAACCAACTATATACTTTAGGTAGTTTCTTGTTGGGATGACCTGGTCTTGTATGGCCAGCAAAAACCTCTGTCTCTGGAAATATATCGGACATCAACCAGTAGTTCGACGCTAATTTGTCGACATGTGTCTGGGAGGTCTCATTCAGATGTCGCCCATGGAGAGGCTTCTGCATCCAAGATTGCAGCTTGTCCTGATCAGTCTGATGGTGGCTTTGTATTTCGCTTCCTTTTAGTGAATTTTCTTAGAAAAAATTCACTAATGAGGAGATCTCGACTTTTGAATTTTGAAAAAATTTCTTCAAATGAGCGCGATCTAGGACCCCTAGAACCCATATCCGGGGTCAGTTTCAATTTTTATATGTTTATATATATATATATATATATATATATATATATATATATATATATATATATATATATATATATATATATATATATATATATATTTATATATATATATATATATATATATATATATATATAAATATATATATATATATATATATATATATATATATATATATATATATATATATATATATATATATATATGTATCACACCGATAACTCAAAAAATAATGGGCCGATTTTAATAAAATTTGGCACGTACTTTTCTTTTGTAAATAGCTTGGATAAATTCGTTAGTCAGGAAAATCGGACAAGGTTTTCCGAGAAAATTTTGAGTTTTCATTCGAAAAAAATTATTATCTCAAAAAGTAATTAGCCGATTTTAATAAAATTTGGCATGTACCTTTCTTTTGTAAATAGCTTTGACAAGTTTGTTAGTCAGGAAAATCGGACGATGTTTTCCGGAAAAATTTTGAGTTTTTATTCGAAAAAAATTTTTATCTCAAAGAATAATACGCCGATTTTGATAAAATTTGACACGTACCTTCCTTTTGTAAAAGGCTTTAACAAGTTCGTTAATCAAAAAAATCGGACGAGGTTTTCCGGGAAAATTTTAAGTTTTCATTTGAAAAAAATTTTTATCTTAAAAAATAAAAAATCTATGATAACCAAATTTGGTAGGTATGTTTACGATATAAAAAGCAAACTATATACCAAAATTTAGATTTCTATGTTACAAGAAAAAAAAGTTATAAAATATTTTGTGCCAGATCATTTCTATAAAAATTCACTACCATAACGCACTTGCTGCGTCCAGGCTTTTTAATTGTATCGGTCTTGAATCATCTGCCTCGCATATGGCATGGTGTAGTTCAGAAGTAACCGCACGCTTATTATTATTATTATTATTTTGTTGTTGTTATTGTTATTCTTATTAATACTGTTTATTGACAAAAGCTATACAGCATGTTCATACAAAAAGTCTTACTGTATTCAAATATAATTTATAAGGTGACGTACGAAACTGTTTGGGAGTCTTATACCAAATTCACTAAACTTCAAATTTTGACACACCAAATTTAATGTTTCAGTGAATTTTCTTTAAAAAAAAATTCACTCTTGAAGAGATCCCGACCTTGGAATTTGGAAAAAATTTCTCCAAATGAGCGCTAATTAGGCCGCCCAGAATACATATCCGGGGTCAGTTTCAATTTTTATATGTTTATATATATATATATATATATATATATATATATATATATATATATATATATATATATATATATATATATATATATATATATATATAAATAAGTATCACACCGATAACTCAAAAAATAATGGGCCGATTTTGATAAAATTTGGTGAATACCTTCCTTTTTGTAAGTGGCTTGGACAAGTTCGTTAGCCATGAAAATCCGCCAAAGGTTTCCCGGAAAATTTTGTGTTTACTTTCGAAAAAAATTATATCTTCAGAATTAACAAAGTAAGGGCAACGAAATTTGGTACGCGGGTTTAAATCGTTACGGGTAAGTTTCCTACCAAAATTTAGATTTGCAGGTTAAAAGAAAAAAAGTTATAGGCATTTAAATAAAAAAATTGGGTTTTCCTCAAAACGTCAAAGTCGCCATTTAAAACGTCAAAATTGGTAATATTTAGGCAAAGAACCTGAAACTAATATGAGCTTTGGAAAGAAAATGTCTCAAGAAGAATGTTTTACAAAGCCTGAAGTCTTAGTGTCAATCGTCATTGTCCTTCATTTAACTAAAATATTTTCAGAAAATTCATTTCAAAAAGACCCTTTCTCTAATGCTTTGGCAGTTGCTTGGCTATAGAGTTTATTGTTTAATGGCATATAATTTTTGTCGAATCTATATATCCGTTATTATACAAGATGCAAAAAAAATTGAATACATTAATTATTGGGTGTCTTGAGTTACATATTAAACAAATATTTCTACAATTACAGGCTGGCCTATAAGTCGTTGGTGATTCAAATTTTCTTTTTTTTTTTAATCGAACACGCCTTATGTTATTGTATTTTTGCATTTTCCATCGAAATATAATACATGTTTGTAAGAAAATAAATTCGGGACGCAGCAAGTGCGTTGTGGTAGTGAATTTTCATTAAATGCTTCAAATTTGAATAGCTCAATTTGCTATTAACCTATAAGGTTGACCAAGAAACCAGTTTTTTCGGGAACACTTTAAGTTTACTTTCGTAAATTTTTGTACATTTTCAAACAATAAAGTTATTTTGATGAAACATGGCACATTGATTCTACTATATAGGTTATACTGGTAACCAAATTTTATGCGTGTTTTCTTAAAAAAACTAATTTGCTATTAAAAACATTTAAATGAAAATTTACTACCATCAGGCACTTGCTGCGTCCCGAACCTTTTTTCTCCTTTCATTTCTTCTCCTTCCAAAGCTTCAAAGGTTTAACCACTGCTTTACATATATTTACTCTGTTAAATACTTTACAAATGTAATATTATTTTCACATCGTAAAAACGTGTGGTAGTATCGCATCGGCGAGAAAAAATTATTTTTTTTTCTCTTAAACGTCGTAAAAAATATCAAAACATATATAACACATAATTTGGAAACGAAATTCTTTTTTGTCTGTCGGCCTGTCGGTCTGTATGTTTGTCTGTTTGTAGCCACGATAACTTTAGAGCCCATTGAGATATCGTCTTCAAATTTGGTATACAGTTAGCACCCGACAAAATAAAGGTTCGGATTGTTTTTGGGTAAAATCGCTTTAGCGGGTAAGGGGTGAATGGGGGGTGATTTGGTGAAAATTGACATTTTTTCATTAAAACTAGTGATATTACGGTTTAGCGTTTATTTATTAGAAAACTGTTTATTTTATCAAATATCTGGTATTCTGTGCTGAAATTAAATTAGGGGTTGAATGTGTTTTTTGTTATAAAACAGCGTAAAAAGTCTCAAAACATATAGAAAACTTGATTCTGGAACGAACATCTTTTTGTCTGTCGGTCGGTTGGTCGGTCGGTCGGTCGGTAGGTCGGTCTGTCGGTCTGTCGGCATATCGGCATGTGCGTCTGTCTGTTAATAGGCGCAATAACTTTCGAACCAATTGAGATATCATCCGCAAATTTGGTATCCAGTTAGCACCCGACAAAGGAACGCGTTTAATTGTTTTTAGGTAAGATCGCTTCAGGGGGTAGGGGATAAATAAGGGATGATTTGGTGAAGATTGCCATTTTTTCAATAAAACTCGAGTAACATAACGTTTCAAAAGTTTATGGGTACCGGAATACAAATATTTGCTTTGTGGTCAAGTCATGGGCCCTAAATGCATTCCATTAGAATGTCTTTCTGAAGAGAATAAATTATCACAGCTATGTGGATGTTATGATTCAATGCTATTTTTTATTGTTTATTGGGAAATTACTAAAAAAAATATCTTAATAATAAAAAGGAAAATGAATTTACTTTCATTAACTTTAATGGGTTCTTACATACTTTAATGTTTTTAACTTACATCTCTCATTTGATAAAAATTACAGTTACCATTATTATCAATCTATTTAGTTTCATAAACCCAGAAACGGGAATCTTATTCGCAACAACACTTAGTTCACATTACAGGGACTACTCTATAATCTTCTTTGACTTATTTTTTGGGGTTATAGCAACTTCCATGTCTAGAATTGTTTCTTTGTTATTTTTGTTTTGTTTTGTCCTGACTGCTATAAGATATCAGTCACCGCCCCCCTTGGTCGGTCAGACCACGGCATGGTCACTGCTTCCTGTGCAATGCAACCCGAGGTCACACAGTCATCACACCCACGTATCGTTTGGCACTACAACTCCGCAAACTGGGACGAAATGCGAGACTACTTTTCCTCATTTCCATGTCCGTCTGTCTGCTTCTCTCATCCTGACCCCTCTGATATCTCACAAAACGTCACCGAAATTATCCAAGCTGGCATGTAATTATTTATTCCACGTACACAGAAAACCTCTGCAGCCACTCAAAAGCCCTGGTTCTCTAAATCATGTGACAAGGCCAGACTTTAAAAGGTCAAAGCTCACAAAACGCTTCTACACAATTCCAGTCAAGAAAACCGTCACGCATTTAACGACGCAAGAAACCGCTATGTCCGCATTCTTTCTGAGGCAAAAAAAACCGTTTAATAACCACATCAAAAACAAAGTCCTCTTAAGCTCCAGCGGCAGCAAACCCTTCTCGACTCTTGCTGAATCTATTGGGAATAATTTCTGCAAGAGCATGTTCCCGCCTCTTGTCTCAGGGGATGAAATTGTTTCTACCGCCCTGGGCAAGGCTGAACTTTTTGCCTCGTTGTTCGCCGGCAATTCTACTCTCAACCCATCTCCAAATGTTCAACCACCAACAGTCCCCAATATCGCGCATAAAATGACGGATATCATTTTCAAAACTAAAAAGGTACGAAAGATGCTCTCTTCTCTTAATACCAGGAAATCCTCTGGCCTTGACGAGATCCCAGCAATTGTTCTCAAAAAATGCGCACCAGAACTTGCTCTTGTCCTGACTCGTCTGTTTCAGACGTCTTACAATAGAGGCATATTCCCTAGTAACTGTAAAAATGCTCGAGTACAACCCGTCCCCAAGAAATGATCCAAAGCGCTTCCCAGTTACTACAGGCCTATTTCTCTCCTTTCAGTCGTCTCTAAAGTGATGGAAAAGTATATAAACACCGAAATACTAAAATTTCTGGATTCCGTCAGTGCATATCAACTGCCGACCTCCTTTCCTTTGTCACCCATTCTTGGAACAAGTCTATGGAACTACACGGTGAATCCAAGATTGTCGCTCTAGACATATCCAAAGCATTCGACCAGGTCTGGCACGCAGCACTGCTTAATGAACTTCCAGACTATATCCTACCACCAAAACTTTGTACCCTGACAGCAAATTTCCTCTCCAACCGAAACATTTCTGTTGTCGTGGATGGCCATTCCTCTAAACTGTATCCAATTAATGCAGGAATTCCTCAAGGTTCAGCTTTAGCCCCTACTTTGTTTCTTCTCCACATCAATGACCTTCTCTCTAGCACATCAAACCCAGTTCACATTTACGCGGACGACAGCACTCTCCACTCAAATATACAATATTCTAAGCCTGTGTCTTTAGTCCAATTAGATGAGGATCGCAGACTCATGGAGGGTTCTCTCTCCGTGGATCTCCAAAAAATATTAGATTGGGGAAGTAGAAATATTGTACAATTCAACCCCACCAAATCACAGTTTTTCTTTCTTTGTCATAAGAGATACACCAGCCCTAGACCCATCACAATAAACAACCAAGTTATTCAAAGTAATGAGTCCTTTTCACTTGTTGACATTTCTGTGGATCGAAACCTCAATTGGCACCAACATGTCACATCAATTGCAGAAGCGGCTGCTAAGAAATTAGGTTTCCTCTTCCGGGCTCGCAAATACTTTTCACCGGCTAATCTCTATACCTTATATACTTCACAAATAAGACCAAACCTCGAATACTGGTCCCACATCTGGGGTGCTGCTGTCGCTTCTACACTCGCTATCCTGGACTCCATTCAAAAGAGATCTATACGTCTCATCGGTGACCCTACCCTCACCCAACGGCTGCCATCCCTTGCCCACTGACGTGCCGTTGGTGACCTCTCTCTCTTTTTTATAGATATCTGCACGAGCACTGCTCAGCGGAGCTTTCTTCCATAATTCCTCCACCTGCTGCCCCCAACAGATCTACCATGGGAACAGAGCGAATGCATCCTTTTACTGTCCAGGTCACCAGACATAGAACATCTTGTTATGCCCGCTCTTTTGTCCCGAGGACTTCAAAGTTGTGGAATTCCTTGCCGGCACATGTTTTTGCTTCTCCCCTGAACCTCCAAACCTTCAAGTCCAGAATTAACAAGTTGCCTCTTTCCTCCTTGTCGACACCCACGGTACGATAGTATTTAGGCTGTAAGCCCTCGTGGTGTGTTGTTGAAATTAAAAATAAATAAAAGAATGGGGGGGGGGGGGATGTCTATTAACTCAGTGCATATATTTTACGCTTGCTGTATTCTTACTTTTATACGTTATGTAAAGCTTTGCAATATCTATATAAAACTTTACGATTATAGCTAACTTTCAGATAACAATATATTGACAAATGATGGTAACATGGTATCCGATAGTTCAGTGCTAACCCATTATAAAATGTTAAATATTCGGATGTAATATTTTTACACCTTTCTTAAAAACACAATGAGAAACAATTTGTCATCTACTCTCAGAAAGCCCGCAGGCAGTTTTCAACGCTCTAATTTGTTCATAGAAGCTTTAAATCGGACAGGCCTCTTTCGTGCTTTGGTGCTTTCAGGGTGGTCTACAACATTAAATCAGAGATTTACCCCTTGAGGGGTTTAAACTTCTGATTCAGTGGGTTTGAAAAGGACTGGTTAAAGAGCGATTGTAACACTCTTTTTTATTACTTTGATAAATCGTTGTTTTGTCAATAGGTGTTGTTTGTGTTTATACGTGATATTTTATTGTTAGTCTGCTCTAAAAACGGATTATAAAATTCACAAGGATAGATTTTTTATTAGATGTTTTAAGGACATGGTAGAAGTATGTGAAACGTCGTTAATAAAACAGCAAATCGATTATATTTTTTATTTAATTTTCCAACCTGCTTAAAAAAAGTATTGTGAAATATACCTGTATATAACAGAAAAATGTTCGGGACCCAGCAAGTGCGTTATGGTAGTGAATTTTCAATAAATGCTTAAAATTTGAATAACTCAATTTTATATAAACTTACAAAGTTGAATTTTGCTATGTAGTAAGGTCTTTTACAAAGCAACACATTCACCAAATTTCATCAAAACAGCTTTGTAATTTTAGGAGATAACTTTTTTTTTCGAAAGACAACTCAAAATTTTCCCGTAAAACCTTGTCCGATTTTCCTGGCTAACGAACTCATCCAAGCCATTAATAAAAGAAATATTCTTGCCGAGTTTCATCAAAATCAAAATTGGTTAATAACTTTTTGAGTTATCGTGCGGATACGTATATATATATATATATATATATATATATATATATATATATATATATATATATATATATATATATATATATATATATATATATATATATATATATAAACAAATAAAAGTTGAAACTGACCCCGGATATGGGTTCTAGGGGTCCTAGTTCGCGCTCATTTGAAAAATTTTTGCAAAGTCTCACCATCGATGCCTCTCTATTAGTGATTTTTTAATATAAAAATTCACTAATAATTCCCACAAAATTTCAACATTTTTTTATTAGTGAAATCACTAATAGGGAGGTTACGCTGATGAGACTTTCTTCAAATTTCTTTAACTGGGCGAGAATTAGAGCCGATAAAACCAATATTTAGGGCCCCGTTAAATGGTGAACTTCGCTGCAAGGCACTAAAAAATTTATTGCTAATCGCGTTTTATTCTTCATAATGAGAAAAAATAGTACTACAAATTGAATCATACCTTCCACATAGCTGTGATAATATACTCTTCTCAGAAAGACACTACCATGAAATGAATTTAGGGTACATGACTTGACCACAAAGAACATAGTCGTATTCCTGTACCCATAAACATCTGAGATGTTATATTACTGGAGTTTTAACGAATAAATGTCAATTTTAACCAAATCACCCCTCATTAATCCCCTACCCCCTGAAGTGATCTTACCCAAAACCAATTCCAAAGGATCCTTTGTCGGGTGTTAACTATAACTTGAAGATGATATCTCAATTCGTATGAAAGTTATTGCGCCAACTAACAGACGTACCAGTCGACATACCGGCCGACAGACAAAAAATTTTAATTGCAGAATCACGTATTCTATATGCTTTCAGACTTTTTACGCCGTTTCAGCAAAAAAAAATCGAAATTTCTGTCACCGATATTCCACCCCCACACAATCATCCCCTAATTTAATTTTTACACAGAATACCAGATGTTTCATGAAATTGAAAGTTTTCTAATAAAGAAACACTCAAACGTTATATTACCCGAGTTTTAACGAAAAAATGTCAATTTACACCAAATCACCCCCTGCCTCCTAAAGTGTTTTAACCCAAAAACAAGCCGAACCGTTCGTTTGTTGAGTGCTAACTGTGTACCAAATTTGAAGACAGTATATCAATTCGTTCCAAAGTTATCATGGTTACAAACAGAGAGACATGCAGACCAGCAGACAAAAAATATTTCGGATCACATCATATTTTCTATATGTTTTGACACTTTTTACGACGTTCAAGCGAAAAAAAAATGTAAATTTTTGTGGCCGATGCCATACTTCCACACGTATTGACGATGTGGATGTAGTAAGAGACACATCAATCCTAATGTAGGAGATGTTCAAAATGCATCTCTTAAACGTCTTGGCAGCATCCTGATCGTAAATAAAAATTCCTTCTAACATTAAGGAACATTTGAGGCGTGACCGACCAAATCGCAATCGTCTTCTACTTAAGTCAGTTAAATCGCGAGTTAACTTTCTTGTTAACACACTTGACTTTTTAAAAGAATTTATTGATTATAGTTACATAAAATACTTATGAATAATAATAAAAAATGATAAATATAAATTATGACAATTTAAAAGAGACTCAAGCAATAACAATGTAGGAATGTCCGTCCGTGGTCTGGTAACTTCCATATATAGTCTCTGGTGGGGCGTGGACCGAGAGGCGGTTTCCACCTAAGTTGCAGTCTTGAAGGTGATCCTAGCAGGTGGCTGGTTGCTGAATTGAAGGTCTAGTTGTTTACCCATTTATGAATAGTCTATTCTTCTAATTGCGCTGCTTTTAATTAACCCATTCGTCAGCGACCTTGGGTGTTGAATCGGGATCTGTACTTCTTATATACATTGTATGAGTTGGCTATTGTTATCTCCTCCATCCTTTAGAGAACGAAGCCTATAGTTCGTTCCGAATAGTCATCGGGAATCCAGTAATTGGTTTGGAGTCAGCAGTTTTCGTTTTTGATTTTTGCCAGAAGTATCTTGCAGTTATTGTGATTATTGTTATTATTATCACAAGGTATAGTATAATTGTCCATACACTAGGGTGGTATATGGGCAAATCGATGGTCCCTGGAATTTTGCCATTGATGGATTGTAACTGGGATTTGATATTGTTCAAGTCGTGCAGTTGGACATTTTCTAATTTTAGTTCTGGTAATTTGTCTGGGAATATGGGTGCTTTATTTGTTACCAATTCGATGTTTGGGAGATTGAATGATTGTTGTGTTTCCGATGCCATTTGTACTGAACTAAATCTTTCGTTATTGATGATAAGTTGGCATTTGGGTTTCAAAGTCGCCAGTTTTGTTCCGCTGATTATTTTGGTTTCTTCATTTTCTTCGCAGCTAAGTTTGATTTTCGTTTCTTCGGGTGCCACTATTATGTATTGGGTATTGCCATATTTAGAGACTGTTGTTTTTGTTATTTTGACAAGTTCTTGCTTGCAATTGTTTATCGGTTTCTGGAAGTTGATCAGTTTAATTTCGCATGGGTTGTTTTCGTTAAGTGCTGTCGGGTTGTCATTTTCACAAAAGTATGTCTGGTCTTTAAGATTCCTACACTTTTCGTTTCTGTAAGCGTAGTGTTTGCTGCTAAGGATTAGGTACTTGGTTCTAGGGACAATCATTCTGAAGGTATATGGATTTTTAGGGACTGGTAATGCATACAATTGATAATAAATATAATCTGATTTGTCTACTAAGGGTATATCTATTTGGAATATAATTTTAAAATCAATTTGAACGGTTTTTATGTTAAATATTTTTTCATAAAGTGAAATGTCGGATTTTGTTATTAATCTTGATTTTGAGATATGGTTTTCAATATTCTCTAATTCTTTTGATATAAATTTCGGTTTCAGTATTGACGTATGATACGTGTTCAATTTTGAAAAAGTAATTGCATTTTCTGTTGTTAATATCATGTTTAGTACATTATTTAACAAATAACTGATTTGAGTGAGTAATTCCAAATGTTTTACTCTATGAAAATTTGTTAGTTGGTCACTTTTTAGACTATCTATTGTATATTCCAAATCGTTTATTCTCGCTACTATGGCTTCTTGGTTATGGTTGAGGTTGTCTATTGTTTTATTGAACTCTGTTATAGCATCTATCATTAGGGATGTCTGTGAACTAAAAAGTTGATGTACTTGATTTTGATTTTTCCTCAAAATTTCAAGAGCTTTATATATTCTGTCGCCGTCATCTGCATCTAAGTTCCCAGTTATTGATTTGAATATCGATCCTAGTCCGTTTATTATACCTCTTTTGTTCCTAATCGTTCTTGGAAATATTCGACAAAATGTGTCATCAATATTGCTGATGGTGAAATTGATTGTTAAAATAAAATTTTTATATTCTAACTGGTATTCTGCATTCATTACGCTTATTATGTTGTCAAAGTAAGTTTTTAGTCTGTTAAAGTCGTCGTATAGTTGTCTTAGGTCATGTATATGAATCATTCTCCATTTATCGTTTTCTGAAAAGGCTTGTCCCAGTTTGCGTGGCAGTATGCCTGGATTGTCTGTTAGGTCTTCTAATTGTGGTTTTACTCTGGTGAAGAGAATGAACCTGCAAGGCGAAGATTATTTAAATTGGTGATCGTCTGTTTGTCAAGTTTGTCGTTTAGTATTATGGTTTTATTAGTCCGTTTCTTACGTCATGTCTCGTTTGTCGATTATCCGAATATCTAGGTTCGACTTAGCTAGGTGATATAATCGTACTGTTTGTTTAATCTATTTAGTTGGAACGAGTTATTTTTTTTCGTTATTGCAATATTGGGAAGCTCTAATAAAAGCTTTTATTTTTTGTTTCATTTTTGGAAAATTAAATTTAGTTTTCATCCTTAAATATGTTTCTTTAGCATTTATGTGATTTAATTTACTTCCGTGAAATGATCCGATTGCGTCGTTAATTTCATTGTCGTTTATATGTATGATTTTCTCTTGTTTATTTATATTATTTAATCTTGATTGAGTTTCATTATTTACGGGATTTATTTCCGACTTGTAAACCTTATCGTGTGAGAATTTCTTTTCGTTATTGATTTTTGATTTTATTATTTGTGAAATTTGTTCCTTACCTATTTGCCGATGGTCGTCCTGTACCTGAATTAAATTATTACTTAACTTATCATTTTGCGTGGTGCCTGTATATTTTATTTTGTTCGGAATAACCGCCCTGTAACAAGGTGCTTTTGTATTTGGGATAAACTCTTCGATTTTAACGGGTTGGTCGATTTTATTGTGTTCTTTACACATTGAATATACATATTTCATTATACTGTCTGCATTGCTCGCTTCTTGTCGAGGCTTGTGCAAGACATCTAACCTAATTTTATCTGTAATATTTTTTTGTACACTCCCCGTATAATTATTATTATAATTCTGGTGATAGTAAGAATTATTTGATATCATATTCGCTTTATTTTCAATTTGATCCGTTATATCTTTTTGTATCGTCCTCGTATCACTCACATTTTTATTTCGACGATATTCATATGTGTTTAATGAAACTTGATCCCGTTTACCTTTGGTGTGGGTGAACGTTTCTCCTAGGTCATTTGTTACTTGTTGTAACCTTCTATCGTCATCATTTAATGGCTGATTACGCTTTCCTAGTTCGAGTTCAAGTGCAATAATGCTTCTGTCTATTGTATTACTTACGTTAAGGTGATTCATTTCATCATTTGCTTTGATGAGCCTACTTATCCGATTGTTATTGCTACTACTATTACTACCCATCTTATCTTCATGATCCCTTGTATGAGGGAAGTTTATCTTAATGCTTCGATTTTTTAAATTGAGTCTCTGGTTTTTAAAATCAATGTTCGCTTGATTTTTTATCAAAAAGTCAATTCCAATAAGAGCTACGAAATTTTTGTTAAATTCAAATAGGCAAAACTCTTGCTCACTGTCCGTTAGTGAGTTTAAAATTATTCTGGCTCGATTATTATGGCTGGAATAACCATGAGCACTTTTAATTAAAAACGGGTGATTGTAAATCTTATTATAAAAGTTGTTATATGCTATGGACGGGTTTAAAAGGCTCTTCGTACTACCGGAGTCGAGCAGTATTTTTCCGGGTAGTTCTTTTATTATTACGTAGGGTAATTGGGATATTGTGTTAAAATTATTAATATCTATTACGGTTCTGTTTTTGAGCTCCCTGCTATCGGAAAATTTTGATGCTGTGCATCGTATAATTCGGAGGGTGATTGTTCATTATATGTTGCGTCATAATTTAATTCTTCTGGTAAGAAATGTTGTCTTCTTTCTAGTTCATTGAAAGGAAAAGAATTATTCGTTTCGTTATAGTTTACTTCTTCTGGTATGAAATTTTGTCTTTTTTGAAAATTGTTGGAAGGAAAATTGTTTCGTCTATTTTGTGAGGGTTGTTGTCGGCTGAAATTAGTATGTCTCGTGTTGTTGCTGCCGACATCCATAGCCTGTGGATATCTTCTAGTATTGTCATTAGGGTTGTACGTCGGTCTTCTCATTGAATATTGATTTGAAGGGTTCCCCTGAAATTGTGGGTGAGACATTTGGGGTCTGTTTGAATTATGGTTAAAGGGTGCACGATAATTTTGTTGTTTGTCGTGCCTGTTATTGTTATTATTGTTGAAATTTGACCGTTGTAATAATCTGTCCCTATATTCATAATTTTCCTCGGAAAATATAAATTTTAAAGCTTGTTCTATGCTGTCCGGTCGAGTGGATCTGACCACCATACCAAGGGGGTTTTTTAATCCACCGATAAACGCTTTCAGTGTCTGTTGTCTGTACATGTTTTGTTTTAATACTAAAATTCCCTCGTTACGTTCATTAGATATTAAATTAGAGATGAGTAATTGTTCAATGTGTCTGCAACGATTACTGAACGCTAAGGCATCCTCGTTATGTCTCTGTTTCAGTGTTAATAATTCGCCTAGTAAGCTAATTTCATCTCGCTGGTCGGTGAAGTTCTCAACAATTGCCCGTCTTAAGTCTAACCATGTGTTTATAATTTTAGTGTTAATAATTAACCTGGCTTGTGCAATTAGTTTCGTTTGAATATAATTTAATAGAAAATGGTTTAGATATAAATTTGGATTATCTGCATCATAGAATTGGTTCATTACTAGATCACAAGCTTTTAAGAAGTTCCCTACATTTTCAGGTTGTCCGTTAAATTCGGGGATTGCTTTAAGGTAAAACTCTTGGAATTGATTTGCCATATTTAAATTGTTTCTAGAATTATTTATATCGGGTTGTTCTACAATGTCAATTTCGCCAATACTAATATTTCTTAATCTATATTCCAAATGTTCTAAATTATCAATATCGCTATCAGACATATAATATTATCAATATATGAGGAAATACAGTATATATATAGGAAATAAAGGAAGCAACAACTTACAGAATCGATGCTATTGCTGCTGTCTTCATGACGTCTCTCTTGATCGGTTCTTTGGCTGTTAAGCGTTGAAACGCAAAGAATCAATATACTCTTGGTTCTTCAGCACTATCCGTTGCGACTGCGCCAGTTAACTTTCTTGTTAACACACTTGACTTTTTAAAAGAATTTATTGATTATAGTTACATAAAATACTTATGAATAATAATAAAAAATGATAAATATAAATTATGACAATTTAAAAGAGACTCAAGCAATAACAATGTAGGAATGTCCGTCCGTGGTCTGGTAACTTCCATATATAGTCTCTGGTGGGGCGTGGACCGAGAGGCGGTTTCCACCTAAGTTGCAGTCTTGAAGGTGATCCTAGCAGGTGGCTGGTTGCTGAATTGAAGGTCTAGTTGTTTACCCATTTATGAATAGTCTATTCTTCTAATTGCGCTGCTTTTAATTAACCCATTCGTCAGCGACCTTGGGTGTTGAATCGGGATCTGTACTTCTTATATACATTGTATGAGTTGGCTATTGTTATCTCGCGAGATAAATGGAGCCCCAACAATGGGCCTTTATACTATAAAGTTGCCTTCCCACAGTCAGGACCGTCGAGTCAGCAGTAGACTTGGAGGAGCCCGCAAGTATACAGGCTCAGACTAGCAAATTGGACGGAATATCACTCGTGAGAATCTACATCAGCAGATCCATTGTTACACCCAGAGACAATAGTGCCACGCCTGGAGTGTAGTGTATAAATAGACTGCTCACAAGGATACGACTGTTCATTCTTGTTCCGAGTAGTTAAGACTCTGCACATCGCGTGCTAGACTTTAGATCACATGTATGTTGATAGTTACCTTTGTCATTATTTTATATTATTCATTTTTGTATTAAGTATTTAAGTATTGATTGTTTAAAGTAGTAAATAAACTGTTTTAAAAATTCAAACGTCTTAACCGTAAAGTTAAGTCGCGTGATTTATTTTACTTCCACATCGTCAATACCTGTGGAAAGTGTGACATCGGAGGCAGAAATTTGAATTTTTTTTCGCTTAAACGTCGTAAAAAGTGTCAAAATATATAAAAAACATGATTTGGGAACGAAAATGTTTTGTGTCTGTCGGTCTGTATGTCTGTCTGTAGCCACGATAACTTTAGAACGAATTGAGATGTGTTCAAATTTGGTATAGAGTTAGCACCCGAGAAATGAACGATTCGGATTATTTTTAGTAAAATCGCTTCAGGGGGTAGGGGATGATTGGGGATGATTTGGTGAAAAATGACATTTTCCTTGAGTAATATAACGTTTTAGGGTTTGTTTATTAGAAAACTTTCCATTTTATCAAACATCTGGTATTCTGTGCTGAATTAAATTAGGGGTTGATTGTGTGGGGGTGGAATATCGGTGACAGAGATTGAGAACATTTTTGGTAATACGTCGTCAAAAGTCTCAAAACGTATAGAAAACTTGATTCTGGAACAATTTTTTTTGTCTGTCAGTCGGTCTGTCCATTTATACGTCTGTCTGCTAGCAGGCGCAATAACTTTCAAACAAAGTGAGATATCATCTTCAAATTTGGTATCCAGTTAGCACCCGAATGCTTTTTGGGTAAGATCACTCACTTTAGGGGGTACGGGATAAATGAGGAGTGATTTGGTGAAAATAGACATTTTTTCGTTCAAACTCGCGTAATTTATCGTTTCAGCAGTTTATGGGTACAGGCATACGAATATTTTCTTTGTGGTCAAGTCATGGACCCTTCATTTCATTTCTTGAGAATGTCTTTCCGAGGAGAGTAGATGATCACAGCTATGTAGAAGTTATGATTCAATTTACAGCACTATTTTTATACCATACTTTTTACATACCTCCATAAAAATAAGTCTAATAGCGTAAGATGGAGCGATCGTGCTGACCATTCTAACGATCCTAGCCTTCCTTTCCACCGAAATGGATGAGAGAATAGCATACGCAATACCCTGACAAGGTGATGGTTTGGGCAGGAATAACTGGAAACCATGTCATTGGTCCCTTTTTCATTGATGGCAATTTGAATGGACATATTTATTTAGCACTGCTCCAAAATAATGTCGTGCCAAGTTTGACCAACTCATAATATCCTAATCGAGCAAACTCACAAGCTCCAGCGAATGTAATATGGTTCCAGCAGAATAGAGTACCATCACATTGCCATACTGTCGGACGTTGATTTGGCAATGTGATGGTACTCTAAGTTAATAAAAAAATTGTAGATACAAAGTTGTTATGTAGAATCCTAGACGAATGGTTAATAAATGTATCGATTGAAGCAATAGACGGGGGAATTGGAGACGAAAGAAATTTTTTATTTGGTTTAGCTAATTATAAGTTGGAATTTTAGCTATCAAGGTTTTCTAGTTATTCTATTTAAATTATGTATCTTAATGTACAACACAAGTCTCTTACTTCTTGTATAAAACATAATGCATAATTAGATATCCAATAAACATATTATTCAATATATATATATATATATATATATATATATATATATATATATATATATATATATATATATATATATATATATATATATATATATATATATATAGAGTTTGTGCTGTGCTGCGATCGTGTATGGTTCGCCGTGTTACAGTGATAATTAAAATAGTGTTATTGAGGGTAAACAGTGGTAAAAATTTTTAAATTTTGGTACAACAAACAATAACAAAAGCCTCTACATTATTATAATTGAAAATTGCAGTTAGCAACACACAATAATAGCTAGAAAATAACGTTTAAGTTTTTAAAGAATGTCGGTCGACTCGGGTGGTGGGAGGCCACCTGATCAAGCAGCTCTTATCAGAACTGATATACAAATAAATGAAAATAAACAAACAGCTGACGGTACTGATTTTCATACAGGTAAGGTCTTTGACTTTAATAATAAATACTCAAGTAAGGATTTGCCTCCATATTTCGTTTGTGTCGAAAGTATCGACAAAAACCTGGGAAAATTGCATCCGATCCGTGTAGGTCATCATCTAAGAGTTGATAATTTGTTTAATGAACATGTGACAGACATTAAGACGGTAGGTATAAATAAAGTAAAAGTAGTTCTTAATTGTAGAGAATCTGCAAACAAGCTAGTAAATAATAAGAAATTAAATGATAATAAATTAGTAGCATATATACCTACTTTTTGTACGCAAAGAAAGGGTATAATCAGACAGGTAGACACGTTTTTTTCTGAAGAATATCTATTGCAAAATATACAGAGTTCTCATAGGGTAGTGAAGGTGGAAAGAATGAAACGAAGGATTACAGACGAAAATGGTTCTAGTAAATTACAAGATCGACAAATAATAATAGTTACATTTGAAGGCACTCAATTACCAAAACTTGTTAAAATTAACAGTGTTGTTTTTGAGGTAGACACATATATATTTCCTGTTGTACAGTGTTTTAACTGCCTTCGTTACGGGCATACTAGGACACAATGCAGAAATAAAGATAGTAACTGCAGAAAATGCGGTGAAAAACATAACGATACTGAATGTGGAAGCGACTCTATTTTTTGTATTTATTGTAAATGTAATACGCACAATACAATATCTAAAGCATGTCCAGTATATCAAAGGCAACGTAAAATAAAACAAATAATGTCGGAAAAAAATCTTAGTTTCAAAGAAGCTGAAAAAATCGAAAAGAATCCATCCTATGCAGTAGTGACTAACAATAGGTATAGCCTATTAAATAATGAGGATAATTTTCCATCTCTTAGTAACCCAGATAAAGTTAGTAAAAGTAGTGGTTTTTTTAGTAACAACATCTCTAGGAAAAATATTAATACAAACCTACGGTCGAGGCCTATAACTATTTCACATACATCTACTGGAAATCAAACATTAAAGCGAGCAGCAACCTCCCCAATAGAATCTCAGTCATATAAAAAAAATCCTTCCTTTAGTCCAGTGATTCCCAACCCACATAGAGAGGATATGATTAAATTCAAAGAAAATATATTAGACAAAGTAACAAACTATTTCACTAAAATATTAGGTAATGTCTTAACAAAAATTGATCCAGATGATTTAAATATAGATTGCGATAATATAAGAAGGACTTTAGATAATATCATTAATAATACTGTAGAAAATGAGCTTGAGCAAATGGACGCAAGTAGTGAAAATGGCAGTCAATACTAATAGAGTTGAGGGACTTACTATTTTGCAATGGAATTGTCGTTCTATTAAACAAAATCGACATAACTTATCCCGGTTATTGAATGGGAAACAAATTGATATTGTTTTGCTTAGCGAAACTTGGTTAGACTCCAATGACCAATTAAAATTTCCAAATTATAATTTTGTAAGGAAAGATAGAGCATCTGGAAAGGGTGGAGGAGTTGGCATATTAATAAAAAGCAATCTATCTTATTCTATTTTAAACTTTCCACAGTGCTTACCAGATCGAATTGACATATGTGGTGTACAAATCTTAAATCTTAAATTAAATGTATTGAGTTTGTATCGCCCTCCAAACATTAACGTAACGTATAGACAATGGCAACAATTCCTAGATATAGTGTGTAAAATGGATCTTATTGTTGGCGGAGATTTTAATAGTCATCATGCGTCTTGGGGCAGTACAAATTGCGACACCTCTGGTAACATTTTAATAGATATCACTGAAGATTTTAACTTAAATATTTTAAACGATGGAACCCCCACTAGGATCGCAAGACCTACAGAGTCTCCGTCAGCAGTTGATCTAACTTTCGCTTCACAATCGATAACAAGTAAATTGTCATGGAATGTGCTGCAGGAATCGCTCGGCTCGGACCATTTGCCAATAATTATTGGATATAACATTAATTTTGAAATAATAGATAAAATTCCATATAGAAGGTGGAGGGAGTCGAGCGCAGACTGGGGCGCATTTCAGTTGGAGATTGACAATATAATTGATGCACATAACGAAACAGAAACAACAGCTGCAGGCTTGTATAATCACGTAATAGACAGTATCACTCTGGCAGCTGACCGTGTCCTCGAAAAAACTAAATTAGTAAAAAATTGGCAACCTAGACCAGCATGGTGGGACAACGAGTGTGAGAAGATGCAAAGAGAACGCAAACAACGATTACAAAACTATAAACATCAATCAAATATGGATAATTACCTAAAATATCAAGAAACGGATGCTAAAGTGAGAAGACTTCTCAAGAAGAAGCAAAGGGAAGCATGGAGAAGTTATGTTAGTAGGCTCAACAAACAAACGCCTTTAACAGATGTGTGGAAGTTTGTTCGGAAAATGAATAACAAATCATCAAATGGTGGAAAATCAATTATGACAGATGATTTAATAAGTGAAAGCTTATCTCTCATGGCACCAGATACAGTAGAATTACCTTTGTATAACAATGGGGAATGCGATAAAAGTAAAAGTTTTCCTTTGGAACACCCATTTGCATTAAATGAGTTGGTTTCCGTTATAAAGTCATTACGCAACTCATCGCCAGGCGTAGATAGAATAACAAATAGGATGCTAGAAAACATCTCTGAAAAAGCCATGGGTATACTGTTGCGAGTTATTAACGAATTATGGTCAAGTGGACAATATCCTGAGCAGATGAAAGTAATAATTATTTGTTTAATACATAAAGTTGGAAAACAACACAATCATCCATCTGGCTACAGACCACTATCTCTGATGCCCTGCACAGCAAAGGTATACGAAAAAATGATTCTTGGTCGTCTGGAGCATTATTGCGAAACTAACAACATATTCTGCAAAAATCAATATGGGTTTCGAAAAGGACAAGGAACGCTAGATGCGCTGGTACATTTAGTAACAGATATACAGTGTACGTTAACTCGAAACCGATACATGATGTGCATATTTGTTGATCTGAGAAGTGCATTTGACGCAATTAATTTATCTTTGTTGATAAAAGATTTAGAAGATATAGGGCTTAGCTCAGTTACCGCAAGAAACATTGTATCTCTATATAGTAGACGTCTAATTTACATAAGGGACGAAAATAACAAATTCCACGGCCCAAGGTGTGTATACAGTGGCCTCCCACAGGGAGCAATTCTCTCACCCACACTCTTTAACCTATACACACAGACATGTATCAAGGGGTAGAATGCATCCAGTACGCAGACGACGTTTGCATATATGTCGAAAAACAATCTTATCAAGAGTGTGTAAACGAATATAGTAAAATCCTCCTTAATTTAAAATCCTGGACAGAGGCCAGGGGATTTGAGCTAAATGAAGAAAAATCCAAAGTGGTTATATTTACCAGACATCGAACACATTTACCAGATATTATGCCTAGTAATATTTACAAAATTAAAACTGCCAACACGTTCAAATATTTGGGCGTAATATTAGATAGAAAGCTCCTGTGGACGCAACACATCGAATACCTCAAAACAAGGTGCGAGAGAGGAATGAATATCTTGAGAATGACTACACATACACTTTGGGGTGCAGACAGAGAGGTAGCTTTACTTTTTTACAGATCTTACATCAGATCCATTTTGGATTACGGAAGCAGTCTATATGGGTCGTGTTCTAAAACAAACTTGAAGAAATTGCAAACAATACAAAACAAAGCACTAAGAATTAGCATAGGGGCTATGAGGTCAACGCCTATTAATATTGTTACAGCAGAGTGTAGAGAGCCACCTGTACATATCAGAATCGGTACATTGGCCGCTAAATATATGTTAAAAATTCGAGTCAGATTTCCAGAATTATTGACAAAAATGCAGTATCTACACACACAACAGACGACCAACAAGTATTGGCAAAATAAAAGAAGCACGCCACTGGTCGACGCTTATAGGGAAACTATGATATATGAAACATTTATCCAAGTATCCGAAAAACTACCAATGCACAAAAAAGACTACAGTATTTATCACAATGACCATACAATCATCATACCCAAGTATGAAGAAATCCCGGATTTAATGCTAGCTGATGCAAAACATGAATTAGAAAAGTATCCAGAACACCTCCACATTTATACGGATGGATCAAAAATGGAAAATGGTACAGGGTGTGCTTATTACGTATCACAACTGAATATAAGTAAGAAAATCAAACTCCCACATCTGGCTTCAATTTACACCGCAGAACTAATAGCCATACAAGAGGCACTACAATGGATGCTCAGCAATGATAAACTAAAAGCCATCATACTCACTGACTCACAATCCTCGTTAATAGCCATGAGAAGTAAAGCAGGATCTTACTACGGAAATAATGAGAACATTATTAACATCATAGACTCATGTAGTAAAATCACAAAAAAACAAGGCAGTGTAGCTTTTCTTTGGATAAAGGGCCACTCCGGAATTCGGGGTAATGAACTTGCTGATCTGCTGGCCAAACAAAGTATCGATGACTACGACACATACAAGGAAACGGTGCCATATAAAGATATATATCCATTAATCAAACAAGAACAACATAAAAAATGGAACGAAGAATGGAAAGATTTCTGTTTAAACACTAATAACCCATACAAAATACTCCACCCTAACTTACCTACTGAACAAGATTTTCACATGTATTCCGGGAATAACAAAGAATTGACGACATTGATAACAAGACTGAAATCCAACCATGGCCGGTTTCCGGCTCATTTAAATAAAATCGGTATAATAAGATCTCCAGCTTGTGATTGTGACAATGTAACAGTGGCTGATTTAAATCACATTATATTTATGTGCCCACGGCATCAAAACTCACGACTGAATTTAATAACTTCTATCATACAAATGAATGATAAAAATATCTGTATGCCATTTTCTTTAAATCAGCTATTGATGCGAAAGTCAAAATGTATAATAATGAAATTGTATAGATTTTTCAAAGAAATTAGACTACAACTGTAGTCACTTTTGTTTTCATTAGAGACATTGTATAATGTAAAAATGTTTTTAATAACTATTGTTTGTTAGAATAAGTATGGCTCCTTTGTAATCCACTCCTTTGTGAATTTACCTACCTGCATGAAACCAAGGCCCAGTACAGTTTGTTCAAAGCCGTCCTGGCGGGTCTCTGGACGCACAGTATCCCAGTCATCCTTCACAATACTAAAAAAAAAATTAAAAAAAAAAAAAATATATGTATTAAAAAAAATAATAAAAAAAGGTATACAAACAATTTATTACAAAAAAAGAAAAGAAAAAAAAAAAGAAAAGAAAAAAAAAGTATAGAAACTGAATTTATTATTATATAAAAAAAAAAAAAAGTATACAAAGTAAATTTATTATTACAAATTAGTTAATTAGGTATAAAAATAGTGTAAGATAATAAAATTGGCTGGCGATATAACTTGATGCAAATTTATTGTTTATAGATCTCATAAACACCACTAGACATAAATTTAAAAAAAGTCTGTGGCTAATGGACCTAACGGTCCGAGGCCAAACCAAATTACAACAACAACAACAACAATATATATATATATATATATATATATATATATATATATATATATATATATATATATATATATATATATATATATATATATATATATATATATATAAAGATATATAGGGTGGCGCATTGAAAACGAAACACACCGATTTGCGTCCAGAGAAATTTTTTTTTAAGAAACTCTGAAATACGTCAATTTTAATATTGACGGGGACATGTTTTGACATAAAACTCAACTTTGTCACATCAACTCCTCAAGGGTGGTGATAACAACCCTTATATTTTAAATAGGGAACATGGGTCGAATAATTTAAAAGCTCTTTCTTTTCTGAATTCAGCACACTATTTTTTTTTAAGTTTTATCAATTCGTTAAAAAATTATTCACAGTTGGAGCTGCAAGAATGTATTTCATTCATTGTGATAAGAAATGCACTAATTAGTAAATTTTTGGTTAAAAAAACTAAAAACAAAACCAAACGTTCAAAAATGTTTATTCAATTAAGTAAGTGTTCAAATTGTTGACCACCAGCTTTCATAGAAAAATACAAATTTTGTTCAAAACGAGTTCTGACATTCTGGAGCATTTGTGGAGTTATTAGACGGCAATCTTCAACAATGCGTCGTCGTAATTCTTCCAGAGACTCCGGTTCTGTTGCGAAAATTCTACTCTTTAAATGGCCCTATAGAAAGAAGTCTAAAGGAGTTAAATCCGGTGATCTAGGGGGCCACTCAATAGCACCTCTACGCCCAATTCATTGCTCTGGAAACTCTCTGTTCAAAAACTCCCTAACACGTTGTGAAAAATGCGCAGGAGCTCCATCTTGTTAAAAAACTAATTGATTTTCTTGATATCGATCATCATTTTCAACAATGTCAATTAGTAGAGGATAAACGATACCTTCCAGTAACTCCAACTACGTTTCGCCACTCAAATTGTCATCAAGAAAAATTGGTCCGATTAAACGGTCTCCAAAAATGCCGGTCCAGACATTCAGTTTCTGTGGAGTTCGAGTATGGACTTCGTGAAAATTTCTTGGATTATTATCTGCCCAATAACGACAATTATGACGATTGACTGTAGTTTAATAAAAACGTACACTCGTCTGAAAAACAGATATTGAACAGAAAGTTCCCGTTATCAGCTATTCGTGCAGTCATAACTTCACAAAACTCTAGACGCCGATCAAAATCATCTTCATTCAGTACAAGATGAATTTTATACGGGTGAAATTTATGATGCTTCAATATTCGCTGAATAGTTCTTCTTTTGATGTTTGAAATAGTGGCCAATTTTCTCGTGCTCAAAGTTGGGTCTGCAGCAATTTGTCCTAAAACTTCAATCTCAGTAGCCTCATTTCTAACCGGAAATTCACGTTCAGGATCCCGGTTTTTGTTGGCTACTGAACCACTTAGTCGAAACTTTGCAACTAACTCCAAAATGTATTTGCTGTTAACATGTCGGATGTCGTTCATTAAACAAATTTGCGGTACGGTTGGCAAGTTATCGTCTTTGAAAAAAAGAGTAATTATTTCAACTCTTTCTTCTACAGAATACACCATTGTGAAATTAGTTTTGGGTAGTACTATCAAGTATCAAACCGACTGAAATAATAAACTGCATTTCTCTCATTCCGATAAGAAACGTTCTGATAGTCAATTTTTTTTGTTTACAAACCAACAAAAGATTGACTATCAACACATTTCTTATCGGAATGAATGAAATGCGTTTTTGCATCTTCAACTGTAAATAATTTTTAAACGAGTTGATAAAACTTCCAAAAAAATTAGTGTGCTGAATACAGAAAAGAAAGAGCTTTCAAATGATGTAACACTCGACCCATGTTCCCTATTTAAAATATAAAGGTTGTTATCACCACCCTTAAGAGGTTGATGTGATAAAGTTGAGTTTTATGTCAAAACATGTCCCCCTCAATATTAAAATTGACGTGTTCAGCGTTTCATAAAAAAAAATTTCTCTGGACGCAAATGGGTCTGTTTCGTTTTCAATGCGCCACCCTATATATACATATATATATATATATATATATATATATATATATATATATATATATATATATATATACAGGGTCGCTGATAAGTCTGGAAACGGTCGATTATCCGGGAAAATATACAAGGTGTCGAAAAAAGTTTTATACAAAAGTTTTTGGGTTCTTCAATGTCTACTAGGCGGTGATAATTTTATTTATACAGGGTTGGTCATACAGGCGTGGCACACCAATATTATTATTTTTTAATGTAACACCCTATATATTATTCGATATTTCAATCCTTCTCTTAATTTTGAGCAACATTTATGAGAAGCATAATGTACCTAAACTCAATCGTTTCCGGGTAAAAAAATAAATAAAAATAAACGCTACTGTTTTTAAAATCTATTGGATGAAGAACAAAAATAAATGAAAAGTAGAATATCTCTTGAAAACAATCTGTGAGTGTGAAAAGAACCGGTTGCGATGTTTTTAACATTGTTTGGAATACCAAGATAAGATAAGATGCCCATAAGAAACGCAGTATTATTCTTTTGTTTTAAAATGTTTCCAGGACAACGAATGTCAAACATTCATTCAGTGTCAACAGTTTTGAAACATTAGTAATTTAGTGTCAACAGTTTTTGTGCAAAATGGCAAGTTTAAGTGAAACCGAACGTATCGAAATTTTAATGATGATAGGGTACGGTGATAGAACACGAAGTTTTGCTCAAGTGGTGATTATGTTCAATGAGTTGCATCCTGAGCGGGAATCGATCTCCAAATCCACAGTTTCGAAAACTTTGCATCGTTTTCACGAAACTGGCGGTATCAAGGATAAACCTAGAACTGGAAGGCCAGTAACCGTTACAAATGAAGAAAATTCTTTGAATGTAATATTGGATGTGGTGGAAAATCCGAAAACTTCGGCACAGCAATTGGCTTTAAATCACAATATGAGTCGATATTCAATTCAAAAGATTACGAAGCGGGAAAAGTTCCGTCCATATAAAATTCATTTATTGCAAGAACTGAGTGAAGACGATTTTGATCGCAGAATCGAGTTCTGTGAACTTATTATGGAGAAGTTACGCCAAAATTTTAACTTTGCCAACCACATTTTGTTTTCCGACGAATCTACATTTTGTTTGAATGGACAAGTCAACCGACACAACTGTAGGTACTGGTCAGACGAAAACCCACATTGGATGGAACAAATTCACACCCAAAGACCGCAAAAAGTAAATGTTTGGTGTGCTATTATTGGTGGACATATCATAGGACCTTATTTTATACACGGTAATTTGAACTCTGCTCGATATTTGACACTTTTGCAAGAATCAATTGTTCCAGACGTTAGTCGATTATTTCCGAACAATAACGACCCAAATCTACCAGCGGAAGAAATATGGTTTCAGCAGGATGGGGCACCCCCTCACTTTGGAATTGAGTTACGGGAATATCTGAATCAAACCTTTCCTGGCAGATGGATAGGGCGCAGGGGAACTATTGAATGGCCAGTTAGGTCTCCCGACATGACGCCGCTTGACTTTTTTTTGTGGGGTCATGTAAAAAATTTAATTTACCAAAATAGACCGCAGAATATTGAAGAGTTGCAAGCAAGGATTGTGCATGAAATTAATAACATTCCTCAAAACGCTCTTGTAAATGCAGTGCAATGTTTTGTTAAGCGAATTCATTATTGTCAGGAGGTCAATGGAGAACACTTTGAACATCTTATAAAATAGGATTTCAAACAATGTTAAAAACATCGCAACCGGTTCTTTTCACACTCACAGATTGTTTTCAAGAGATATTCTACTTTTCATTTATTTTTGTTCTTCATCCAATAGATTTTAAAAACAATAGCGATTATTTTTATTTATTTTTTTACCCGGAAACGATTGAGTTTATGTACATCATGCTTCTGATAAATGTTGCTCAAAATTAAGAGAAGGATTGAAATATCGAATAATATATAGGGTGTTCCATTAAAAAAAAATTAATATTGGTGTGCCACGCCTGTATGACCAACCCTGTATAAATGAAATTATCACCGCCTAGTAGACATTGAAGAACCCAAAAACTTTTGTATAAAACTTTTTTCGACACCTTGTATATTTTCCCGGATAATCGACCGTTTCCAGACTTATCAGCGACCCTGTATATATATATATATATATATATATATATATATATATATATATATATATATATATATATATATATATATATATATATATATAGATTGAATCCAAGCCATAACTTAAAACATAATTAACCGGTTTAAACCAAACTTGGCAAGTATGTTTCTTTTGATAAGTAAATGTTTATTTTGTCACAACAAACTGTCAAAATTGGCGATTTTGAAACCAAGATTCTGGAGCAAATGCAACTTGCAGAGAAAAATTGTTGCCTGGAATGTGTTTTGCAAGGTCTTAAATTTTTCAACGCTTAATTTAATTTAAATCTTTACATAAAATTTATTTGAAATAGACCCTTTGTTGCAACTTCGATATGTAACTTTGTGACAGTCAATTACTGCGTTCACCAGGCGCCAACGCTTAGTTTAAGTGCTGATCTGTGGACTTTTAATATAGTTCAGCGGTGGGAAATCTAATGAACGCATTGTTGACTACAACATTATTGAACTTTTGAAAAACATTGTATTTGAACAAGTTGAATGTCTTCACGTTCCGCATTCCGTAGGGGGCGTAAAGCTATCGGTCCCGGGTCCATGCGATGTTGGGTAGTCTAAAGATCCCCACCCTCCTTACAGAAAGGCAGGGGCTCGGGAAAATTTCAAGGATAGTGAGGTGAAATAGACCGACGTTAAAGAAACAAAACACATTCACAATGAAATTGAGAAAGCTGCTGGAGACAGAAAATCATGGTTGCGCCGACAGTGCGTCATCGCCTTTGCACATGATGATGATGATGATGATGAGTCTTATCCTAAAGAGCAAGAAGCTATTTATAACTAAAAGTAATAATTATTTATATCCTTAAGAATACTATCCTTGAACCTCTTTAATCAAAACATTATTGTAAAATCACATAATTAATGTGACGAAAACTGTTTTACACATTACCTTTGTGTAGAATTTAAAACACGCTCCAAATATATATTCACGTCTGGATTTTGGACATTGCTGCTTGTTTATACGATAATTTAATTTAAAAAAAAAGCGATACGCCCATACAGAAGCCGATGATTTTAATGAAACAATTTTAATTTTTTCGCGTTTATACGTTCTGTAGATGACGGCTGTCGTTCATTTCCATTATTATATGAAGAGAGCGGATGGATTTTCCCTCTGCTTGTTATATTTACCCATTACAGCGATATTGTATAAATGTATATATGTGTTTATGAATGCTCTCAACTTTTCATATAGAGCAAATGTGTATTGTATGTTTTGTGTATCCAGTGAATGTTCACTGTTTCACGATACAATTGCCAATGTCAATCATCAGTCATTAAATTAATGAACCATTTTAACGTTGATTTTATTATACGATAATTTCAATTTCTGGGAAATACAGTCGAATTTTAATGTGACTTTTAGATGTAATTTTTGGTCATTAACTGTTTAAAAAAGTTACGGTCGAACAAAAATATGTTTTGCAATTACTAGTCACACATCACATGTTTTGGATAATGAGTTATCTGTTCTATGGTTGTAATGTAAATATAAAACTTTCGGGACGGAGCAAGTGCGTTATAGTAGTGAATTTTCATTACTCTAATTTTACACTATTGGTACGGGATATTACTAGAATTAATATTTTAAATCTAAACAGACCCCGAAGGCCGGTTTTAGAGGTCCTAATACGCGCTCATTTGAAAAGTGTTTTCGAAAGCGTTACCGTCAATATCACTCTATTATTATAAAAAATATTCAAATCTATTCTAGCTACCTTTGAGAAAAAACTTTAAATGCCCAAAACTCAATTTTCTATGGAGCTAAAAAAATAAAATTTCGTATATCTAGGTACTGCGAGTCTCTTTAAAAGAAACTTGTATTACAAATTTCATTCGAGTTACAAAAGCTTTCCAGAAGAAAACGTAATTTATATTTAGAAAATAAACGCATCTGCCAAATTATAAACATGGCAGGTAGTTTTCCTTAGTAAACTACTGGATGGTTTTGTTTTAGTCCTAATCGAACCGGATTTTCCAACAGCAAAAAAGTTTAAAGAAAATTCAAGTGAATTGTCATAAAAATTTACTAATATCGACAACAAAAAAATGTCTGCTGAAAATTATAATTTTAGACCAAACGGTAACAAAGTTATGCAGACGTTTTAAAAAATTTTGGGAAGCAGCAAATGCGTTATAGTAGCGAATTTTCAATAAATGCTTCAAATTTGAATAACTCAATTTGCTACAAGCCTAAAAAGGTTAATTTTGGTACATACTAAGGTCTTTACTAGGGTAAGATATCTACCAAATTTCATCAAAATAACTTAGTTACTTATTGAGATACAATTTTTTTATATAGAAAAAACTGGTCCGAACGGGCTAACGAACTCGCCCGCGGTCTGTATATATATATATATATATATATATATATATATATATATATATATATATATATATATATATATATATATATATATATATATATATATATATATATATATATATATATATATAGGGTGGCGCATTGAAAACGAAACAGACCGATTTGCGTCCAGATAAATTTTTTTGGTAAACTCTGAAACACGTCAACACGTCAATTTTAATATTGAGGGGGACATATTTTGACATAAAACTTTGTCACATCAAGCCCTTAAGGGTGGTGATAACAACCCTTATATTGTAAATAGGGAGCGAAGATCCATTGTTACATCATGTGAAAGCTCTTTATTTTCTGAATTCAGCACACTAATTTTTTTGGAAGTTCTATCAACTCGTTTAAAAATTATTCACAGTTTAAGATGCAAAAACACATTTCACTCATTCCGATAAGAAATGTGCTGAAAGTCAATGTTTTGTTATTTTGTAAACAAAAAATTGACTATCAGAACATTTCTTATCGGAATTAGAGAAATGCGGTTTATTATTTCAGTTTATCGATCGGTTTGATACTTGATAGTACTACCGAAAATTAATTTCAAAATGGTGTATTCTGTAGAAGAAAGAGTTGAAATAATCACCCTTTTTTTCAAAAACGATGACTGTACCAACCGTACTGCAAATTTGTTTAATGAACGACATCTGAACAGACATGTTAACAGAAAATACATTTTGGAGTTAGTTGCAAAGTTTCGACAAAGTGGTTCAGTAGCCAACAAAAAACGGGATCCTGAAGGTGAATTTCCGGTTAGAAATGAGACTACTGAGATTGAAGTTTTAGGACAAATTGCTGCAGACGCAGCATTGAGCATGAGAAAATTGGCCACTGTTTCAAACATCAAAAGAAGAACTATTCAGCGTATATTGAAGCATCATAAATTTCACCCGTATAAAATTCATCTTGTACAACAAGAAGATGATTTTGATCGGCGGCTGGAGTTTTGTGAAGTTATCACTGCACGAATAGCTGATAACGGGAACTTTCTGTTCAATATCTGCTTTCAGACGAGTGTACGTTTTTATTAAACTCTACAGTTAATGGTCATAATTGTCGTTATTGGGCAGATAATAACCCAAAATTTTTTCACAAAGTCCACATTCAAACTCCACAGAAATTGAATGTCTGGACTGGCATTTTTAGAGACCGTTTAATCGCACCAATTTTTCTTGATGGCAATTTGAGTAGCGAAACGTATTTGGAGTTACTAGAAGATATCATTTACCCTCTACTAGTTGACATTGTTGAAAATGATGATCGCTATCAAGAAAATAAATTCGTGTTTCAACAAGATGGAGCTCCTCCGCATTTTTACAATGTGTTAGGGAGTTTTTGTACAGAGAGTTTCCAGAGCAATGGATTGGGCATAGAGGTGCTATTGAGTGGCCCCCTAGATCACCGGATTTAACTCCTTTAGACTTCTTTCTATGGGGCCGTTTAAGGAGTAGAATTTACGCAACAGAACCGAAGTCTCTGGAAAAATTACGATGACGCATTGTTGAAGAATGCCGTCTAATAACTCCACAAATGCTCCAGAATGTCCGGTGGTCATCAATTTGAACACTTACTTTACTGAATAAACACTTTTGAACGTTTGGCTTTGCTTTTTTAGCTTTTTTTAACGAAAAATTGACTAATTAGTGCATTTCTTATCACAATGAATGAAATACGTTCTTGCAACTGCAACTTTGAATAATTTTTAAACGAGCAAATAAAACTTAAAGAATAATTTGTGTGCTGAATTCAGAAAGGAAACAGCTTTCAAATGATGTAACACTCGACCCATGTTCCCTATTTAAAATATAAGGGTTGTTATCACCACCCTTAAGGGGTTGATGTGACAAAGTTGAGTTTTATGTCAAAACAATATTAAAATTGACGTGTTTCAGCGTTTCTTAAAAAAAAAATTCTGGACGGAAATCGGTCTGTTTCGTTTTCAATGTGCCACCCTGTGTATATATGTATGTATATATATATATATATATATATATATATATATATATATATATATATATATATATAAATTTTAAGTAACCTTGGTTTCGGGTTCTAGGAGCCCAAATTCGCACTCATTTGAAAAAAATTTAAAAATCTCACCATCGATACCTCTCTATTAACTACTTTTTTTAAATAATTATTCGCTGAAAATGAGATCTCGATCCAAACGTATGATATATGGACACTATTTTTTCTACCAAATATTAAAGATAGTGAAGCTGAGCAAAATGTTACATGCACCGGACGGGAAAATAACCCACGCCCCGTCTGTGTGTGAGGCGAGCACTCTACCAATGCTTATAGAGAAGGCAACTTGCTGTCTTAGGAAATTAATATTATATCCTAACAGTAAATGTAACAGCTAATTACAGAATTAGTGAATTGTATCTTGATAAATCGCCCGTCGCTGAAACACATGACTGTTTAAATCTGAGATGACGTTTTATTTTTGACTTTAAAGCTCAAAAAACAAAACTGCTTTCAAATCTTTTTCATAGAGACGTCAGCCGATTTCTTTCATTCTTTCGTATATTCTCATATTCTTACAACATGGCAGTTATGACTGAAATCCATAACTTCGTTGCCTTTGCAATCTGCCGTTTTTTATTGTTAACAAATGTTTTAATAAATGTTCGGGGTTTTTATGGCCGAGGTTTCTCGATTACTAGTTCGGGTGGTATGTATTACGCGTGTTATTTGTATTTTATAGTTATCTTTGCATTATGATTGATGCCTGTAGTATGTATCAATCTACTCTGTCTTTGTCAGGCATTGGACTTTAACCACTTAAGTCGTTTGAATCCATATCTTTCAGATTTTATTTTTAATTTGGTAAAAACTCCAAAATTTGTGAATCAAATTACTAAAAAATCACAACAAGGGTTTACTTAGTTATACCATTTCTAGCTACATGTAAAGTCTCATTTTAGTTACCTACTTTAATACTTTCAAAAATATAGCACACACAAAAAAATTGTTTTGTAGATTTAATGGTGATTTTCTACCTATTCGCCAGTTTTGTCACTTTTGTTTTTAACTCTTCTTTCTTTTTCAATATACATGTTTTCTAAGTAATTTTTTTGTTAAGATGTAGTGCCAAGTCTTGTACTTCATCTGCCTAAAATATTTGTTTGCGATTGATTTGAACTAGATTGCACTCACTCTGCCTCAGAGTAAAATTAACTTGTACACATTTAAACTCATCCACTTTGATCGTCCGTTTTTGAAGCTAATCTTATACCAGGTTCAGGTGCGTTTGTTAGATTTCATCGGCAAAAGCTGTCGTCATTGACTCGGGTGTTGCTGGTAAATCTTATGTGTACATTAAAAACAGAATTGGACCCAGTACATCTCCGTGGGGCACTCCATATTTAGTAGTATGAATTTTCGGCAATTTTTCACCATGATTAACTTGGAAGCGTTTGAGGTAAGATTTGAAAAGCAGATAGTAGTGGTGAGCCAGTAGTTTTTTAATTTTATATAGCAGGTAGTCACCTTGTCGAAAGCTTGACTTATATCAGGAAACACCACTGAACAATATTGCCCTCTTTCCAGTGCCTCTTGAATTTTATGAACTAGTCTGTAACACTGCAGAATTGTTGAGTGATTAATCTGAACCATATTGGTGATCGAGTTATCATGTGTCAAGTAACTTGTCAGCAACTATCCTTTTAAAAATTCATTTTTTAAAAATATTTTAGGAATGCCTAAGAGCAAACTTATTGGCCTTTATGACTTGACATCATTAGCTGCCTTTCCTTGTTTTAAAACTATAATTATTTGGGCTATTTTTGTTGGTTTGGTCAATGTGTCAACCTTAATATTGAGTTAAAGAGTACTGTCGGATACTTGTATGCCTCTCTCAGGAAGCTGCTTGAGTATATTTCCCGGTATCATGTCATAGCCAGGAGATTTTCTGATGTAAAGGCCAAGTATTTCTTGTGTTAGTTCAGACCGTGTAATTTTTGATTGGTATTCTGTTTATTGTGTTTAATTTAAAAAAACTCTGGACGCAGCAAGTGCGTTATGGTAGTGAATTTACATTAAAATGTTTTTATTGCAAATATGTGTGTTTTCTTTTTATTTAAGATAGCAGGCATCAATTTTGGTTACCAGTATAACCTATATAGTAAAAACAATGTGCCATGATTCATAAAAATAACTTTATTGTGTAAAAATGTACAAAAATTTACAAAAGTAAACTTAAAGTGTTCCCGGAAAAACTCGTTTCTTGGTCAACCTTATAGGTTAATAGCAAATTGGGCTATTCAAATATGAAGGATTTGATCAAAATTCGCTACCATAACGCACTTGCTGCATCCAGAATTCCTTTTCTTACAAACATGCATTATATTTCGATGGAAAATGCAAAAATGCAATAACATAAGGCGTGTTTGATTAAAAAAAAAGAAAATTTATACTCTGTGATTGTAAACATATTTTTTAAGATGTAGCTCAAGACACCCTATAATTAATGTATAAAGATTTTTTTCATATCTTGTATAATAACGGATATATTAAGCTTTATTGATTTTTTACGAAAATTCGACACAAATTATATACCATTAAACGATAAACTCTATAGCTAAGGCTACTGCCAAGCATCAGAGAAAGGGTCTATTTAAAATGAATTTTCTGGAAACATTTTAGTGAAATGAAGGACAATGACGGTTGAAACTAAGACTTTAGGGTTTGTAAAACATCCTTCTTGAGGCATTTGATTTCCATAGTCCGTATTAGATTCAAGTTATTTGCCTAAATGTTGCCGATTTTGACGTTTTAAATCGCAACTTTGACGTTTTGAGGAAAACCCCAATTAATTTTTCTTTAAATGCCTATAACTTTTTTGTCTTTTGACCCACATAGCTAAATTTTGGTAGTTGACTTACATATAAGGATGTAAACCCTAGTACCAAATTTAATTACCCTTACTTTGTTAATTTCGGAGATATAAATTTTTTTCGAAAGAAAACACAAAATTTTCCGGTAAAACCTGGGAAGATTTTCCTGGCTAACGAACTTATCAAAGCCATTTGCAAAAGGAATTTATTCACCAAATTTAATCAAAATCGGCCCATTAGTTTTTAAGTTATCGGTGTGATACACACACACACACACACACACACACACACACACACACACACACATATATATATATATATATATATATATATATATATATATATATATATATATATATATATATATATATATATATATATATATATATATATATATATAACATATAAAAATTGAAACAGACCCCAGATATGTGTTCTGAGGGGTCTAGTTAGCGCTCATTTGAAGAAATTTTTTAAAAATTCAAAAGTCGGGATCTTCTCATTATTGAATTTTTTTAAAGAAAATTCACTAAAAAGAGTCTCCAAAAAATGGCAATCCATCAAATCAGTTTGCCCATTTAAAACAAGGCAGTTGTTGTCGTGTATGTGATCTTTTTATCTCTAAAGCTTCAAAAAGTTCGTATTTATAAAATGTTTTAGGTGTTACGCGGTTATTTGCTGTGCGTCTATGTTGAGTGTCGGTAAAATATTTTGCGGATGTAGATTTGTCAGCGTAGATATTTCTAAGTGCAGAAATAAGGTTTGACCGATGTATACTGCGTTACTTTGTGTATAGGCTAATTTATTATATTTCGGGTCTTGTCAGAAAAGACGATTTTTCTTTTGCGTTGAATAGTAAATCACGTGGGGTGCTGTAGAATATGTATGCGCCTTTGAGTTTGCGCAGACATTAGCAAATTTTCGAAATATTCACATGATGTAATATTCGTTGCTTTTAGATAAACTCTATAGCTAAGGCCACTGCCAAGCATCAGAGAAAGGGTCTATTTAAAATGAATTTTCTGGAAACATTTTAGTGAAATGAAGGACAATGACGGTTGAAACTAAGACTTCAGGGTTTGTAAAACATCCGTCTTGAGGCATTTGATTTCCATAGTCCGTATTAGATTCAAGTTATTTGCCTAAATGTTGCCGATTTTGACGTTTTAAATCGCAACTTTGACGTTTTGAGGAAAACCCCAATTATTTTTTCTTTAAATGCCTATAACTTTTTGTCTTTTGACCCACATAGCTAAATTTTGGTAGTTGACTTACATATAAGGATGTAAACCCTAGTACCAAATTTGGTTGCCCTTACTTTGTTAATTTCAGAGATATAAATTTTTTTCGAAAGGAAATACAAAGTTTTCCGGTAAAACCTGGGAATATTTTCCTGGATAACGAACTTATCAAAGCCATTTGCAAAAGGAATTTATTCACCAAATTTAATCAAAATCGGCCCATTAGTTTTTAAGTTATCGGTGTGATACATATATATATATATATATATATATATATATATATATATATATATATATATATATATATATATATATATATATATATATATATATATATATATATATATATATATATATATATATATACATATAAAAATTGAAACTGGCCCCGGATATGTGTTCTGGGGGGCCTAATTAGCGCTGATTTGAAGAAATTTTTAAAAAATTCAAAAGTCGGGATCTTCTCATTAGTGAATTTTTTTAAGAAAATTCACTAAAAAGAGTCTCCAAAAAATGGCAATCCATCAAATCAGTTTGCCCATTTAAAACAAGGCAGTTGTTGTCGTGTATGTGATCTTTTTATCTCTAAAGCTTCAAAAAGTTCGTATTTATAAAATGTTTTAGGTATTACGCGGTTATTTGCTGTGCGTCTATGTTGAGTGTCGGTAAAATATTTTGCGGATGTAGATTTGTCAGCGTAGATATTTCTAAGTGCAGAAATAAGGTTTGACCGATGTATACTGCGTTACTTTGTGTATAGGCTAATTTATTATATTTCGGGTCTTGTCAGAAAAGACGATTTTTCTTTTGCGTTGAATAGTAAATCACGTGGGGTGCTGTAGAATATGTATGCGCCTTTGAGTTGGCGCAGACATTAGCAAATTTTCGAAATATTCACATGATGTAATATTCGTTGCTTTTAGATAAACTCTATAGCTAAGGCTACTGCCAAGCATCAGAGAAAGGGTCTATTTAAAATGAATTTTCTGGAAACATTTTAGTGAAATGAAGGACAATGACGGTTGAAACTAAGACTTCAGGGTTTGTAAAACATCCGTCTTGAGGCATTTGATTTCCATAGTCCGTATTAGATTCAAGTTATTTGCCTAAATGTTGCCGATTTTGATGTTTTAAATCGCAACTTTGACGTTTTGAGGAAAACCCCAATTAATTTTTCTTTAAATGCCTATAACTTTTTTGTCTTTTGACCCACATAGCTAAATTTTGGTAGTTGACTTACATATAAGGATGTAAACCCTAGTACCAAATTTGGTTGCCCTTACTTTGTTAATTTCAGAGATATAAATTTTTTTCGAAAGAAAATACAAAGTTTTCCGGTAAAACCTGGGAATATTTTCCTGGCTAACGAACTTATCAAAGCCATTTGCAAAAGGAATTTATTCACCAAATTTAATCAAAATCGGCCCATTAGTTTTTAAGTTATCGGTGTGATACATATATATATATATATATATATATATATATATATATATATATATATATATATATATATATAAATTTTTAAAAAATTCAAAAGTCGGGATCTCCTCATTAGTGAATTTTTTTTAAAGAAAATTCACTAAAAAGAGTCTCCAAAAAATGGCAATCCATCAAATCAGTTTGCCCATTTAAAACAAGGCAGTTGTTGTCGTGTATGTGATCTTTTTATCTCTAAAGCTTCAAAAAGTTCGTATTTATAAAATGTTTTAGGTGTTACGCGGTTATTTGCTGTACGTCTATGTTGAGTGTCGGTAAAATATTTTGCGGATGTAGATTTGTCAGCGTAGATATTTCTAAGTGCAGAAATAAGGTTTGACCGATGTATACTGCGTTACTTTGTGTATAGGCTAATTTATTATATTTCGGGTCTTGTCAGAAAAGACGATTTTTCTTTTGCGTTGAATAGTAAATCACGTGAGGTGCTGTAGAATATGTATGCGCCTTTGAGTTTGCGCAGACATTAGCAAATTTTCGAAATATTCACATGATGTAATATTCGTTGCTTTTAGATGTTATTTTTGAAAGAGTAGGCATTAGAAATTCAGTACGCTTTTATTTTTGTTATAGTGATACATATATATGCCGCTTGTGTAATATATAAAGGTATAGATATTGTGTTTTTTTCAGTGATATAATTGATATACATTTAACAAGCGTATCATTATGACCAGAATGATCGATAGATGTATTCGCAAATCTATTGCCTACATTTCTACTAGGTATTGTGCCTTCCATTGTATGATTGTGGGCCACAATACTGCGATGACAAATCAGTTTCCATTCCAGGGTGATTGATGGACCTTTGCTAAACAGATCTCGATACAGTAATATGCAGTTACACAATAGATATCGCTTAATTTTATAAATTGTACAATGCTGCTGTAAATTTTATAGTTTAGTTCACTTTGGGGTTGAATTTGGACGGGTGTTGAAAAAAAGACAGTTATTATTACGTGGATACAGATTTTTTAGCAGTTTATCATCGTTCTGAAATATAAGAAAAGTGTTAGCCTTGCAATTCTACTGATTTCAAGTACAGGGTGATTTCCATAAAGTTTTAAACTCCACAAATCTTACTCTTTCAATTTAGTGAAAGAGCCTCGGTGATTCAGTTAACGTGAGCCTCTGAACCAAAGGGTACTAGGTTCGAGCTCAGGGACCTCCTTTCACTTTTTCAGTATATACTGTAACATTAACATCAACCTAGGTGGTGGCACTGTATTTGAACAAGTTGAATATTCTCACGTTCCGCCCTTCGAAGGGGGCGTAAATCCGTCGGTCCCGTGTTCATGCATGTTGAGCACGTTAAAGATCCCTACCCCCCTTGCAAGGAGGCAGGGATCCGGCAAAATTTTCAGAATAGTGAGGTGAAACTTTTCCGGGCGTCGGTGATTGGCCATAGTCGCGGAAATAGACCGAGGTTAAAGAAACAAAAACACACACACACATAATTTAGGGAAAATGATGAATATAAAAACTTGTATGGAAGTTTTTAGGAGTTTAGTCAACATTTTGTATATGAAATAATATACAGGGTGTTTCTAAAATTATACGAAAAATTCACTAGGTTTCAACTGACCCCATTTTAAGAAAGAAACTTCATAAGATTATATGTCCTAAACGTCTTAACATTTGAGCTACTGGGTGTTAAAATTTAAAAAAAAATCATTCTCCTTTTTATAATAACATTAATAAATACCTTTGTGAAATTTAAAGAGACATTTTCCGATGTACAACGATTTTTACATTTCTATTGGTACCGTAGGTGTGGTTTTCTCACTGAATATTTCTGAAAAAAAAATGTACGCCACTGCTTTTTCTTAAAACAAAAACTATTTTTTACACATTCATTTCTGATCACATTAGATTTCCTTTTTTTTTCTTTCGTCCGAAGCATTAAAAATTCATATGTTCAGGAACCTAGTGGTTTTGACCAGAGAGATGGATTTACAAAAATGTCCTTGAAAAAGAAATAAAACAACATGACATCTAAAAAATTTTTGAAAAAACTACCTTCGGCGATGATCTATAACCCCAATATCCGCCTCGTTGATCCTCGAATCCGTTCGAATATCCCAGTGGTAGATTAGCACGTGCGATGGTTCGATTGAGCGGTTTTTCGACCTCTACAGCAGGGGAAGTAAAACCAAGGACTTAAGGTAAGTAGCCCACGGGTGAATTCCTGGCTGGTGAGTGAGCGCCGAGACGAGACTAGCGACCTGGCTGGGCAGAATAAGGTCACCCTCATCTGGGCGCCGGGTCACTCGGGGGTCAAATGCAATGAAGAAGCTGAAACTCTCGCGAGGAGGGGGCCAGCAGAACCATTTATGGGGCCAGAACCGGCTCTGGGCGTGACAAAGAGCACTGCCAGGGGAGCCATTAAGTCCTGGGTCTGAAATCAACACAAGGTGTACTGGGCAGACTGTCCATGGCTCAGACATGGGAAGTCAATAATTGACGAACCCAGTTCAAAGAGAGCTGTGTAGCTGCTAAATCTAAGCAGAGGACAGTTCAGAAACATAACTGGTCTCTTGACGGGACCCATGGCCGTCAAGAAACACCGGCATAAAATGGGACGGTTCGAGGGGGACCTCGCATGCAGACTCTGCGGCGAGGGGGAGGAATCAGCCCAGCATATCTTGTGCGAGTGTAAAGCTCTGGACCCAAAAAGGCAACTGATCTACGGTCAGTCTAGACCGGAGACAGAGCATTATAAAACTTCACCCTACCAATCGCTGTGCATACTAGTTCAAGGCACAGTAATTCTGGAATGGGTGGAGTAAAAAAGACTAAGGGCATGCACAATAAACCAAAGGTTGCAGTGCTATCGGGGCAGCAAAGCCGCGGACAAGCCTGAGGGAGGAAAAAAGGACTTAAGGTGGCCCCAAATGCAAAAATTCAAAGGTTTCAAATCTTGAGACCGGAGAGGCCTCCTCGCCCTATCCAGTGACTGGTATACACAATAAGTGTTGGCGAGCGGCTATGCTAAAATGTGCGGGAACACCAACATGCATAAACCAAATTATTCTTCTTAATTGAATCGGAACATCTTTAAGTAATTCTGGAAGCACTTGTTTTAGAAAACAGCAATATAAGTCACCAGTCAGCCCTAATGGTGGAAAGTACGGTGTAATTAATCCGATTGTACAATTCTTTCCATGTCTACATTTTAAAAACTTCTATTCTCTTCATGCGCTACTTAGTAATTAGTATAGTAATTATTAATTAAGTCCAGATTTTTGCCCCATACACTAATACACTGCATCCGTACGACTTGAAGTTTTTCCTCATGTTCAAGATAAAATGTTTATCAGCGAGAACTTTTATGAATGTTTGCTATGTCATCGCAATCCCCCTCTTCAGATTTTTGCTACATCTGTGATAATACGTCCAAGGTACGTGAATATTTCAACTTGTTCAACATGGCATAAAAGGAAACCCATATCTATGACTGGAAAACTACCCATCTGGAGGGAGGCAAGGTGTCAGGGTACGTCAAGCAGGTAAGAACTACATGTATAGTCTTTCAAGAGTGTCAAGTGACGTAGCGCAGGTCAGCATACTGGGCCCGGTTTTGTTTAAAAAAAAATGTGCATGACATTGTTTAGGATCTCCAGCTCTACCACTTAACTTTGTACGTGGATGACACCACTGCTACAATCTCAGGGGAAGTTTCGAAGAACTTGGTTTTGCAGCTAATGTTTGCGTGTCTTAGATGACGTACTGGTGTTAACAAAATTTTCTTGTACTTGACACAGAGGAAACTGAAATACTTTTCCTCCAGTGGGTGTACATCCAAATCTAAACATATGTGTGAGGTCTGACATTGATTCAATAAGACTCGTCTGTGAAGTTTTTGGGCATCCATCTGAATTATTATCGTCTGGTGTACATGTTGATCATGTGGTGGCCTCTTTGGCATCCAAGAACCATGCGTTGTTTTTTTTTCATTTAGCTTCTGCTTTCATTTTTTTGAAGTAGATAGCGCTATTTTTTTCAAAAAAATTGTTATGTAAGGTACCAATTTTTTGTAATCATTATTTAAGTAGTAAGCAGGTCTATGGTAAAACAGCAAAAATATATGGTTGTTATTTAAAAAAAACTTATGTGGTCATCATTCAGAAACAGGTGACGTCATAAATGTAGTGGCGTGCGGTCCATGGAAGCAGGGGAAGCATTGCTTCCCTTAAAATAATGACCACATACCTACTTAAAAATAATTTGTATTAAACCGCATTATTTAAAATCCATTTTGTATTTTAAATATTAAATTTTAAAACTAATTTATCTATTACAATTTTTAATCGCAAGCTCACACATAATTATTTATTATGCATCATACTGTTCTTTGAATATTGGCTCTGCGCTCTTGGCAAGGACGTAGTCCCAGTAAACCCACCGCCAACCAACAGCATGAACCTGATACTACGAGAGTGGATGCAATGACTTCAGTTAAATACACGTAGTCAGCAGGCCACATAATGAGAAACCCTTGCTCGATGCTCGACGCAATGTACGTGTATTTCAACATGTAGAACGCTGATTATTTCGTAGAAATAAGCAGGTGACTAAGTTAAATACATTGGCATTTTATGATTATTAATATGGCTGCAACTACATCAGCTTTTAACAGCGGCGTCGGTGGGGGTGGGAATTTACAAACTTTTTACATTTTCAAAATTCGAATCCAAGTAGTCTCTGAATAATTCTAATGGGCCGTCACCGTGAGACCGTGTATGTTTGAGGTGTTTTATTGTTAGAAAAATATTTTACTACCTGCGGCAATAATACTGCAAATAAAGCTAGTCGAGCAAACAATTTGTATGTCCCCCTTACAGGATTGAACAGACGAATGGGGCGCCTCCCAAAACTGCAATTCGCTTATATCATCAATTTCCTGATTACATTAAAAAGCTGGGCAACCTCAGAAAATTTACACTCGCTGTAAAATCTCTTCTTAGGAAGCATTCTTTTTACTCTCTAGACTAGCATTTTAATTTTAAATTTTAAAGATTCTTATGTTTTATAGATTTTGGGTGTTTTGTTGTGTATTTGTTTACTTTGAGATTCGTGTGCAGTAATTTTAGAAGAGTAATTTTTGACTATTTCTTACATCTTGTAGAGGACCTATGGAACAGTTTTAATAAATTGATAAATAGGTCATATATTTATAGAGAGTGTTACGTTATGAGTGAATTTTCTTGAAAAAAATTCACTAATGGGGAGATCCCGACTTTTGAATTTTGAAAAAATTTCTTCAAATGAGCGCTATTTAGGACCCCTGGAACCCAAATCCGAGGTCGGTTTTAGACTTTATATGTTTATATATATATATATATATATATATATATATATATATATATATATATATATATATATATATATATATATATATATATATATATATATATATATATATATATATATATATATATATATATTTATGTGTCACACCTATAACTAAAAAAATAATGGACCGATTTTGATAAAACTTGGTGAGTACCTTCCTTTCGTAAGTGGCTTGGATAGGTTCGTTAACCAGGAAAATCCGCCGAGGTTTTCCCGGAAAATTTTGTGTTTTCTTTCGAAAAAAAAAACGAAAAAAATGTATATCTCCGGAATTAACAAAGTAAGGGCAACCAAATTTCAGCCTTATAGGTAAGTCACCTACCAAAATTTAGCTCTGTAGGTTAAAGGACAAAAAAGTTACAGGCATTTAAAGAAAAATATATTTGGGTTTCCCTCAAAACGTCCAAAATCGCGATTTTAAACGTCAAAATTGGTAATATTTAGGCAATGAACCTAAAACTAATAGGAGCTATGGAAGGAAAATGTCTCAAGTCCTGAAGTCTTAGTTTCAATCGTCATTGTCCTTCATTTTATTAAAATATTCCCAGAAAATTCATTTCAAATAGACCCTTTCTCTGATGTTTTGGCAGTAGTGTTGGCTATAGAGTTTATCGGTTAATGGTATATCATGTTTGTCGAATTTTCGTAAAAAATCTTTAAAGCTCAATATATCCGTCATTATGCAAGATACAAAAAAAATTGTGTACATTAATTATAGGATGTCTTGAGCTACATCTTAAGAAAATATTTCTACAATTACAGGGTGGCCCATAAGTCGCTGGTGATTCAAATTTTCTTTTTTAGTAAATTTTCTTAAAAAATTCACTAATGGGGAGATCCCTGTTTATATATATATATATATATATATATATATATATATATATATATATATATATATATATATATATATATATATATATATATAAATCGTACCGATATCTCAAAAAATAATAGACCCATCTAGATCAAATTTGGTGAGTACCTTCCTTTTGAAAGTGGCTTGGATAAGTTCGTTAGGCAGGAAAATCGGACCAAGTTTTCCGGGAAAATTTTGTGTTTTATTTCTAAAAGAATTCATATTTTCGGAAATAACCAAAGGGCAACCAAATTTGGTACGCGTATTTGTATTATAAAGAGTGAACCATGTACCAAAATTTAGGTCTCTATGTTTAAAAACAAAAAAGTTACGGGCAGCTAAAGCACCTTTGGCGTTATCTTCAAAACGTCAAACTCGCAATTTAAAATGTCAAACTCGCAATTTAAAACGTCAAACTCGCAATTTAAAATGTCAAAATTGGCAATGTTTAGGCAAAGAACGTAAAACAAATACGGATTGTGAAAATAAAATGTTGCAAGAAGAGTGTTCTGTGAACCCTTAAGTTTCAGATTCAACCGTCATTGCCCTTCATTTTACTAAAATGCTTACAGAAAATTCATGTCAAATTGACCCTTTCTCTGATGCTTTGGCTGTCGGTTTAGTTAAGTTGATGCTTTCGCTGTAGGTTTAGTGAAGTTCATGGTTTAACGGTCTATAATTTTTAGCTAATTTTCGTAGAACAAATTCGTTACTGCATTTTTTATCAAAATATGATGCATGTTTGTAAGAAAAAATCTGGACGCAGTAAGTGCGTTTTGGTAGCAAATTTTCATTAAATCCTCCAAATTTCAATAACACAATTTGCTATTAACGTAAGTTTTGTTGATTAGGAAACCAACGTTTAACTTTATTTTCGGAAAATTTTTGTATGAACGCAGCAAGGGCGTTTTCGTTTGCGAATTTTCATTAAATGTTTCAAATTTAAATAACTCAATTTGCTATTAACCTAAGGTTCATTGGCTAGGAGACCAGTTTTCTCAGAAACATTTAAAGTTTATTTTCGAAAAATTTTTGTACATTTTCAAATAATTATCTTGATAAGATATGGTACATTGTTCCTACTATATAGGTTGTACCAGTAACCAAATTGACGCCTGCTCGCATTAGAGCGATATATTTGTTATTAAAAACATTTTTATGAAAATTCACTTCCATAACGGACTTGCTGCGCCCAGAGTTTTATTTAACTCTAATGTATTATGAAAAATATCTTATGTGGAAATATTTTCCTGTTACAAAATATTCCAGCAACATGTTTCTGCTATGGACGTTTTTTAAATAACACAACTCTCAAATTACGATGAACATATTAACAATAATTAAATAAAGCAATATCACGCTGTATTAAACAGTACATATACCTAAACATACAGAATGGGAAAAATACAGAAAAACCTAACAGATAAGGACAACATATTGAAAAATGCGAGACAGAAAACGTAAACACATGTCAAATAATCAGCAGAGCGAGGCTTCACTGTATAACATTTTAAATACGCACATACACTAGTTCAGTGTGCATCAAAAACAAAACAATCGAAAACAAAACAGAATCGCGCTGTGAGTGGTAGGGGCAGCAGGAGAGTCGGACGGGCTCATAAAAATGAAATAAAAGCTTGAGAGGGCACATTTGATAAAGGCGGGTCTTGCTTATATAATCTATTTTGATTGGTTCCGGATATGGCCCCCACTAGCTAGCGCTCTCAAGTTTGCAGTAAATCAATGTTTTTTTTATCACAGCAGGAAAATGAATTTACTTCTTTTTAACGAACTCGGCCGCATGAGCGCAGGAGGTTTCGTGTTTGCAGGAACTAAGGGCATTTTCAGGAGTTTATGCCCCTGCCTACGCCTGATGGTTCCGGCAAATCAACAGCCATTTATTCACATTCGTTCGTGTGGTGTATGTTCATTTGTTTTTATTTTGACTTCTGTTGTAAATAAAGGGAATGAAAAGTAATGTATGGAAAACTCTGTGTTTGTTTGGAGACATAAAGTCCTGTTTTATATCAGACGTATAATACTATGTATAGTCAATGGTGATTTCATTTCAGTAAAGCCGTTTTCTATACGGAGTGTCCAGAAACTCAAAATTCCAGAAGTAGTTTATTTTCGTTTTAACCTAAATCATCCTAATTAAGAAATTATTCCTTGGATAGCTGGGGCCTTTTGAAGATACTGCCTTTACATTATTCTTCTTAAATAAATTAAAAAAAATAAGGCTAAATTTGCAGATAACCTCCCTAATCCTTTTTTGAAATTTTATTTCAGAAACATGTTTAGGACCCGCCCCCCTGCATGGGTCAAACTAGGCAAAACATAGCCACCAGATTTCGTGAACATCTCGCACAGTTACGATATGGTACGGTGGACAAATCATGTGTGGCACAACATATATGGGATAATAATCACCACGTTGACAAAGAAAATTTGAAACGTGTCAAAAACGTTAGACATTAAACTATGCTTGATTCATTAGAAAGTATTTTTATATTAAGGTCTATTAAGAACAAAACTTCATTGAATCGTGCGGCACCTTTAAATTCGAGCCCTTTATTTTCACTTTGCATTTGACCGCTTAAACACTCCTAATTTGTCTGGTAGAATAATAAATTGCTGTCAATAACTCGGCCGGTTTATACATATATACTAATCTCTACATTTGTCTCGACTTAAAGCTCTGTTCGTTTTGTTTGTATCTATGAAGTCAATATAAATACTGTCACGAAGAATTAAAATCAATATAAATATAGTTTTTATGTAGTATTTTAGTTCAATTATTTATCTTTTGTTAGAGTTAACATGGTGAGCCAAACACCCGGTATTAGTTTTCTATTTAAAAAAAAAGAGCAGAGTTGATGTTGTTTATCTCGCCAGATGTTTTGTCGGCTTGATCCAATATCCACATAGTAAATTTCTAGATCGAAAGGGAACGTGCAGATTCCTTAAATAACTCGGTTTCTTTAAACCTATTATCCGTATATTAAATAAGGGCTCATAAATTTGTCGACCAGAAGATTAAAGCAGGTCTTCGACCTCGTAGTTTCACTACACAATAAACAAACGATCGTTCTTGGACAACAATTTTACTTCGCACTAGTTCGTTTACCTTGACGCGATATAAATACACGATTGCTAGTTGTTTAGTTTAGAATTTTTCTTCCTCTGAAGATGTTGACTTTGTCAACGAAACGATCGTAAGGTCTCTGAAATAAGTGTTGTGGTGATTTGGGTTTCTCCAAGTGTACTTACTCCTGCATGCACAAACCACAAGAAAAATTTTTTGTTCACACCCCCCAAGGAAGTTACGGGACCAGGAGTGAATAGGGGTGCTGGGCGGGGTAGGTAGTAAAAAAGACATGTGAGTAAAAAATGCGAAGAAAGCAGCTTAATCGGAGCTCGAATCTGCCGTTTTCACATTTTGAAGCCCTATCCCCTCAAACCCAGGCTACCCCGTACAGCACCCATATTCGTCCCAGTCCACGTAACTTTCTCGAGGGTTGCTCACAGGAAGTTTGTCTTGTGGTTTATGCAACGAGTGTGGTTGTAGACATCCGAGAGGGGACGGAAAACTCCCCAGCGAAGCCCCCCCCCCCCCCATCCCATTTAAAAATACCACGTAGTGAAATCTGAGAAACAGTTGGCGATGGGTATGAGGGGGAAGGGGTAAACAGGGAAAGAAGCATGCAACAAGGCAAACAAAAAAGATAGAAAAAGTGAAGAAAAAATGTTTTTCTACTTACTGCGGCAGGCCAGAAGCGACTCAGTCCTGAGCACATACCGCCTTGCCTCCAAGGGCTCCACGTTCAGAAAAGTGAACATTACACAGAAAGTACACACCTTATAGCCACATTATCCTACGGTCGACAAAACACACAACAGTTCGTTCGCATTTGTCGAGCCATTACCGCAGCATAGATAAGATAAATAGTTGCAAAAATTCCAAACCTCCAAACGTACCGAACTCTATACAACGTAAGGGATAACTCAGCAAACAAAGGGCGCACGAAAAGTAGATCCTGCGTAGTGCGTAGGAAGCAAAACAGGCGCGGATACCAATCAGTAGGCAGATATTCAGAGGCACAAAAAAGAAAAAAAGGGCCGAATAACTTCACAGTGAACTGTGTAGTAAGACAGAGCCGCACAAAGGCAATAAAGGAAGAGTGTGTAATTTTCAAAACATTTTGAATGCAAATAATTGGGCAAAAGCGAGATAACAAAAGGTAAGAATAGTGTCAGCCTGCATATACGATACCAAACTTTGTCTATCAGCAGTCGTTTTGTCCAAAACTATTCGGGAGGTTGTCTGCAAAATCACCAAAATAAGATTTGTGAATTAATAGCAAATCAAACCATTAGTTACCTAACGTTATGTACAAAACTTTTCCAAAATTTAATTAACTGATTTTGTTTAAAAAAATAATAATATAATAAACAGGGTGTCAAAAAAGATATGTTATGTCTGCATTGTTATTCAGAAAAGCGTGGACGGATGCTGTGAGCGATATATTAAAGAAGGTCAGAAGTTTACGTAATAGGAAAGTGCCAAGGGTTGCGGTGCTATCGGGGCGGCAAGGCCGCGGACGAGCCCTGAGGGAACAAAAAAAATAAAAAAAATAGGAAAGTGTCCATGCAGAGATATATGAATGTAAAAGAAGCAAAAATGGTTTGTCAGGGCAGAAATAAGAATAAAAAATAATTACACAGAAGATACCAATGACGTTTTTACTTTTTACTGATAAATCAGAATTAATCCAAAAATTCCTCTATTATTCCTAAATTCGTTGCAAGGATCTTGTAATTATTTCTAGAGTTGATCACGTTCTATTGGTTGAAAATAAACTAATCACTTTAAGTATTCTAGACACAATTCGAATTTCCACCATCAAGGTATGAAATGAGTGATCTGACGAATTAACAAATTAAATCTTCAGTTGAACACAGATGGTGACTAAAATAATAGAAAATTAGTGGATGACCAGAGTAGCCGCAGCCAAGATATGACCTCACACATACACACACACACACACACACGCACGCGCACACCTATAAACGCATGCACGCACAATCTGGAGCTGAACTCAACTCACAAAAGTCAAAAGGTTTTGGAGCGGTCAATGGAAACAACGTATGGATCGTCTTTTGGGTTTTCAATGGTCAAACGAATACATTACAGTCCTTGGTATCAGATTATCTAGTAAGATCAGCGATAAACTAAACAGTTTGGATAAGTGGAAACAGAGAATGCCAGCCATTTCAATAGTTGGTAGAACAACAATGCTCAATCAGTTTATAGCTCCAAAATTATGGCATCACTTTCAGATACTCCCATTTACAGCAAAACAAGTGGAACATTTCCAAAAAAAGTTTATCAATTTCATTTGGACCAAGAACCACTGGACCACAATTAAAGATCTATGCGCCACAACACAGTAAGGTGGACTTTGTCTAGTACACTTACCATCAAAAATTAAGGCCTTTAGAACATGTACTGCAGAGAGATTCATCAATACAAGCTCAAATGTCAAATGGCAAATTATGATGAATCACTTCATTATCTCTTCCAATAACTATGCAGTATCCTGTCAGTGGTTCTTTTATAATCAATTTGTCAAAGTATGTCAACCAAAATCATATATTGATTTCTTGCTAGAAGCTATACAGAATACAAATGTAAAAGTAGAAAACTTTCCCTGCTCAATACAAAACCTCAAAAATATCCCCACTACAAACACAAAACTAATTAATAAAATACAACCACCATTGTTTGTAGACGAATGGGCAGTTTTTGGCTTTATAACTGTAGCGGACTTTATGGTAGACGAATCTTGGCTGCCAAATCAGGCGATCTTGGAAATGATTAGCTCTGGATCGTATATAGTTAGAGAACAATTGATACTTCATTACGAACCAATTAAATCCCTTTTGAATCCATATTTAGTAAGTTTAAAAGGAATACTGAATCGAAAACAACCTTACAAACTTGTATTGATAAAGGAAACGGGTGAAAATACCAACATCTCGAAGACAAATCGAAGAGAACTACAGAGGTGCCTTACCGATTTGTTTTTCAAAATGGACAAAAATTTAGAGGGTGCCTGGACAGATGGGGAGATACATTGGTCAACATATTTTAATGCCTGAACGTTGGGGAGGGAATCGGAAGTTTCATGGAGGCTAGCCAAAAACCGATTAGCTGATCTCTTTCTGAAAAATGCTGGTCTACGTAACAGTAATTTGTGCCCATTTAGCTTAAACGAAGTAGGTACTTGTTGGCTCATGTTTTTCACCTGTCATGAAACAACAGCGATATGGACATTGATTCAAGATATGCTAAAAGAGCTCTTTCCAGAAAAGGCAATATCAATGGGATATATATATATATATATATATATATATATATATATATATATATATATATTCTAGAATTTTTCTTCCTCTGAAGATGTTGACTTTGTCAATGAAACGATCGTAAGGTCTCTGAAATATGTGTTGTGGTGATTTGGTGATTTCTCCAAGTGTATATATATATATATATATATATATATATATATATATATATATATATATATATATATATATATATATATATATATATATATATAAATATATATAGTGGAATTGAAGGTAGAACGCATAAACACAACTTGGCCAATTTCCTTTTCAGTATGGCAAAGACAACAATATATCGTGTGTTCACTAATGTTCTGTATGGAAGAAGTTCATTTGTCCCATATAAAGTCATCTTAAAAAGATTGTTGAGACGCTGAATAACAATTGAATACGCATGGTTTTTGGGAAAGAAAAACATCGAAATATTCAAGACGCGATGGTGTATTGATAATGTCCTCTGCGGTATGAATTGTCAACAGACTCTTATTTTCTCACAGACAGTTGAAATGTAATTAGTGTACATGTAGTATGTGTCTTATATGTGTAGGTATTTGTTCATTCATTTAAGTATATATGTGTACATATTATGATGTATATTGTGTGGGTAGTATTATTGTCGTGTATCAACTTGGAATTACCTTCATTGCGTAAATGTTTTATGTAATATAATTTAACAGTTTTAATAAATAAGAATAATAAGAATAATAAGAATAATAATAATGCATGCACGCACACACGCGCCCGCGCACGCACACGCACACACAGGTACGAAATGCAGAGGATTATATTAGGCTGACTAGGATCATGGAAGAAAAAATGAGGTTGCTTTCCAGCCTGCTGGCCTGGCCTTTTTTACTGATGGATCACGCCAAAGTTATGCTCTGTTCGCCTATACCACGAAATTCTAAACCAAAGTATACGCTATCTTGTCTGTAGCTATTCGACAGGATGTTAGGACGACCCTCGAGGAATGTGTATATATTTGCTCGGATAGTCAGGTCAGGTCTGCGCGCCCATAATTAGATCAATGCTGCTAGTTCAGGAGTACGCTGACGCTCTTGGTGAGCTGGCCAGTACAACGAACGCACAGCTTATGCGGGTTGCGAGACACTGTGGCTTGGCGGGGAATGAAGTAGTAAATGACCTTCCAATGCTTGGTTCCTGGCTACGGTTCTGTGCCCCGGAACCTGCTATAGGCATAAGTAGAAGGGTGGCCTCCGACGTCCTAGATAGATGGATTAAAAAGACTATGGAGAAGCACTGGAGGCCGATCAGTGGCTGTAGACAAGCGAGGGATTTCGTGGAAAGGCTGGATAGAAACAAAACTATCTGGCTTCTTGGTAGAAGTCGTACTGCACTTTACTCTACTATCGGAGTGCCAGCAGACCACTGTAGTCTCAGAAGACACCTCGCATTGGAAGGTACGTGTTTATCTTGGGGTTGAAGAGGTTTGGTGACGAGACCGAAGAGGAGTTAAGGCATGGTTGCTCGATGCCGGTGTTGGAAAAAAGGTCACGATGGGGCCTACTTGCCTGGCGTTAGCCCTCCCAGCATTGCTACTACTACTACTACTACTTCATAGACACAAAATTCGCAAGATTTAAATCTAGAGACCTTGCTGGCTAAGCAATTGGACGCATTTTGCAATACAATGCTCTCAAATAACCCAACACATTGATTTAATTTGTTCCATTGCTGGTTATGTTAGTTGAACGATTTCTATTTAAATTACCATTTCAGTTATTCCGAAAATTTGACTCGATTCTGGAAAACTTTGTCCTATTCATAGGTGGTAAATATGGAAATCTCTCATTGAACAAACGACACGTTCTACTCATTCTTCTCCTGTATTCTCCGTGAACGTAAAATAAATGTAGAATGTTGTCAGTAGAATATTCTTCAACAATATTATCCATTGTGTACCTCACAGTACTTTCAAAGAAATAGATCACACTATTGCGATGACAACTCACTAGACTATTAAAGATCTCTTTGACATAAGTTTTCATATTATGTCCAAAGCCTACTCTCCGACTAGGTAGATTCCCAATTTTGTAGTATATTCCCGTTTTATTCATATTCCTTCTTATAACTCAGAAATAATTCAATATAGGTATAGGGAGTGCTGATACAAATTGAATCAGAATATCATTCCGAAGGATATGCTATGAAAATATACAAGGTGTTCCATTTGTGAAAAAATACTTTTTCGTGTTTGAGATCATCGCTATTTGAACTTCGTTAAACAACACCCTGTATTAATTTAGTAAATTTTTCGCGATATGAAGAATTCTGACTACTAGGACTATAGTCGCGCTGAGTTTCAGAACCATGACATACTTGTTGCCGGAGAATTTCCATTTCAAACATTTGCTACTTTATGACGCAAAAACAATAGAAAATCGAATATCTTGAGAACGCCTGGCACCAGTATGGGCAAGTGGAATATCATTTTCCTCAGAACAGCATGCTCATTCCGAATATGCAATAATATATAGGGTGTACCGTTAAAATTAAGGAAGTTGTTGGCAATTTCCGGTACAACCGGAAGTGATACAGTCACCAAATTTTTTTAGTTGTAATGAGCGGATGGTTGCAAATTTTCAAATTCGAAATCTCAGTACTAGTTCAAAAACTTCTAATGCACGCCTTGCGTGGCACAGCCTGTATGAACGTATATACTGCAGATGGTGACGATCTTAGTGATGACGAAAAAAATTCAAGGTCTACACAGGCTATGCTGAGGCTTGCACGACGTGTAAGTAATCAAAGTATTAACAATTGAAAAGCTCACCTGTGTGGAAACTTTAAGAAAAAGAAGGCAGAAATTCTACATGCGTTTCTGCTAAGCACACAAAAATAAGTGAACTCGTCCATTTATGGTTCCACAAGTGACAACATTAGTATCCCAAGTTCCCAAAATGGACAGTGTTGTTTTTCTTGTTTCGTCAATGCATCATAATCAAAATAATGTCGTTCAAACTGGAAAGCCAAAAATTTTTCAATATTATAATCTAATAAAAGGAGGAGCGCACAGCCTAGACCAGAAGTGCTGTATTTATTTCTCTAGTCACAGGACTGGTAGTTGGCCCATGCCCATTTTCTTCAGGCTTATAGTCAAAACGTCTCTAAATTTATTCATCACCCATCAATCACATCAAGATAATTACACAATTAACCATTATGATTATGGAAAACAATTAGATATGATGGTGATGATGCCAGAAATGAAACGCAGGTTTAAAAATGATCATGTTCCTCGTTAACTTAGGTTTTTCTATGCAGCGTATACTGCAAATAGAAAATTCATATTATCAAACGGTCCAAATCCAAGAAGTCAAAAGAACAACGCGTAGAAGGTGTACAGCCGAAAAACAAAGAAAACCAACATATTTGCATGTGGTTCAAGCCACCGATATGTTTGCAATGTACCGAAAGAGGTTGGAAGGAGTGCGCATCTTGAATTTTATCACAACTTGGATCCTTGCAGGTTTTTTTTCATTAGTTTATTTCTTGATGCAAATGCTATTTTTTTTCCAGCGGTGTTATAATCTGAGTTTATTTTCCCAAGAACCAAAATTTTTCTTCAAATGACTTTTATGAACGTTAATTTCAAACTATTAAAAATGTTTGAAAAAACTATCCGTCAATATATTATGTTTAGCAAAAAACTTGGGTTGTTTAATTATCTAGACACTCTAAATAAACCTATACAACATATATATATATATATATATATATATATATATATATATATATATATATATATATATATATATATATATCAGTGGCGGCTGGTCGGGGTATGCAAGGTAGGCACCGCCTACCTTGACTTAAAGGTTTCTTTTATTAGCAGATCTATGGAAATTTGTGCCAATACCATCCGGGCCGCCCGTTAATGTGTTAATAAGTAAACACCGTCTAATAAGCCACCTTGGTAGGTTGGCCAGTATGGTAGCCTAAATTTCATGTGAATCTTGAAAACATCAGATCTCGCTCTCTCTCTCTCTCTCTCTCTCTCTCTCTCTTTACAACTACTGCATCAGTAGTACTGGTGTACGACGTGAAGAAAGTCGAGACATATGCTAAGCTGTTAGGCGGCAAGTACAGGTGCCTCATTGCTGTCCCGCTGCTTTAGACGATGAAAAAACATCGTTGCGTATTTTGTTTTATGAAGTAATATAGATAATATTACAACTTAAATAGAAGTCAGATTTGCAGATATGTCACAACTATTATTTCTTTCTCTAGCTGATTCATCAAAATTTAAAGAATACCGTGAGGATTTTCCAACTGATCTAATAACTACTTTAACCGGCTTTTATAAAAATACGTTCGATAAACAGAAACTGGTCAACGAGCTAGAAGTTATATATTACGACGAACAATTTGAAAAACTAAATGTAAAAGCAGTTTTAAATAATGTTGTGGTTAACGATTTCCGAAAAATATTTACAGAGGCTTATAAACTACTTGTTTTCATCGTGACAATTCCAGCAACATGTTTAAAGCGTATTAAAACTTACAGCAGAAATTCGATGAAGAATGACCGCTTATCAACTCTTGCACTTATTTCGATAGAAAAAGAGTTGTTATGTTTTCTCCAAGATAAAGATTCAGATGAATTTGCGAATAATGTGATAAATAAATTCTCGTTAATAAACGACAGACGTATAAATTTAATTAATAAAAAGTAACTGTCATTTTCAAACGAGGTGGGGTTATGGTTAGGCTGTGAGGGGAGGAGGAGGCCTACGTTGCGTAAATTAATAAATTATTGAAGTAATACCAATTTAAATACAAACGCAGAAACATTTTCTTATTTTTATAAATTATGCGGAATATGCTTTGCAATTCAGAATTCGCGGCACTGTCGCCTACCCAAGCGAGAGGGGTACGAGCCGCCACTGATAAATATATATATATATATATATATATATATATATATATATATATATATATATATATATATATATATATATATAAATGTTTGCTTCTAAGATGACCAGTAAAACATACAGAGGGCTTTTATAATGTTCCAGTAATAGGATGTGTGTGTAATTAAAAGTTAAGAAAGCAACTAAATGGTCCCAATGAAAGGAGCCAGTTGATTCGACAAATATGTTTAACGTGCCATGGCTAACTTTGAGTGTAAATTTAAAAGAACGCTTGATATTTCTTAGTTTATAAATTTTTAGTGTAACGATCACATCAATGACAAAGTATTCAAGTTGATTCTGGGCTATAGATGTAATAAAGAGGGAACTGGGATCTGGGAACAACAGTGAGTAGAAGACGAGCGATTGAGGGAACGGGCACACACGTCTGTCTGCAGTCATGTGTGCGGACTGTGATGTCGATAGATGGATGTTTGCCGACATATGTTACAACGAAATCCCTAAGTATCTGCAAATATTTGGCACAAGTATATCCCACATACCATAGACGAGAATATTATGTTACAAATGGATTGCTAAATGATGAGAACAATCAATACACAATCTGATATCTATCTTAAGATCGTTCGTTCTTAATATCTTATCTCTATAACAGAACTAATACATTATGCAGATTATATCTGCAAATATTGCTCATAAAATTAATTATTTAAAAATTCTGTACGCAGCAAGTGTGTTATGGTAGGTTTTCATTAAATTTCATTTTTAGATTAACTTGGAAACTTTAACTTTGGTAGCTATATACTTAAGCCTTTCTCGGGGCAACATGTCTACCAAATTTTATTAAAATGGCTTTTTGATTTTTCGATATACAAAATTTTTTCAGAAAAATTATATATTTTTTGAAAAACAGATCCGATTGTTTTTCATCTAAGCTATTAATAATGAAGACGTATCTCAAATTTTATCAGAATGTGTTTTGGATGTATATATATATATATATATATATATATATATATATATATATATATATATATATATATATATATATATATATATATCAGTGGCGATTTCACCTAGTGAGCTAGGTGTGCGTCGCACACCCTCAAATATAATTAAAATGTGCACAGTTAAATATGTTTTATTTCTTTTTCCCTTAGTCTTAATACACTACATATGTTATGACAATCGATTTAATTTACTTATTTGATTTCATAAATAGTCGGTTAATAGTGACTTGGAATGAAGTCGGCACCACGTCTTCATTCAGAAAATATGAGTAGGTCAATAGCAACTGGGAATGAATTCGGGTTAGGTGTGCGTTGTTATTTCCGAACAACTTCACTCGACAGAGCTGTATTGGTATACAATACAGTCCCCCACCCATGTGTTTAAAATAGTAAGGAAATACCATTCGTTTTAACACTGCAGTGAGCGGTAAAAATACCGCTCAAGACAAATGAATGGAACGCCGGTTTAACAAACGTTGTGATAGCATTATTTACAAACATTACAACTGCGCTTGCCTGGACCACAGTATTCTAGAATCAAAGACTATAATACATTTTAGTAAATTTTCGTAGAAAAAATTCACTAATGGGGAGATCTCGACTTTTGAATTTTGAAAAATTGTTTGCAAATGAGTGCGAACTAGGACCCCTAGAACCCATATCCGGGGTCAGTTTCAATATATATCTATAAGAATTTAATTTGAGTCAAGTTTTAAAATATACAAATTTTTTATTAAAATGAAGAAACTGATTTCAAGTACCATCCATATTTCTAGAAATTGTAATGGTACATAATGAGGTGAGGTAATTTTGGAGATTAGAAATCAGATGACAGAACTTTAGAACAGTTGACATTTAGATTAAAATCTCAAAAAATAAAAAAGATAAGATAACCAAATTTGGTAGGTAGGTTTACGATATAATTATTATAATAAATTAAACTATACACCAAAATTTATATTTCTATGTTGCAAGATAAAAAAGTTATAATAAAATATTTTGTGCCAGATCATTTCTATGAAAATTCACTACCATAGCGCACTTGCTGCATCCAGGATTTTTACACATTTTATTATTTAGTACCATATTAACATTGAACTACTTTTAATGTTTACAGTTTTCACCCCGTTCCGGACACTGCTAACGCTAACACAAATTTGTGTGAAGAGAAGAGCTTGATAATAATTCCATGTTCTTTTCGTGTTTTAAAGTTTTAAGTGACTTTTTAATTTGTTAGTGTTGCAGTGGGAAATTAATTTATTTATCTACGTATCATTCCCATATAGGTCGAATATATATATATATATATATATATATATATATATATATATATATATATATATATATATATATATATATATATATATATATATATATATATATATATATATATATATATATACCGTGTCTACAAAGTAACGCATAAATTCAATAAAATTGAAAGTGGCCATTATTAACAAAAATTCAAAAACAGGTCCCTTTTTATTGTCGAAAACAAACTTTTTGATATAAAAATCTCACCCCTATCGTCATACCTTCTCAAAGGGTAACTACCCCTTAGAAATTTTGAGATTGGATAGTGTGATATCTATTTAAAGCTAACCCAATTATCTATTCGGCAACACCATTTTTTTGTAGAAATAAAATAAAGTGAGTAATAACAATTTTATTATCAGTAACACCTCACACAAGTGGAGTCTAAAGAATTACATAGTCCAGTATAATCTGATGATACTGATATGACACTTATGATCTGATACTTCAATATCTCAAAGTCTGTTCACAATGTTCAAAATGTTGGGCTTCTTGTACGAAAAGAAATCTAGAGATTTTGTTGTATACTATGTCGTATCTGTAACAATCGACTGATGATAACAATTATCTGCTGTATGACATGACCACCGACGGCGTGGACGACGGTGGGCAGTTTGACGCAGGACAGGTGCGAAACAGCGGAGGCACTGATCGATAAATACTTCCCGACAGACGATTTCGGGAGTTATTCTGAAGAAAATAAAGTATGGCGTGCGTAAACCGTAAACGGGAGCGAAAACATGGACCTCCCTTTTGCAAAATAAGAACTGGAGGAAACGGTGAGATTAAGACTTAAACGTAAAGCCCCCAGGCATCGACGGGTTTCCGTCAACGGGGCTGCAGTATTTACTGGAGGTGGCAGGGGAAGAACTTTTAGAAGTGTTAAATTCCTGCTTGAGGAAGGGAAATTTTCCGAGGATTTGGAAGCAGGCACAGATTGCATGGTTACCCAAACCATCGGGCGAAAGGCAAAGACCGGTGTGCTTGTTACCCGTCACCGGAAAGGTGCATGACAAGCTGTTGACCAGTGGCGATATCTCCTAGTGAGCTAGGTGTGCGCCGCACACCCTCAAATATAATTAAAATGTGCACAGTTAAATATGTTTTATTTCTTTTTCCCTTAGTCTTAATACACTACATATGTTATGACAATCGATTTAATTTACTTATTTGATTTCATAAATAGTCGGTTAATAGTGACTTGGAATGAAGTCGGCACCACGTCTTCATTCAGAAAATATGAGTAGGTCAATAGCAACTGGGAATGAATTCGGGTCGGGTTAGGTGTGCGTTGTTATTTCCGAACAACTTCACTCGACAGAGCTGTATTGGTATACAATACAGTCCCCCACCCATGTGTTTAAAATAGTAAGGAAATACCATTGCTTTTAACACTGCAGTGAGCGGTAAAAATACCGCTCAAGACAAATGAATGGAACGCCGGTTTAACAAACGTTGTGATAGCATTATTTACAAAAATTACAACTGCGCTTGCCTGGACCACAGTATTCTAGAATTAAAGACTATAATACATTTTAGTAAATTTTCGTAGAAAAAATTCACTAATGGGAAGATCTCGACTTTTGAATTTTGAAAAATTGTTTGCAAATGAGCGCGAACTAGGACCCCTAGAACCCATATCCGGGGTCAGTTGCAATTTTTATATATAAGAATTTAATTTGAGTCAAGTTTTAAAATATAGAAATTTTTGATTAAAATGAAGAAACTGATTTCAAGTACCATCCATATTTCTAGAAATTGTAATGGTACATAATGAGGTGAGGTAATTTTGGAGATTAGAAATCAGATGACAGAACTTTAGAACAATTGACATTTAGATTAAAATTTAGTCAAAATTGCATCATTTACAGCCACAAGTTTAGACTTATTTGTGAGATGCTTTGTACTATTTATATAACAATAAGCTATAAACTATATATATATATATATATATATATATATATATATATATATATATATATATATATATATATATATATATATATATATATATATATATATATATATATATATATATATACATAGGTATCACACCGATAACTCAAAATATAATCGGCCGATTTTGATAAAATTTGGCATGTACCTTCCTTCTGTAAATGTATTGGATAATTTCGTTAGTCAGGAAAATCGGACGAGTTTTTCCAGGAAAATTTTGAGTTTTTATTCGAAAAAAATTTGTATCTCAAAAAATAAAAAAGATAAGATAACCAAATTTGGTAGGTAGGTTTACGATATAAAAATTAAACTATACACCAAAATTTAGATTTCTATGTTGCAAGATAAAAAATATATACACCAAAATTTAGATTTCTATGTTGCAAGATAAAAAAGTTATAATAAAATATTTTGTGCCAGATCATTTCTATGAAAATTCACTACCATAACGCACTTGCTGCATCCAGGATTTTTACACATTTTATTATTTAGTACCATATTAACATTGAACTACTTTTAATGTTTACAGTTTTCACCCCGTTCCGGACAGTGCTAACGCTAACACAAATTTGTGTGAAGAGAAGAGCTTGATAATAATTTCATGTTCTTTTCGTGTTTTAAAGTTTTAAGTGACTTTTTAATTTGTTAGTGTTGCAGTGGGAAATTAATTTATTTATCTACGTATCATTCCCATATAGGTCGAATATATATATATATATATATATATATATATATATATATATATATATATATATATATATATATATATATATATATATATATATATGTACATTTAGTGTTAATAATTTTTAAAACCACCACTAACAGCAACTCGTTACCGCACACCCGAACATTTTGGTCAGGAGACGCCACTGCTGTTGACTAAAATAATGTCATACTACTTGATGAGAAACGGAAAGCTGTCTGACAGACAGTACGGCTTCCGTAAGAGACGCAACACAATGGATGCGTGGGCTAAGAGAGTGAACGGAATAAAAAAGGCAGACGAGGCTTGGCAGCATGTCCTGCTGGTGGCGTTGGACATTAAAAATGCCTTTAATTCAGCCTGATACCCCATGCTCAGGAAACTACTGGCAGAATCTGGCTGTCTGGAAAACCTGGCCAAAGCGGTAGCCAATTTCTTGGAGGACAGGAGCGGCACTTCTGAAGTGGTAGCGAAAAACACCAGCAAGGGCTGTGCACAAGGATCATGTTTAGGCCCGATCCTGTGGCTACTTATAATGGAGGACTGGTTTAAGGAAATCGACTCCATAGAACCCGAAGAGACGGAAGCAAAGATCGAGGTCCAGGCTTTTGCGGACGATCAGCTTATCACTATAACTGCGCCGTCAAGAAAGAAGCTCGAGGCAGCTTGGCAGCGTACCTGGGAGGCATGCCAGAAGTGGGCATCGGCTCACAAACTGGAAAATTGCCCCCGAAAAGACCCAGGCTCTTTACAGTGGTGTGAGGAAAGGTACCAAAGCGCGGACACAAAGGCAACCGATCATTAAAATGGGAGACGTAACCATAAGGCCGGAAGCCAAAATGAAATATATGAGAGGGACTGAGGTCTACTCTGGGTGGAGCATACCAGATACGTAGCTGGCAAGATATCAGGGGCGGCGCATTTTCAACTGGAGAATGAAGATATCTTCCAAATGAGGTATGTCAGGCCTTTACTTCTTATTTAAAAATTTGTGGGTTTCGACTGTCAATCAAAGGGGTTTAAATGTAGAGGTAAAGTTTTCATGTTCCATGATGTCATTTTAATCTCAAATTGACGTGTTCCGGGAATTTTATAAATATGAACAATAACAATTGAGATACTGAAGAATTTATTCCATTTGGCTGTTCCACACTTTCCACTCTGTATAATAAAGCTTATACAAGGTGTCCAGTAAAGAACGGGCCAAAAATTCAGTTTAAATTACCTTGGACGAAAATAAGACGATTTAAATCAACTAGCCTAATTAGTACAATTGCGCTTCCTTAAGAAGTTACAGGCCTGAGAAGAATAATATTTTTATTTCATTTTTTCACGATAATTCATTTATTTTTTGGATAAGTGACTTCACATTTAGAGCCTCAGTGGTTCAGTGGTAAGAAGGTGTGTCTCTAAAGGGTAGAACATTTAGAGTTATAATCAATACTACTTTATCAAGTGCTAGAATTATAAATGTAGGAGTACCACAAGGCTCCATAATCGGCCCAAAATTATTTAATATATATCTAAACGATATTCCACATTTTGAAAAAACACAAATGGCACTTTTTGCTGATAACACGGCCATATACGCACATTCCTTTAGTCCAATAGTTGCATCAAAGCAAAACCAAATCCACCTAAATATTCTGGCTAAGTACTTTCAAGACTGGAAAATTAAAGTAAATTCTAATAAATGCGAGGCCATAATATTAAGCAAAAAATATAAAAACAACAAAATATTTCAGCCTATCAAACTAAACTCGGAAAAAATTAAAATTAGTAAGACAGTTGAATATTTAGGTGTTTCTCTCGACGAAAAGCTAACATTTAAAAATCATATTGACAAAACAATCCAAAAAGCTTATGGTGTCATGAAAACACTATACCCCCTAATTAACAAAAAAAATAAGGTGTCTGTTAGTAATAAATTTTGGCAAAAATATGGAATCTTTGGAAAGAATAGCAGTCAGAAAGACATTATGGAATAGCAGAGATTTGTGGTAAATGAAGGTGATGGTTGAAGTGTTAGAAGGTGAGAAATAGAAGGGCAAAAGAAATTACATTCGGAACGTCAAAATTTGAAGTTTACTGAATTTGGTGTAGGACTGTCAAACTATTTTAGGATATAACCTTCCAAATTGTGTTATAATACAGCACAAGTCTAAGACTTATTGTACTAACATAATGTATAATTTTTGCCAATAAACAATAATAATAATAATAATATAATGCGACCCACGCTTATTTATGCAGCACCCATATGGTGCGGCGCGGCAAAAACTCACACCAAAAAATTACAAATATATAAAATTACTAACATGCCACTTATCACTGATAATATCAAAGAACAAGCAGAAAAATTTTACTCCACACAACTAGATAATAACATTGTTCTGCAAGACATTGCAAAATACAAGCAAAACACCATAGATTTTCGCCTAAAACATAAACTTCCATATCAAAGATTATCGTTCTTTCTGAATTAGTTCTAAAAAACGCAAATAATATTAATAATAAATTCTAGCACTTACCATATTATAACCACACTTTGTAAATACAGAAATTATTAGATTAAAGTAGAAATACATAGGTTGTTATATTTAGTCTTAATATAACATAATTATTATTAATATAAGTCCCAGATATATTATAGTAAAACTAAACATCTTTGTGTAGATGAAAATGAAAAAAAAACGCAAACGAAAACAAGGGTTTTTTACAATAGCTTTTTCCCTGTATTATAATAATAATAAATAAAATAAACATAGATAATGTTAGACCCTAAGTAATCAGGAAACTACCTCATAAGGAAATTTTACTAGACTAACTTAGACGACAGTGTATAAGCTTTATAGCTGGAGCATTGTAACATATTTTATTTAAACTTGTACATATTTTTGTATTTAAACTATATTAGATAATAAAGTGTGTTAAATTTGAATTTGAGATTTGTGTGTCTGTAAACCGGAGGGTACTGGATTCGATCCCGCAGTTCTCCTTTCACTTTTTCAGCACATACTCTAACATTAACATCAACCGAGGTTGTGGCATTGTATTTGAGCAAGTTGAATGGCTGCACATTCCGCCCTTCGGAGGGGGCGTAAAACCGTCAGTCCCGTGTGCATGCGATGTGGGGTATAGTCACGAAAATATATCAACGTTAAAGAAACAAAAAAGACACACACGACTACACATTTTGGTGAAAGAGGTTTCTTTTGGCGGTAAACACGAATATCTGGTAATTTTTTGTATTTACTGTACAGAACGTTCTGAGCTCCTGCACCACTATATTATTTTCTTAATTTTTTTAAGAATAGTGATTTTTGGAAAAAAATCAGTTTATTTGAAACACCGTTTGTTTTCTCTAAAAAAAAGAAGATATATTTACTAGTCAAGTCGCTAAAATGCACCATTTTAGATAAAACCTAGTTAAAGGTGTCGAAATGTATAAATTGCTCTCCAATTTCTCAATTTGAGACTGTTTATCTAGTAAGTAGGTAGTAATTAGTTGTCAAGTGTAGTGGCATTTCCAGCATTAAAGACCATTACTTTAATGTACGATAAAATTTGCTATTCCTGTATATACAATGCCACGGCATAACTTATTCTGAAACATTGAAATGACCGATATGATATCAGTTTACGCCCAACGAGGTTTTAATGCACGCGCTGCGGCCAGAAGTTATGCATATATTTATCCCAGTCGTAGGCAGCACTACTGCAAGCTGTCTTCAGATTTCGGGCAACTGGAAGTTTTCGCCCAAACAGACATTATGGACGACCTGTGGTCCTAACTCTTGAGCAGGAGGAAGCGGTATTAAATATTGTTGAAGATGACCCAACAACAAGTATCTGCCGTATGTCTGCCAATGTTGGATTGAGTCAGGGTGCTGTGTTTAACATTTTACGGGAACAATAATTATTATACCCGTACCATTTTTCTCCAGTCCAAAACATAATGCCAGGTGATCTTTTAGCAAAAATAAATTTTTGTGAATAAATCTTAAATAAAAGTAGACATGTTCCAATTTTTGTAAGTCAAATTAGTTTCACTGATGGGGCAAGGACGAAGTTTCAACTACAAAAATTGTCACATATGGGCTGAAAAACCCAAACAGTACAAAACTGCGTCACTTTCAGCACGAATTTAAATTAAACGTTCGGTTTCGTACAGTGGAAGATAGCCTTGTAGGACTATTTGAACATCCAGCACCACTGAGTGGACAGGATTACTTAGATTTTCTCCAGCATAATTTATTGAATCTGCTAGATGATGCTCATTTAAATATAAGGGTTCCTATGTGGTACTTACAAGAAAGTGCGCATATCCACTATCCCATAGCAGTACGAAATTATTTGGATAACGTATTCTCCCATCGATGTATTGAACGAGGAAGTGAACGTTCATGGAATCCACGTATTTCAGATGTTTATTCCTGGGGATATATTAAGAGCCTAGTTTATTCTCGTCCTAGTGTTAATACCATAAATGAACTGTGGCAACAAATAGAGGCAACGGCAAATGAAATTAGGCAAATCCATCCAACATTTTTCGCAGTTAGAAGTAATTTCTTTGAAGGGTGTACAAAATTCATTAAAGCAAATGGCGAACATTTCGAAAATCGACTTTAGAATGAAGATTTTCTTTTTGGTATTGCTTTTAGGTTAAAATAGTATTTTTTTTAAATTGCTATTGTGAAAAGTGGTATATCTTTCATGTTGTTATATTTTTCAATGCTCAGTTTCATGTCGTTTTCGTTTTCCTTTGTTATAAGAGGACAGTTGTAGCTGAAATATATTTTTGAACCAATTTGTTATAAGTTATGTATTATTTTCCAAAGTTAAAAAATATTTTGAACTCAGTTTTCTCTAAAATGGTGAATTTTAGCTACTTCCAACAAGTACCTTAGCCTTTTCAAAAGCAAACTGAATGCTGATTCTAAATACCTAGTGACTTTCCAAAAATCACTATTCTTAAAAAAAGCTGAAGAAAATAATATAGTGGGGCAGAAGCTCAGAACGTGCTGTATGTTGAACACAAAAAATAATCAGATATTCGTGTTTACCGCCAAAAGAAACCTCTTTCATCAAAATGTGAAGCCAGTTGCCCAATATATAATTGAATTATCGTGAAAAAAGTGATTTAAAATGTTTTTCTTCTGAAGCCTATAACTTAAGGAAGCGAAATTGTACTAAGGTAAGTTGACTTTAATCACCTTGGTTTCGTCCAAGGTACAAACAAATAACTAAAACTGAAGTTTCCATTATTTACTTAACATTTGTATAATGCAGTATAATTAGTTGCATTTATTTAGTTCTCATATTCACTTCTAATATAATATGCTTAGCTAGGCGATATTACCCTAATGCAACTTACTTCTAAACACTTGTTCCTTTCTGATGAGAACGTATATGATATATTTTTTGTCACTACGATATTTTCTCTGATATCCCACACCCTTCTTACCAAGGAGATAGGATTTGATCAAAATTTCCAGGTTGGTAAGATGATACTCCTTCCTGACGTCAGTGTTTTTTAGAGCCTCAAAAGCAAACAAAAACGCATATTGCTAAAGTTGGTGGTGTGAACAGGATCACTTAAAATAAACATGCCTCGTATTTATAAGCCAGATCCACATGGAAAACGGTACCGAAAACATGATTCTAACAACATTCAGGCGGACAAGGGCCCTGTGGGAATAGGTATGACCGTTAGGACATGTGGTATTCGGTATAATAAACCCTATACCGCATTGAAAAGTCAAATAAACAATTCTTATGTTGAGAAGCATGGCGGACAGACTACACTTACTAAGACTGAAGAATTAGCACTGGTGAAAAAGATTCAGTTGATGCGGAATGGGACTATCCCTTAGATTTATAAGGCTTAAGATTAATTAAAAAGGCTACTTGGACAGGCAAGGCAAAACAAGATCAAAATTTAAGGACAATTTGCCTGGTAGAGATTTTGCTTTTGGTTTTATGACCAGACATAAAGATGACTTTGTTAAAACATAAAAGGTAAACGAGCCCAAATGTCTCCCAATATAATTAATGATTATTTTGATAATGATCAAGAAACCTTGGGAAATATTCCCCCGACACATGTCATCAACTAATCAGAGTAATGACCCAGGAAAAAAGAAAACAATAACGAAGAGAGGTTGCAAGTATCCCGATAAGGTAAAACTCTGGACGCAGCAAGTGCGTTATGGTAGTGAATTTTCATAAAAATGTTTTTAATATGTGTTTTTTTTTCAGAAAGCAGGCATCAAATTTGGTTACCAGTATAACCTATATATTAAAAACAATGTGCCATGTTTCATGAAAATAACTTTGTTTGAAAACGTACAGAAATTTCCGAAAGTAAACTTAAAATGTCTGAGGAGGAACTGTCTAGTACTCTTCAAGAAGCACTAAATGTAGTCAATGATTGGTGCCGAAGGGAACAGATGTCTGTGAACCCTCGTAAAACGATCATTGTCCCGTTCACCAGAAGAAGAAGGTTGGACAAATTAAAACCACCTAATCTTATGGGGGAAAACATACCATTCTCGGACCAAGCAAAATATCTGGGAGTTATCCTAGATAAGAAGCTCAACTGGGACAGACAGTTAGAAAATGTTATCCGCAGGGCTAAGATGTCCCTGTGGACCTGCCGGAGAATCTGTGGGAACAACTGGGGAACAAACCCCCAACAGATGTACTGGCTTTATGTAGTGGTTATCAGACCTATGATAACTTATGGAGCCATAGTTTGGTGGCCTAAGGTACTTCGCGGTACCGCGAGGGCCAAACTGGCTCATCTACAGAGACAAGCATGCCTGATGATAACGGGAGCGATAAGCACCGCACCATCAGTCGCTCTGGAGGTCCTCCTCAATATTTCCCCACTTCACATATGGTTGGAGAGGGTGGCGAGGTGGACAACGTACAGACTAATACAAACGGCAGATAACATGCCGAGGGAAGTCAATCTGAGAGGGTCCGGACTCCTTGATGACAGTGATTGTCACAGGATACTGGGAATGGTCTCAGACTTGATTCCTACAAAAATCAGCAGAGATCTGTCTTTCAAGACCGTCCTCCCGGAAAGGGAGGACTGGGACCGGAACCAATCGACCCTGTTGAGAGCGGACCTCTGCTGGTACTCGGACGGCTCCAAAACCAATATGGGAGTAGGAGCCGGCGCCTATGGGGGCAGCACCGATGCTAGACTATCAACTAGTCTCGGCAAGTACGCAACCATACACCAGGCAGAAGTTTATGCCATCGAGATGTGTGCAAGGGAAAGTTTAAAGGACCTATGCACAAACAAATCGATAAAGATATATGCAGATAGCCAAGCTGCAATAAAGGCTCTTGGTTCCTACCGGTGCAATTCAAAGACGGTATGGAGTTGTAAATCTGCCCTTAACGAATTGGGCAGCTGTAATGAGGTGTCGCTGGTCTGGATACCGGGTCACTCGGATCATGATGGCAACGTTGCGGCAGACGCGCTTGCCAGGAGTGGTGCCGAGTGCGGCTTTATCGGACCAGAACCGGTGCTGGGAATAACATCTTGCACAGCAAAACGCACCTTAAAAACCTGGACAGATAGAAAGACAATTCAATATTGGCAAAATCTTCCAGGATTAGCTCACTCCAAGGCCTTCATAAATGGCCTGTCTGAGTCAAGGGCTAAGAAACTACTAGAGCTGAACAGACAACAACTGAGAACTCTAGTAGGCCTATATACAGGACACTGCCGCTTGCGGCATCACATGCACCGTATTGGAATCGGTCAGGAGACCGAGTGCCGACTGTGTATGGAGGATGACGAAACAGCAGAGCACGTGCTGTGTTCCTGTCCGGCAGCGGATAGGACTAGACACCTGCTCTTTGGCAAGGTAAAGCTTGCTCCAGAGGATCTGGATCGACTTTCGCCCACAAAGGTTATCGACCTCTGCAGGAGGCTGGATTTGTTGGGCGAAATATAAACATTAGGTGTGAGCCACAATAGACCGTTGGTCGCGGTGGAAGGTCCGGTATGGACCACTCACAAACAACCTAACCTAACCTAAACTTAAAATGTAACCGAAAAAATCCGTTTCTTGGTCAACCTTATAGGTTAATAGCAAATTGAGCTTTTCAAATATGAAGCATTTAATCAAAATTCGATACTATAACGCACTTGCTGCGTCCAGAATTTCTTAACTTACAAACATGCATTATATCTCGATGGAAAATGCAAAAACATAAGGCGTTTTCCACTAAAAAAAATATTATTTGTATCACCAACGACTTATGGGCCACCCTGTGATGGTAGCAATAATTTTTAAAGGTGTAGCTCAAGACACCGTATAATTAATGTATACAGTATTTTTTCATATCTTGTATAATAACGGAGATATTGAGCTTTATTGATTTTTTACGAAAATTCTACAAAAATTATATACCATTAAACGATAAATTCTATAGCTAAGGCTACTGCCAAGCATCAGAGAAAGGGTCTATTTGAAATGAATTTTCTGGAAATATTTTAGTAAAATAAAGGACGATGACGGTTGAAACTAAGACTTTAGGGTTTGTAAAACATTCTTCTTAAGACATTTTCTTTCCAGAGCCCGTATTAGATTCAAGTTCTTTGCCTAAATGTTGCGAATTTCGACGTTTTAAATTGTCACTTTGACGTTTTGAGGAAACTCCCAATTTATTTTTCTTTAAATGCCCATAACTTTTTTGTCTTTTGACCTACAGAGCTAAATTTTGGTACGCGCCTCACCTATAATGACATATATAATACCAAATTTGGTGGCCCTTACTTTGTTAATTCCGGAGATATAATTTTTTTTTGAAGGAAAACCCAAAATTTTCCGGGAAAACCTGGGCCGATTTTCCTGACTACGAACTTATCCAAGCCATTTGCAAAAGGAAGGTATTCACCAAATTTGATCAAAATCGGCCCATTATTTTTTGAGTTATCGGTGTGATACATACATATATATATATATATATATATATATATATATATATATATATATATATATATATATATATATATATATATATATATATATATATATATATGTATATATATATATATATATAAATATATATATATATATATATATATATATATATATATATATATATATATATATATATATATATATATATATATATATATATATATATAAAAACATATAAAAATTGAAACTGCCCCCGGATATGTGTTCTGGGGGGCCTAATTAGCGCTCACTTGAAGAAATTTTTTCAAAATTCAAAAGTCGGGATCTCCTCATTAGTGAATTTTTTTTAAGAAAATTCACTAATAAACTAGAAAAAGCTTGCGGCGTCTGCCATGTTTACAGCTACAGCAAAAGGTGATGTGCTGCCGTACTGTGATATACAAAGCGAAAATGGTAAATTCTACTTGGGTGGAAAGTGGACCAAAAAAACAGCTACAATGTACTAGTTCTACCCTGTAGAAGCAGGCAAAAGTGTGAAAGTCAGAAAGCGGCAAAGATCCTGATTTAAAGTCATCCAAGGACGGTAATAACAACCCCCCCTGGTGATTTATCAGATGACTGAAAAAACAAACGTGGAGTTGTCCGAAACAAATGATGCTCTAAAGGCAAATGTTAAGAAATATGGAAGATAATTGTTGTTAACAGCTTTCCAGTACGAATATGTGACATAAAAAAATCACTGGTTGTTGATTAATTTTCATACAGAAAGAAAAAAGCTTTTCTCAGCAATGCCTTTAAATTTTATATATGTCAAGTGGTAAATATAAAAGATGAAGAGTTTTTAGGCGACTTCCTTAGAGAAAAAGCAACCCAAGATCATTTAGGATATGTGTACAAATTTCCTTCAAAGTAAGATTTAACCGAATTTTTATTTGAACAAGTAATAGAAAACTGGAACCACCAGAAAAATATTTAATAGATTATTTTCAATTTTCCGTCAACTTCGATGGTTTGAAAATTGTACCTATCGTTTATTCTTATTTATTAGAAAAATCACAATTTAGTTTTTGTTGTTGTTAACTTTTTCAAAGAATTTTAATTTCAGTTCCTTTAAATGATATTTAAAGTTTACATTCAGCTATTTTTATACGAATACAGAACAAAATGTATTTTTTTAATAATAAATACATCTTTTTTATATTTTTAAAACGATATAATTTGTTATTCTATTCATCCTACAGGCAAGCCGAATGCGATCACACATACAAAATAAAGCATGATCCTATTCTCCAAATTTTTAGGCTGAATAGGATGACACTATGCTTTGACACCAAGAAAACCCTCTGCGGACATAAAGTTATGTAGTGTCAAAGTTCGAAATTGACCCTATTCTCCCCATTTTACGGTAGTTATTTTATCCATTCAATTTAAAACCCTAAATACACTAGTTAGATACTTGAGCACATATGTTTTATAACATTAGTTTTCCGGAGTTCATAATATTTCTAAATCAAGAAGTTAATGCTGAAATTAGGGAATTCCCCGTCACTTGCCACACGGTACAATAAATGTACCAACATGGAAATGATAAACTTAAAACAGTAGAATTATAATTCATTAAACAGGCATAAAACGAAAACAGGGCCGTTCGAATGCAAGGATTTAATAATAATAAGGTTTAAGTAATACGTAGGAAGGAGGATGAGAATTATTATTGCCGAATGCTTCATAGATGCTTATAATGTGTAGAATTAAGGCCGGTTATGGGGTAAAATAAAGAAGAGGCACCACCCCTTATAAAGTGAACGCTCCGCCTCTTTTAAGACTTCAAGGGTGGATTTGGACAAATATATCAGTTATACGTTTGATACCCTCAACTGCGCAAGGTTGCCGATCTCACTTACTTTAAACGTCAGCATTATATTCATATTGCCGAACATTGTAATTCCATAATTTCGTTATTAGAACACGTGTATCATGTATAGGGTGGTGAGATCAAACATTCCGGTTAACAACGATACAAAGAACAACCCTTAAATCACTTTGTTTTTATTTGCGATTTATTTAGTTCTCAAACGTGTGAAGAAACGGTTCAAGAAAGTTTACCTAATTAACTTAACATTTTTAATGTTAATATGAAAGTTTACCTTTTGAATTTTGATACGTTCTTCACTTAAATAAGTACGGACACGGATTCGTAAAATAAACACTTAAAATTGTAGTAAATGAAGATATTGATAGTGATTTGTTGTGGTGACTGAAGAGGAGGAAATCGCTGATGGACTTTTTGGTGTAAAAACTCCTAGCATAAAGTATACTCTGGTCCTTTTGGGAAAGAAATGGTAAGTAAACATTTTGGTTTTTGTTATTAATTCCTGAGTACAATAAAACTGAAAACTGTGTATACCTTGATGAAATTCAACCAAAACAATAATACTTTTCCAGTGCTGAACTGATCACCATAAGGATAGTAGGCATTAAAAAATTACTTGTGAGCCTCTAATAATAATAAAAATAATAATGATAATACTTTTCCAGTACCAAACTGAACACGAGTTTTAGGCGAATAAAGATAATTTGTGTACTTTCAATCAAAGATGTTCAAAATCCCCGTGACAGGAAATCATTGCTGCACATACAGCTTTGATTTTAAAAACGAAGTAGTTTGTGATTTAACATAAAAAATAAGGTTTTTACATTTAAAAGTTTTTTAATGTTTTTTTTTTAGTGACACAAATCCTCAAATTCAAATGTCACTCTTCTCATTATCATAATTCCGTTTCGTTGATAGTATATGTAATGCTAGTGTTGGCACATGCAGGATGTACCAGTAAAATATCTCAAAAATGTTTACTTTGCCATAGCTTTGTTTGTCTTACACATCTAAAATATCAATTATCGTCTATTACTTCAGGTTATACCGGAATTTTGCAATGTTCAGTAGAACACCACCATATATTTTTGCATTTTTAGATTATATACTAAATTATAGATTAATGTTAATAAGGTACTACGCAAGTTAAATTTTTTTAGTTTTTAAGATACTTGTGAATGTTTAAAATTTGGTATCTAGTGCCCTAAGTATACTGTGTGCTTGAAACTATGTTTAAGGAGCTATCAATCTTATATCAACCCAATGCTTGCAGACAAAAATTCAAAGTTTATGCAGGGTATCTCAGAAAAAAGTGCAAAATTTTAAACTGCACTAACTCAATTTTTTTAATGGAACACCTTGTATATTATTAGTCTAATCTAAGCAGCACTCGATTTTATTTCAGATGGTACTAGAGTTGTCTCTACCTAAAGTCATTGTTTTTCGGCGAAATTATAATAATAGAGGTTTACATTTTATGTAATTATTTAGTAGAAATGTTGTGATCATTAATATTAAAATAAAAGTCTGGACTCAGCAAGTGCGTTATGGTAGTGAATTTTCATAAAAATGTTTTTAATAGCAAATATGTGTGTTTTTTTAAGAAAGCATACATCAAATTCGATGACCAGTATAACCTATAGAGTAAAAACAATCTGCCATGTTTCATCAAAATACCTTTATTGTTTGAAAATGTACAGAAATTTCCGAAAGTAAACTTCAAGTGTTCCGGAGAAAACTCGTTTCTTGGTCAACCTTACAGGTTAATAGCAAATTGAGCTATTCAAATATGAAGCATTTGATCAAAATTCGCTACCATAACGCACTTGCTGCGCCTAGAATTTCTTTTCTTACAAACACGCATTATATTTCGATGGAAAATGCAAAAATGCAATAACATAAGGCGTGTTTGATTTTAAAAAAATTGTATCACCAACGACTTATGGGTCACCCTGTGGTTGTAGAAATATTTTTTAAGATGTAGCTCAAGACACCCTATAATTAATGCATACAATTTTTTTTTCATATATTGTATAATAATGGATATATTGAGCTTTATTGATTTTTTACGAAAATTTGACAAAAATTATATACCATTAAACGATAAACTCTATAGCTAAGTCTACTGCCAAATCATCAGAGAAAGGGTCTATTTGAAATGAGTTTTCTGGAAATATTTTAGTAAAATGAAGGACAATGATGGTTGAAACTAAGACTTCAGGGTTTGTAAAACATTCTTGTTGAGACATCTTCTTTCCATAGCCCGTATTACATCCAAGTTCTTTGCCTAAATGTTGCCAATTTTGACGTTTTAAATCGCAACTTTGACGTTTTGAGGAAAACCTCAATTTTTTTTTAAATGCCTATAACTTTTTTGTCTTTTGATATGCCTAGCTAAATTTGGCAGGTAACTTATCTATAACGATGTAAATTCGCGTACCAAATTTGGTTGCCCTTACTTTGTTAATTCCGGAGATATAATTTTTTTTCGAAAGAAACACAAAATTTTCCGGGAAAACGTGGCCCGATTTTCTTGGCTAACGAACTTATCCAAGCCACTTGCAAAATCAAGGTACTCATCAAATTTAATCAAAATCGGCCCATTATTTTTTGAGTTATCGGTGTGATACACACACACAATTTTTTCAAAATTCAAAAGTCGGGATCTCCTCATTAGTGATTTTTTAAAAGAAAATTCACTAATTAAATAAAATAACTAGTGCCTAATCTTGAAGAAGTATATAACAGAGTTGTTTTCTGGCATGTCATGGTGGCACTTTTATTAAGTAACAAATTAAATAAAAACTGTTCAAAGAACGAGTAAGGTAATTTTCCAAAGTTTCTAAATGTCAGCCATGGAAATATCTGATTAGCCAGTTCTGTCAAACTCTACTTTGAATTAAAATCTAACTTAGTTAGCTAGTAATAAATTTATTAATAAGTCATCTAGGGTAGTTCGGCAGCAATTTGTTTTCAAAATAGTAGGTAAAAGTGGAGGACTATTTGAATTTATTGGTTGTTTATGATCGATGATATAGAATTATCAGTCAAACTCTTTGTTGAAAGGTACCTAAATATACCCAGGCAAACCAGAAATGCAATTAGCAACTTAGTAAATTCTGGCTCATTTAACATCAAATTAAAAAAGTGTAGACGCAGCAAGTGCGTTATGGATGTGAATTTACCTAAAAATGTTTTTAATAGCAAATATGTCTCTTTAATGCAAGCAGGCATCAATTTTGTGAGCGGTATACCCTTTATAGTAAAAACAATGTACCATATTTTATAAAAATAACTCAGTGTTTGAACATGTGTAAAAATTTTCCGAAAATAAACTTAAAATGCCTCCGAGAAAACTGGTTTCGTAGCCAACGAACCTAAGGTTAATAAGAAACTGAGTTATTGAAATTTGAAGCATTTTATGAAAATTCGCTACCAAAACGCACTTACTGCGTCTAATTTTTTATTACGAGCATGCATCATATTTCGATAAAAAATGCAAAAAAATATATAAAGGATTTTCGAGAAAAAAAATTGTAGGTATCACCAACGACCTATGAGCCAGCCTGTGATTGTCAAAATAATTTTAAAAGATGCAGCTCAAGACATCCTATAATTAACGTATACAATTTTTTCTCGTATCTTGTATAATAATAATTATATTGAGCTTTACCGTAGAAATGCGTCACCCTGTATATATATATATATATATATATATATATATATATATATATATATATATATATATATATATATATATATATATATATATGTGTGTGTGTAAACAGATAAGAATTTAAACTAAACACGGATATGGATTCTAGGGGCCCTAGTTTGCACTTATTTGAACAAATCTTTTTTAAATTCACAAGTCGCGGTCACCTCATCAACGAATTTTTTCTACGAAAATCAGCTAAAAATTATAGACCGTTAAACCATCAACTTAACTAACTACTGCTAAAGCATCAGAGAAAGCTTTTATTTGAAATGAATTTTCTGGAAATATTTTTATAAAATGGACAATGACGGTTAAAGCTGAAACTTAAGAGTTTGCTAAACACTCTTCTTGCGACATTTTCTTTACATAACCCGTATTAGTTTCAGGTTCTTTGCCTAAATGTTGCCAATTTTGACGGTTCAAATCGCGACTTTGATGTTTTGAGGAAAACCCCTATTTTTTTTCTTTAAATTCCTATAACTTTTTTCTCTTTAAACATACAGACCTAAATTTTGGCACATTCCTCACCCTTTACAAGCCAAATTTGGTTGCCCTTACCTTTTTATTTCCCGAAATATTTTCGAAAAAAACACAACATTTTCCGGGAAAACCTGGACCGATTTTCCTGGCTGACGAATTTATCCAAGCCACTTGGAAAGGGAAGATACGTACTAAATTTGATCAAAATCGGCCTATTATTTTTTGAGTTATCGGTGTGATACATATATATATATATATATATATATATATATATATATATATATATATATATATATATATATATATATATATATATATATATATATATATATATATATATATAAACATACAAAAATTGAATCTGACTCTGGATACGAGTTCAAGGGGGCCTATTTCGCCCTCATTTGAAGAAATTTTTTCAAAATTGAAAAGTCAGGATCTCCTCACTAGTAGTAAATTTTTGTAAAAGAAAATTCACTAAAAGTTAAGCCTCTTTACTAACTATTACTCTACTCGACTATTTTAATAACAGCACAAATGCATCATTGCGTGACGCTAGGCAAGCTTTAGAAACACACCTTTCACCGTGTACTCAATAATTATAAGTATAAGCCGTTTTCATATACATTGGTGCAGCATCAGGAGCTAGCCGATTTTCTAAAGCGAATGTAATTTTGTGACTTCCTTCTAATGAGGACCCAAGGCAACCAACATTTTCTAAATAAAAAAATTTGGAGGGAATCGGTAAAATTTAGCAAGAACGGACTATTTAACCGCCACAAATAACACTACTGGGCAAATAATAACCCGCATACGTTTCGAGAGGAATAATTTTAATCCGCTTTTTCTTTTAAGGTCTACTGCTATATTAAGGACAACAATGTGTTTTTTCTTCATGAAACCTAACTGATGCGGGATATGCAGAGATTTAAAGGAACCACGTCCAACAAAGCCTGGAAAATTAACTGTTATTAGAATACGGCTGTTGGTATCAGCACGACGGAGCTCCAGTGTACAATACAAATGTAGTAAATTATTTGTTAGAGGCGATTATTAAAGCTGGATTGCCTATAATGGACCATTTGGATGACACCAAGATCCGCCAACCTGACACCTCTCGCTGACCTGACCTGATACCTCTCGCTAATTATATTTTGGGCAAAATAAACGAATTGTTTATGCAACAACCCCAACTACCAAAGAAGAAATTAAAGAGAGAGTCAGAGAAAACCACTTCGTTCTTTAAATGAAGACGAGACAAGAAGAAGCATTACATACGGATTGAGGCACCGTATAACCAAATGTTCAGAATTTAATGGGGGACCGCTCGAATATTTTATTTAGTAGTTGATATCCCACTCGTTAACAAAGTTAAAATCTATCGAAAATATTCCATGCATAGTTTGAGAAAATAGGTGAACTTTTGGAAACAAAGGAACAGTCTAGTATTTAAAAATAAATGTGAGCAAGTTGAAGGTCTGCACGTTCGCCCTTAGGGGGGGAGTAAAGCCATAGGTTCCGTGTGCCATGCGATGGTGGGCACGTTAAAGATCTCACCCTCCTTACAGAGAGTCAGGAGTACAGCAAAATTTCAAGGATAGTGAGGTGAAACTGCTCCCTGGCGTCGGTGATTGGCCATAGTCGCGGAAAGAGACCAACGTTAAAGAAGGAAAGGAACAGAATTTTTAAAAGATTTGTGATTTTTATTTACTTTCTACTACTTTCGACACTTGTTTTTTATTTTCGATTCTAATCACTACAGTGTTTCTCCTAGCATAAATTAAACACTTCTTTATTTCTAATTTGTACGCAAAATAATTACTTTTATTATAAGAAAACCTAGCATTTTCTGGAAGTAAAACAAATGCTACTGCGATTAGACTATTAATATATAATGTTTCCATGTACAAAATTTAAGGTATTTCCGTTTAAAATTTAAAACCTTTGCACCTTAAAACTTACATGCTGTTCAAAGTTAAATCGGCTATATTGCTAACTTTGAACTAACTTATTATTAAAGCTAAGCTGAGGAAACACTTACGAGAACGTCGATTTTCTTCACATGAAGAACTAGAAGAGGCATTTCCGACTTTTTTCAGGAATTGCCGGAAGAAAACATTTTGACGGGTATTGCTTTACCTGGGAAACCTTGGGCTAAGTATGTAACTGTAGAAGGTTCATACATGTCAAAAAATAAAATTTTAGTGTGGTTTTTCTCAAAATCTTGTTTTTTCGGGTTTCGGTAGATTTTATTTTAATCTTCCCTCGTATAACTCCGAATCATAAATTGATAACGGTCATTGATAAAATAGTAAAAACAATCAGCGTTAGAGTTTTTCAGATAAGATGTATGCAAATTTTGTATCAAGAGCAAATAACTACGATTTCCTTGCGTAAATCCTATTTTCCAGTAACAAAAACAGACCACCCTCGTCTGCAACTGTTTATAAACTTGATATAAATTGCGTAGCTTGGATAAAAGGCACTCACCACAGTTACTAAAGCGCAATTTGGCTCTCGAAGAATTGTTGATAACGAAAAGTCTCTGACTGCGCGAAAAATAAACCCCAAGCAGCCTTAGACTAAGACTGGCAGTTGTGCGGTGCTTTTATTTCAACAACACACCACGAGGGCTTACAGCCTAAATACTATCGTACCGTGGGTGTCGACAAGGAGGAAAGAGGCAACTTGTTAATTCTGGACTTGAATGTTTGGAGGTTCGGAGGAGAAGGAAAAACATGCGCCGGCAGGGAATTCCACAACTTTGAAGTCCTCGGGATAAAAGAGCGGACATAACAAGATGTTCTATGTCTGCTAACCTGGACAGTAAAGGGGTGCATTCGCTCTGTTCCCCTGGTAGATCTGTTGGGGACAGCAGGTGGAGGAACTATGGAAGAAAGCTCCTCTGAGCAGTGCCCGTGCAGATATCTGTAAAAGAGAGAGAGAGAGAGAGAGAGAGAGAGGTCACCAACGGCACGTCGGTAGGCAAGGGATGGCAGCCTTTGGGTGAGGGTAGGGTCACCGATGAGACGTATAGCTCTCTTCTGAATGGAGTCCAGGATAGCGAGTGTAGAAGCGGCAGCAGCACCCCAGATGTGAGAGGTTTGGTCTTATTTGTGAAGTATATAAAGTATAGAGATTAGCTGGTGAAAAGTATTTGCGAGCCCAGAAGAGGAAACCTAATTTTTTAGCAGCCGCTTCTGCAATTGATGTGACATGTTGGTGCCAATTGAGATTTCGATCCACAGAGATGCCAACAAGTGAAAAGGACTCATTACTTTGAATAACTTGGTTGTTTATTGTGATGGGTCTGGGGCTGGTGTATCTCTTATGAGAAAGAAAGCAAGACAGTGATTTGGTGGGGTTGAATTGTACAAGATTTCTACTTTCCCAGTCTAATATTTTTTTTGAGATCCACAGAGATAGAACCCTCCATGAGTCTGCGATCGTCATCTAATTGGGCTAAAGAGACAGGCTTAAAATATTGTATATTTGAGTGGAGGGTGCTGTCGTCCGCGTAACTGTGAACTGGGTTGGATGTGCTAGAGAGGAGGTCATTGATGTGGAGAAGAAACAAAGTAGGGGCTAAAGCTGAACCTTGAGGAACTCCTGCATTAATTGGATACAGTTTAGAGGAATGGCCATCCACGACAACAGAAATGCTCCGGTTGGAGAGGAAATTTGCTGTCCACATACAGAGTTTTGGTGATAGGCCATAGGTCGGTAGTTTATTAAGCAGTGCTGCGTGCCAGACCTGGTCGAATGCTTTGGATATGTCTAGAGCGACAATCTGGGATTCGCCGTGTAGTTCCATAGACTTGTTCCAAGAATGGCTGACAAAGGAAAGGAGGTCGGGAGCTGATCTGTGCTGACAGAATCCATACTGCCTGTCGTTGATTAGACTGTGTTTTTCAAGAAATTTTAGTAATTCGGTGTTTATATACTTTTCTATCACTTTAGAGATGACTGAAAGGAGAAAAATAGGCCTGTAGTTGCTAGGAAGCGCTTTCGATCCTTTCTTGGTGACGGGTTGTACTCGAGCAGTTTTCCAGTTACTAGGGAATATGCCTCCATTGTAAGATGTTTGAAACAGACGAGTCAGGACAGAAGCAAGTTCTGGTGCGCATTTTTTGAGAACAATTGCTGGGATCTCGTCAAGGCCAGAGGCTTTCCTGGTATTAAGAGAAGAGAGCATCTTTCGTACCTTTTTAGTTTTGAAAATGATATCCGTCATTTTATGCGTAACATTGGGGACTGTTGGTGGTTGAACATTGGGAAGTGGGTTAAGAGTAGAATTGTGAGCGAACAACGAAGCAAAAAGTTCAGCCTTGCCCAGGGCGGTAGAAACAATTTCATCCCCTGAGACAAGAGGTGGGAACGTGGGACTTTGTTTTTGATGTGGTTATTAAACGAGTTTTTTGCCTCAGAAAGAATGCGGATATAGCAGTTTCTTGCAACCTTATGTTGAAGATCATACTCGAAACAAAAACTGTCTCTAGTGATTTCAAAACAGTATCGTTATTTAAGTAGTCGACAGGTTGTATGAACCGAAGTCTGAACACACACACACACACACACACACACACACACACACACACACACATATATATATATATATATATATATATATATATATATATATATATATATATATATATATATATATATATATATATATATATATATATATATGGTTAAAAGGGACATTTTTCTTTTTAAATTTAGTGATATGCAGTTAGAGTGGTACCAGGCAAATAATGGATCAATATCATTCTAAAATAGTAACGCATCCGAAAGAGAACCCACGTTTTAAAATACTTGACACCATCTACAAAAATTAAAAACTGACAATTCAATCTAACTACCAAAATGTATAAAGATGATGAAAAGAAGCGAGACACAGTGTGGTCCACTAGTACAGAAGAATTATGTTAGATATATTTTATCAAATTTAATAAGTTGGTAACGGTGTATAAAAATATTTAAAACATAAAACATTTTACTATATAATCGAAGAGCAGAAATTTTGGCAACTAACAGCTTATGGTTAAGTCAGTCTAAAGTTTTGGAAAAATCTGTGTAGACAAAGTCATCCTGCTGCGAACTATCGAATACTGTAGCGATGTGCTGTTTAAATAAAAGGATGCAGCAATGGTAGAGTTATGGTAGCGAATTTTCGTAAAAATGTTTTTAATGGAAAATATGTCTTGTTTTTACAAGAAGGGCATATATACCACTAACAATGCACCATATTTCATTAAAATAGCTTTGTTGTTTCAAAAAGTACAAATATGTATTGTTTTTACAATAAGGACATTTGGTTGATAGTATAACCTATATAGCACCAACAATGGACCATATTTCATTAAAATAGCTTTGTTGTTTCAAAAAGTACAAACATTTTCCGAAAATAAACTTTAGAAGTTCCAGAAAAACTGGTCCGATTTTTCTGGCCAATGAACCTGTTTAAGCTATTTACACACCTGACAAGATATAATTATTCACAAACAGCTTTAGGACAAAAATTGAAAAAAAAAGATAATTTCTTTTACATAAATAGCCTTCAGTAATGTTACACTAAATTATATTTTTCACAAAAATTCGACAACGGTTTTTTTTTACAATAACTTACTAAACATTTATTATTCCTTACCAACATATCACAAAAATCTTACGAAAAATGATTTCTACGGAAACACTAAAAACATTTTTGCAAAAACTTTTCAAATTCAGCCACTATTTGAGAGTACCTATATACGGCAGCTCGATTTTTTCGACGAATAATGCACAGAAAAAGCTCTCTGAATGCGTCATTTCCATGGGCCTCCGCTATCTATTGACGTCATATCACAATTTGTGATATGCGTTTGAAATATGTGCCAAAAACGTGAAAAGTTGCAAAACAATTAAAATAACTCAAAAACGATGGACGATATCATTTCTTTTCCTTACAAACATGCATTATAATTTGATAGAAAACACAAAAATGTAATAACATAAGGGGTGTTCTATAAAAAAAATAAAGCGAGTATCACCAATGACTTATGGGCCAGCCTATAATTGTCAAAATAGGTTTATAAGATACAACTCTAGACACCCTATAATTAACGTATATACTTTTTCCTCATATCTTGTATAATAACGGATATATGGAGCTTTACCCTAGAAATGCGTCACCCTGTATATGTGTAAACAAGCAAAAACTGAAACTGACCCCGTATAGGGGTTCTAGTTTGCGCTCATTTGAAGAGCTCTTTTTAAAATTCATAAGTCGCGGTCTTCTTAATAACGAATTTTTTCTACGAAAATTTGCTAAAATATAGACTAATAAACCATAAACTTCTATAGCGGAAACTACTGCCGAAGCATCAGAAAAGGGGTCTATTAAAATGGATTTTCCGAAAACATTTTAGTAAAATTAAGGACAGTGATGGTTGAAGCTGCAACTTAAGGCTTTGTGAAACACACTTATTAAGAGATTTTTTCGACATAATCCATATTTGCTTCAAATTCGTTGTCTTAAAATTGCAAATTTTGACATTTTAAATGGCGACTTTGACGTTTCAAGAAGAAAAATTATAAAATTTTCAAAATATTTTTTCTGCTATTCCTTGACACTTTTGCGCCAAGAAAACTTAATCGTTGTATGTAATATTCAATTAGTTTTGTTAATTACACAAAATATTTTGCTCTTGTGTTTTTCTCTGATCATCAGTGGCACCTTTTTTTTTTCTTTAAATGCCTTTAACTTTTTTTGTTTCAACTTATAGATCTGAATTTTGGTGCGTAGGGTAAGTTTGACAGTGGAAACGTATGTGTCAAATTTGGTTGGCACAGCTCTGTTATTTTCGGAGATACAAAAATTTTCCGAAAGAAAACCCAAAACTTTTCCAGAGAAAGTGGTCCGATTTTCTCGGTTAACGAATATGTCGAAGCCACTTACAAAAGCAAGGTAGACCAATTTTGGTCAAAATCTCCCCATTATTTTTTAAGTTATCGGTGTGATATATATATATATATATATATATATATATATATATATATATATATATATATATATATATATATATATATATATATATATATATATATAACACAGATCTTTCGCTATAATATGCTAAAAACAAATCAGTAAGTACTAACCTGCCATGGAAGAAACGATGCTATGCAATCTTCAGACTCCTACACAAAAAATCAACCAGACCAAACACAAGGCTGTCCAATATATTCGGGATTTCTGAGAAAATAGAAACACATGTTATTCTTAATACTATTCATTGAACCAGAATATTTAGAAAGCTACGAAAGATTACAATTGATAAATTCTGGACGGAGCTAGTGCGTTATAGAAGTGCATTTTGATAAAAACTGTACATTATTAGTACGGCATATTACCAAAATTAATGCTCTAAATTTAGACCTCGAATATGGATTTTAGAGGTCCCAATACGCGCACATTTGAAAATATTATTAGAAAATCTTACCATTGATATCTCTCTATTATTATAAAAAATAGTTTGATCTGGTGTTCTAGTTTCTTTTAAGAAAAAATTTAAATGCCCAAAACCTCAATATTGTATGAAGCTAGAAAACTTAAATTTGTTATATCTAAGTACTGTAAGTCTCTTTAAAAATTACTAATTTCATTAAGGTTAAAAAAACTTTTCAGAAGAAAACCTAATCCATGCTTTATAAAGCAATGTATCTGCCAAATTATAAACGTGGCAAGTATTCTTTCTTATTATTTGCCTGGATGACTTCGTTTTAGTCAACCTGATCCAGCCGGTTTTTCCAACAAGAAAAAAAGTTTTTTAAAAACAAATTCTCTATTAGTGAATTTTCATAATGAAAATTTAGTAATATCAACAATAAAAAATGTCTGCTGAAAATTATGACTTCTGACCCAACGGTGACAAATTTATCCAGATGTTTTACAGAAAAACGAGACCTCGGTACAAACGTAAAATCTGGACACTATCGTTTCTACCAAATATTAAAATTAGTGAAACAATAACAAAACAAAATGTTACATGCATCGGGCGGGAACAGAACACGGCCCGTTCGCGTATAATGCAAGCATTCTACCACTGAACCATAGATGCCAGCTAGTAAATTGTTTGTTTACGTGGTAATTATGGAGACAGCAACTTGCTGTCGCAGGAAAATGTATATTATATCCCAAAAGTAAATGTATGTAAACAGCTAATTACAGAATGAATTGAATTGTGACTAGTTTGCCGGTCGTTGAAACACATTCGACTGTTTGGATCTTAGAAGACATCTTATTTTTAAGTTTAAAGATAGAAAAACACACTGCCTAAAAATCATTTTCATAGATATGTGAGTCGATATCTTTCATACTTTCGTATATTTTCATATTCTTATAATATGACACTTACTTATGAATTAAATACATTAAAATTACATTTTTAGTACGCCACCCATATTTAAGCTGAGTTCCTTTACATCCATATACACTGATGAGCTGTATGCAATAAAATGCGCTATAGACTGGTGTTAAAAACAAAAATATAAAAAAAAATCATTAAAAGTGATAGTCAGGCAGCATTGTTGATACCGAAATTATACGAATCACATTGCCTGCCACATAGCCAAAATTTATCATAACCCAAAGAAGCAAGGTAGCGTTGTAAAGTTTTTGTGGATAAAGGGTCATGAAAATGTTACAAGTAATGAAACAGTTGATAAACTTGGAAAAACAGCAATAAACAAAGTTACAGCAGATCTCACGCAGGTGCCTTATAAAGATCTATATCTACAAATTAAAATAGATCAAAACAAAGAATGGGCCCCAGAGTGGAAAACATACGTGGAAAAGTCACAAAATCCATACGCATTTTTATATCCTGAGCTACCAAAACCCATCAAGGAACAAAGAATAACAAATTGTAGAGATTACAACACCACTATGGTCAGGTTAAAATCCAGTAAAGGTACCTACCCCGCTCACCTTCATCGCATGGGATTGGCAAATACAGATGTTTCTGGTTGTGACGGTAATTATTTTTGTGACCTAAATCATATATTTTTCAATGTTCCTACTGTAAGCAGTCACCTAAAAAGATGCTTGAGCAATTCTTTGCAAAACAGATATATTTACCTTTACATCTAACTTAGGTTTTAGCATTTTCAGATCATTTTTAAAGATTTTAAAAGAATGTAAACTGAAAATCTAAATAATAATTTGTAATAATTAGGTTAGTATTTAAGTATTGAGAAACAAATTGTGAACAGTAATTTAAGAAGAACTTTGTATGTCCTCTCCTCTTGTTGAATACAGACCAAACCGTGGTCTCTAATTCATGTTTGCCTAGTGAGCCATAACGGACCACTTGGCGCCAAGTGTCCTAGTATCAATCCCCCTACTTTTTTTAATTGGAGATAAAAATAAAAAACATAATAATAATTGTATTAAAAAAAGTACCAATAAAAATTTATAATAAAAAAATATATAAAAAAAAATGGAAAAAATTAAACCATATTATACAGTGTAGATATGTGTATATATAAGTAAAAACATAATACATTATATTTGTAATTATGATACTAATATGTGTGGTGTACATATTGCTTGATATGGGTATTGTCATGTACGAACAGAAACAAAAAATATGCTTAGCTAGAATAACGAGAATCCAGAAAACCTCATGATGCTAATTTACAATTTGTGGCTAATAGACACAGTCTCAATGCCAGTAACAACCACACACACCCACAAATAATTGTGACAGTCGCTACTTTCAACAGCTATTTTGACAAAATAATTTAGGAATGCACGTTTAAGTAAGAACTACGTTTTTATTTAAAATCCAAATGGCCTGAAAGCTAGGACACTTATTCTAGCGAGAGTTTTTTTTTTAATTTGTTAATTTTTTGTCTAAATTTTGATTTTTTTACTATATACTATATTTTGAGTCGAAAACTTTAATTGGGGCCGTCCATCAAGCTACAAATATAGTATTTTTAAACATTTTATTTAATTATCCACTTTAAGAAAGCAACAGATATTTAATTTAATGTCATCTGTCATTCTAACGTCGTAGTTTTGAACAAACGATTTAATCGGTTGTCGGAATTTTAGTGGTAGAGATTTCTCGATCGCTAGTTCGGGTAGTATGTTTTACGCATGTTCTTTGTATTGTTGATTATCGTTGAATTATGATTTATGCCTGTAGTATGTATCAATCTAGGAATGGCAGCTGACTACTCTGTCTGTCAGGCATTGGACTTTAACTACTTAGTCGTTTCAATTCATGTCTTTCAAATTTTGTTTTTAATTTGAAAAAGCTCTAAATTTTGTAAACCAAATTAACGAAAATTTACGACAGAGGTTTATTTACAAATTTCTAGCTACATGTAAAGTGTCATTCCAGTTAGTCTAAAACTTTAAAAAATATGGCGCATTCAAAAATGTTTTTGTATATTTTCGGGGACAAAACTGTCCGTTATAACTGATTTATGAGCTCGTCCAAGATATTAACAAATTGAAGATATGTGACAAGGTGCGTTCAAATCAGTTGAGTATTTTGAGTTATCGCTCAGATCTCTCTCTCTCTCTCTCTCTCTCTCTCTCTATATATATATATATATATATATATATATATATATATATATATATATATATATATATATATATATATATATATATATATATAATTTCGAGCTACATTTAAAGTGTCATTCCAGTTAGTCTAATACTTTCGAAAATATAGAATATTCAAAAATATTTTTGTGTATTTTGGGGACAAGACTGTCCGTTATAACTGATTTATGAGCTCGTCCAAGATGTTAACAAATATGTGCAAAGTTTAGTTCAAATCAGTTGAGTATTTTCAGTTATCTCTCGGATCTCTACGTACATACATACATACATACATACATGCATGCATGCATACATACATACATATATATATATATATATATATATATATATATATATATATATATATATATATATATAATTGGTTCCAGTCACCATTTGAGTGATACTTCGGTCCATTTTGATCACCCTATCTAACTACATTTATATCATAAATATTAAAATGTATGTTTTATTTCAGGAAAATATTCACCAATTTGGCAACGTAAACATATGCAAATATCATAAGTAATACAACAAATAGTTTTGGAATAACTAGCAGCCATGTTTCAAAATACGTTACAATTTATGGCACAGCACAGGGAAAAGATGCTGAAAAGCCTCAACAATAATACCAGTCCATTTTCAATGGAAAATCTGCTTAACACCGGCAAAATATCACCTACAGAAAATTTAGAACTTAACATATCCGAGAAAAGCTCAGAAGATTTAGAACAAAGCTCTGAAGACAACTATAAAATGTCGTCTGAAACGTTGAAATACGCCCAAGAGTTAAAAAGTTCCCTAAGTCCTGGTGAAAATACCCGCAGTGAATCCGAAGCTGATCGACTCTCACCTACAGATAAAAACGATGTGTTTCTGAGATTTAATAACTGCTTCAAGAACAGGATATGTTCTAATTGTGGAAGACTGGACTGTAATTTCATACAATGTAGAATAAATAGTGAGAACATTATTAAAGACAATAAACCAGTTTTAAAATTTAGTGTAAGTGCAATTCTGGGAGATGAATATAACCAGCAGAGAAATAGTAATAACCAAAATGGTAAGTCATAGTTACACTTGTTTACACTTTTTTAAACACATTTATATTATCGACTATTATTAATGTAAGTTTTTTCTCAGCGGTAATTTTTAATATGTTTCCAAAAATTGGCTTAGAAACTCTATTGTAATAATAATAATATAATACTAAGCTTTTATGTGCGACATCAGTGTATAAACTTCACAAGGTTTGACTAACTCCACAAACAAAAGCTACCCACAAATTAAGTGGCTTTGCCATTTGTGCTTGTTTCGAATTTGATAACGAATTGATATTTACATATGTCAGATTATTATTAATATATACTGGGCGACCACGGATTTAGAGTGACCCCTATAATTTTGTACCAAAGCGACGGAATTCCATGACATTTGAGATTCAGATGCCTATTGTGAAAAATTTGCAGTTCAGCGACGTCAAAATCCAAAATGAGCTCATACTTTTTAAATGGAACACCTATACGTTATTTTATTTTCTGAAACCCAATTGCCCAGTTTCACAAAGCTTGATTAAATATTTAACGGTCGGTTAGTTATTCAAGGATTTAGACGACCAATCACAGACTACATAATTCGGGTTCTTGCCATGAGAACCAAAGATTTTAAAGCTGTGATTTGTCGTCTGAAGCTCTGATTAACTAACCGCCCGTTAAATATTTAATCGAGCTTTGTGAAACTGGGCAAGAGTCATTCTTGAGAAGTGAGTCTCGTTGAATTCTGACATTTCGATGCTGGGGAAATTCCATTTGTATTATTTATCCTAGAAGGCTACGACAAGTGAAAAACCATTAATGATGACTCAAAAATAATACTGACTTTCATGCAGTTGAAATTGTTTTACAGTGGAGACTCATTTTTTTCAAATGGGAGTGTATCGGGCCGCCGCACTTATCTAATAGTTTTTTCTGAATAACGCTATACGTATCAGGGCGTCACGTATTGTTGACTTTTTGAGTATTCGTAAGTAATTATAATTGAATGAAATAATCTCGAATTTGTAGTGATATCTGTGATTTGTCACATAAACAATTGTCGCCTAGAATATATTTGCCACATGTCGATGTGAATACTCTGTTTTGTTTTCTCTCACATTTTTTGCCATATTCGGACTGTTGAGCCAACTAAAATAGAAAGATATCGTTATTATAAAAGAGGAAGGATAGTTCTCTATCCCATAATTCAAGAATTTCTCGGGATTGTTTATACGAAAATTTTGGAGATAATGGTTGGGTACAGTTGGTCCAGTGTGGTGGCCTCTTAGATTACCATAACTCACGCCAATTGAGTTTTTTGTGTGGACACATATCAAAAATAGTGTCTACAGAACGACTCCTAATAGTGTGAATGATTTGCGTGAAAACGTTTCACACGCAATCAGCTTGGTAAGCCCCGAAATTTTCCGAAATGTAACGAGAGAACTGTGAGGAGAGCAAGGGTGTGTGTGAATGTGAGTGGAAGACACTTTAAGCATTTAATTTGATTTTCCCTCACCTAATCCACTCATAATACTTTTCTCTTTTTTTAAAATTAAAATTGGTTCAGTCATCTAGCTTTAGATTCACTTGGTTGTTTCTCTACACCAAATTGTAAAAATTAAACGAAATTTGACTCACTTATCTAAAATGATATGTAGTTTCAGAAAAGAAAGTAAGATCTAGGCTGTTCCGTTTGAAAAATAAGAGACTGGGCCGTCCTCAGCAAACCGGAAGTCCGCCATTTTGGTTTTTGATATATTGAACTGCAGATTTTTAACAATATCTGAATCTTAAATTTCGTAGAAATCATTTGAAGGGGTACAAAATTTTATGGATGGCCCTAAATTCGTGGTAGCCCGATATATACAGGTGTCCTGTAAATAGTGCAATAATATAACGGTGTTTTAAAAAAAAAGCAATTGTAGAGATCACCAACGACTTATGGACCACACTGTGATGCAGCTTAGGACACCCTATAATTAACGTATACAATTATTTCTCGTATTATATAATAACAATTATATTGAGCGAATTGAGTTTTTTAGTATGGACACATATCAAAAATAGTGTCCACAGAATGACTCCTAATAGTGTGAATGATTTGCGTGAAAACGTTTCACACGCAATCAGCTTGATAAGCCCCGAAATTCTTCGAAATGTAACGAGAGAACTGTGAGGAGAGCAAGGGTGTGTGTGAATGTGAGTGGAAGACACTTTAAGCATTTAATTTGATTTTCCCTCACCTTATCCACTCATAATACTTTTCTCTTTTTTTTTAAATAAAAATTGGTTCTGTCATCTAGCTTTAGATTTATTTGGTTGTTTCCCTACACCAAATTGTAAAAATTGAACGAAATTTGACTCACTTATCTAAAATTATATGTAGTTTCAGAAAATAAAGTGTGATCTAGGCTGTTCCATTTGAAAAATAAGAGATTAGGCCGTCCTCAGCAAACCGGAAGTCCGCCATTTTGGTTTTTGATATATTGAACTGCAGATTTTTAACAATATCTGAATCTTAAATTTCGTAGAAATCATTTGAAGGGGTACAAAATTTTAGGGATGGCCCTAAATTCGTGGTAACCCGATATATACAGGTGTCCCGTAAATAGTGCAATAATATAAGGGTGTTTTAAAAAAAACAATTGTAGGGATCACCAACGACTTATGGACCACACTGTGATGCAGCTTAGGACACCCTATAATTAACGTATACAACTATTTCTCGTATTATATAATAACAATTATATTGAGCTTTACTGTAAAAATGCGTCACGTTGTATATATGCAAACACATAAAAACTGAAAGTAAACCCGGATATGAATTCTAGTGGGCCTAGTTTGCGCTCATTTGTAGAAATCTTTTTAAAATTGAAAAGTCGCTGTCTCCTCATTAACGAATTTTTTCTACGAAAATTAGCTAACAATTATAGACCGTTCAACCATAAACTCAACTAAACCTACAGTCAAAGCATCAACTTAACTAAACCTACAGCGAAACCATCAGATAAAGGGTCTATTTGAAATGGATTTTCTATAAATATTTTAGTAAAATGAAGGAGATTGGCGGTTAAATCTGAAAGTTAAGGGTTTGCAAAAACTCTTCTTGCGACATGTTGCGAAATCGCACATTGACGTTTTGAGATTAACCGCAACTTTTTTTTTTCTCTTTAAATGCCTATAAGTTTTTCTTTGAACTTACAGACCTCAGTTTTCGTACACGGGTCAGTATTTATAATAGAAACACGCATATCAAATTTGGTTGCCCTTACTTTGTTATCCCGGATATATATTTTTTTCCGAAAGAAAACACAAAATTTTCCGGGAAAACCTGAGCCGATTTTCCTGGATAACAAACTTATCCAAGCCACTTGCAAAAGGAAGGTACTCACCAAATTTGATCTTAATCAGCCCATTATTTTTTGAGTTATCGGTGTGATACATATATATATATATATATATATATATATATATATATATATATATATATATATATATATATATATATATATATATATATATATATATATAAATTGAAACTTACCCCGGATATGGGTTTTAGGGGTCCTAGTTTGCGCTCATTTGAAGAAATTTTTTAGGAAGTCAGTATATATGGTACATATTTTGAGTGATAATAAGTTTTTCATAACGTTATTACTCGTACTTGAAAAAACAGGAAAAGCTGACCAAGGGGAAAGCTTCGGGGACACCTAGCAAAATTGATGATAATTTGGGGCTACAACAAAATGAGGGGAGCTGCTGGAAGCATAGAATTATAACCATGGCAGGGCGACACCGTGTTTAGGCTATGATGATGACCATGTGAATCTTATATAAGTTTTAACAAAAGCTCTTTCTTAAGCGAATTTCAATTATGTACACACATTTGAAAAAAAATCCTACATTTTCTTGCCCAAAAATAATCTATTTGCATTAAAAACATATTGTTTTAGCACAGAAAATAGCCACAGTGATTTATTTAAAGTCCCAACGTCAAAAAAAATTACAGTAACAATGAGATTGGCGAATTCTGTTTTTCTAAGCGATCGAACCAAACGAATTGAAAATAAATTGTGTATCCCTTTTAATACCACACCTTATGAAAACATCCTATTATGTATCTATCTATTTATAGTGTTCAACAAACCGCTGTATTATATTTGTACAATGGATTTTTTAAGGATAATCCAGGCACAAACACTGGAGCAATATTTACCATAGGGATTATCCGACCCCTAAGGATATTTTATTGGCTGTTACAATGTATTTTAATGTTGGTAGGGCTGGTCTCTTTTTGCCTATAGATTTAACAATCGCCACACAATAACATATACATTTATACAATATTATCAGTTGTTTTTTTAAGTTGTTGTTCTTTTATTGTATGTATTTTTATTTCATGGCAAAGGGCGTACATATATTAAGACGATATTTTTTCATATGTCTAGGGAGTGATTCATATTCTGTGGGGACCTTCATTATTATATTTTTATGTACTGCTAAATGTGTTTTTGTGAGCTAAACTACAAAATAATGAAAGTAATAATGTGTGAGAAAATTTGTTTTATTTTATTTACAACATCGAGTCATGTATACAGGCTGGGCAAACTTTAATTTCACACTATCGGGGATCTTGTTGATTAAGTGAGAGTGATAAGTTAACACAAATGTATGTAATTTTTGTCTCTAAACCCGAAAAATTACGGATACGTCTAAACATTTACGGAAAGAAATGTTTTTTATTTGAAAAGTTGGTGCCTCAACATTGATTGTCATTGGCACCTACAATATTTAATAAAAAACTCTGGACGCAGCATGTGCGTTATGGCAGTGAATTTTCATAAAAATTCTTTGAATATCAAATATGTCTTTTTAATGCAAGCAGTCATCAATTTGGTTGCCGGTATAACCTATATAGTAGAAACAATGTGCCATATTTTATCAAAATAACTTATTGTGTGAACATGTACAAAAATTTTCCGACAATAAACTTTAAACGTTGGTTTCCTAGCCAACAAACCTTAGGTTAATAGCAAATTGAGTTATTGAAATTTGAAGCATTTAATGAAAATTTGCTACCAAAACGCACTTACTGCGTCTTGATTTTTTTTTCTTACAAACATATTTCGATAAAAAATGCAACAAAATAAGGCTGTTCGAAAAAAATAATTGTAGGGATCACCAACGACTTATGGGCCAGCCGGTGATTGTCAAAATAATTTTATAATATGCACCTCAAGATACCCTATAATTAACTTATAAAATTTTTTCTCGTCTCTTGTATATTAATAATTATATTGAGCTTTACCGTAGAAACGCGTCACCCTATATATATGTAAGCAAATCAAAACTGAACGTAAACCAGGATATGGTCTCCAGGGGGCCTAGTTTGCGCTCATTTGAAGAAATCTTTTTAAAATTCTAAAGTCGCAGTCTCCTCATAGACGAATTTTTTGTACGAAACTTAGCTAAAAATTATAGACCGTTAAACCATAAACTTAACTAAAACTACCGCCAAAGCATCAGAGAAAATAACTAACCTGTTGCATATCAGCTCCTTTTGTAAAACTTCGATCCTTTATATGTGTTGATCAAACATAAAAAACACTGCTTAGTCCACCCACTAACATTAATAAAGGAATAATTTGCACTTGTATATAAACATTTCCCAAATAACAAATAATTTGTCGACTCAAACAGATAAACATATAAAACAATCTCATACCAAACGTCAGTTACAGCGTCTAACAGACCTGCGCAATAATATCAAATGTTCCGTCGCCTAGCAACGACATACTAGATATCATATAAGCCAGGTTTACGGTTGACAGTAAACGCGGTGATGTTAAAAATAAATGTTTCAAATTTGAATAGCTCCATTTTCTATAAACCTAGAAAGCTAAATTTTGGCGCATTGTTAGGTCTTAAGCAATATGTACACCAAATTTCATCGAAATATCTTTGTAATTTTCGGAGAAAAAAAAATTTCGAAAGAAAACTCAAAATTTTCCCGGAAAACCTTGTCCGATTTTCCTGGCTAACGAACTCATCCAAACTATTATTAAAAGAAAGGAACTTGCCGAGTTTCATCAAAATCGGTTAATTAATTTTTGAGTTATCGGTTGGATACATACATATATATATATATATATATATATATATATATATATATATATATATATATATATATATATATATATATATATATATATATATATATATAAACATATAAAAATCGAAACTTACCCCGTATATGGGTTCTAGGGGCCCAAATTCGCGCTCATTTGAAGAAATGTTTGCAAAGTCTCACCATCGATACCTCTCTATTAGTGAATTTTTTTAAAATAAAAATTCACTAATACAATAAATTGTCTAACAAATATTTGGTGACCCTTATTTCTAATTAACAGTAACGAGAAAGGAGTTAATAAATATAAAAACTAAATTAAAGGTTATTATAAAATCCAGATAATTTCAAAATAAGTCTGGACGCAGCAAGTGCGCTTTGGTACTGAATTTTCATAAATATGTTTTTACTAGCAAATATGTATTTTGTTAAGAAAGCAGGCATCAATTTTGGTTACCAGTATAACCTATATAGTAAAAACGATGTACCATATTTCATAAAAATAACTTTATTGTTTGAAAATGTACAAAAATTCTCCGAAAAAACTGGTTTCCTGACCAATGAACCTTAGGTTATCAGCACATTGAGCTATTGAAATTTGAAGCATTTTTTTTCTTAAAATCTTTATTGAGCCATATAAAATGTACAAAAAATAATAATAAAACTCTATATAGTATAATAACAAATTAAATAAAATAACTAAAAGCAAAATAACTTCCTACTATGATTGTCTAATTTGTACAGCTTTATATTAGTTAGTCTGCTGTTTCTATATAAATTAATAAGTTGCTATAAGTCCGTTGTTTCTCAATATTAACAAAAATTACGCCACATATAAACCATAACCCCGTTTCTTTGTCTTTCCCTTTTCCCATAGTCGGTAGTTAAATTCTCATAAATCCCCTCACTTATTTTGTTACATTTAAACACTTTTTTTAGTTTCTCTTCCACCCACTTCCAGTTTTGATCTGCATTTCCACAATTCTTTATTCTATGGTTCAAAGTATCTACTCTGTTACACAGATCACAAACTTGGCTTTGTGTGTGCCGTGTCGAAACATATTTTCTTCTTGTAAGCTGCTTATCTCCGTTCTGCTGAAATGAGTTTATTTCTACTGATAGACTATATTTCCTCCCATCTCATGTTAGGATATTTTAAATGAATATCTGGGGCTATCTGTCTTTGCCTAAAAATTTAGAATATAATTTTTGTTTTGTTATGTTTTCATCTTGTCGGATTGTGCAGTTACTAAGTGCCAAAATTCAACTTTCTAAGTTTATAGAAAATTGAGTTATTCAAATTTTAAATTTTCTTTCAAAAATTTTTTTTTCCTCCAAAAATTACAAAGTTATTTTAATGAAATTTGGTAAATATCTTGCCCTATGAAAGACCTTACTACGTACCAAAATTAAACTTTCCAGGTGTATAGAAAACTGAGTTATTCAAATTAGAAGCATTTAATTAAAATTCACTACCACAACGCACTTGCTGCCTCCAGAGTTTTTCTTCATAATAGTTTTGGCTTGTTTCTAAAACGGCTGAATCAGTTCTCACCGTTTTAACTTTTTTCCGTTCCAGAGAAACATCGATAAATAGGTTGATTTAGTTGAAACATGTAGTGTTGACATTATTCAAAGCAATGAGACAGGTGATTCAGAGGCTTAAATGGTTGTAAAAAGCGGAACAAAAATGAAATTCACTATGTATTATGATCTGAACACTGCTTGCAAACGTCTAACTTTTATTAAGTGGCAGGTTTTTTGGTCAACAAAATATCAAATTACGTTTGTTTCAACCAGTAATTACATAAACTAGTTACAATTGAAGATTAAACGTAAAGACCGCGTCCTTATCAGAAGACTAAGATTAGGACACACAAAGATGACACACCAACATCTCCTAGAAGGAACACCACCACCAGTTAGAGGAAATCCCGTCTAGCCATAAACCCCGATAAATGTTCAGCTGTCCTATTTTCCAATAGGAGACACACACCTCACGAACACGTTAAATTAGACAACCGTCTAATTCCCTGGCAAGATTCCGCCAAATACCTTGGGGTTTTCCTCGACAAACACTTAACATGGCGCCCCCATGTCGATCACGCCCGAAAAAAACCCTTGATGTTCATCTCTAAGCTGTTCCCACTTCTAAATAGAAATTCTAAATTGTCCATGAACAATAAGTTGCTCATGTACAAATTCATCATCCGGCCAGCCTTGACCTATGCATCACCTGTATGGGCCACCGCGGCCACAACACGCATCAAGACCCTTCAAATCATCCAGAACAAAATTCTGAGAATGGTTACCGGAGCGCCATGGTTTGTCCTAAACAGTCAGATTCACTCTGATCTGGAAATGCCTTCGATGCTTGAGTTTATAACTCAACTATCCACAACTCAGTTCGCAAAAGCCCCTTCTCACCCAAATGCTCTTCTCCGTAGTGCCACCGACTACGACGAGCAACTTCCACATAAGTATAAGCGTCCAAAGCTTATACTTACCCGCTAACGCCCCCGCGGCAAAAACAGAATGGAAACATTCATATCCAAAAAGTCATTGTGTGAAATCTTTCCGACGGAGGTATGGACTAAGGTCCGGTACTCCCAGGGAGGGGGTTTTAGTGAATACAGTCTCACAGTACCTCGATATCCCACGGCACATACTGGGCCGTGAATGGGGTCTGCATGAAGATACCACCTTTGAAAATAAATGTAAAGAAAGTATCCAAAATAAATGAATCTGAAAGTGATGGATCAAACAATGACGATCGGGACAGTGTAAGAATTGAAGGTCAAGATGAAGGTAATGAATCTTGTTAGTAAATATATTTATCATTTATAAGAATGTTCTGATAGAGGACTTCAACTGTGTGACAAAAAGAAAAGATAGTAGGAATCAAGCACCTTTGTGCCGCTCTTTGACAAAGTATTGTCAACAATCTAAGTCTAAGTGACATTTGGGAACATCTCTATAAGGATTATGTTGAGTTAACTTACGTAAGAATGATTCAGCATCTAGGATAGATAGAGCTTATATATCAACTGATTATCTACAATTGATACATGGCAGTAAGCTGATGCCATTTTAAGTTTAGATTTCGAGCAGGCATTACATCGATTATCACAGGAATATTGTTCTAAAACAAAATTTTCCTCCATAGTTTCTAGATACTTTAACAAACGTATACAAAAATAGCATAAATGGATATTTAACGATTTTATACAAATAAAAACAGAAGTAAGACAAGGATGTCCGCTGTCAATTATAATTTTTTGCTTAGCAATAGAACTTTTTATTCGCCTTTGTGATTTTACCACGCAGGGAATTTGCGTCAACAAACAGAACATAAAAGCAGTAGCTTATGCTGATGATATTCACTTAATGTTTAGAAATTAGGCAGATTTATCCCACCTTGATTTTAAAAATATTTGAAGAGGCATCAAATAGCACACTCAACATGACTATGTCAAAAATATTAATATTAGGCAATAAATCAGAAACAGAAAAAGAAGAGTGGTTGCAGATCATTTGTTAATGTACAAGATTTAAAATTATTAGGCATAATATTCACAGCTAATAGCTCAAGTACCATTGAAAAGAATTGGAAGAAAATAATTGTCAACATCAAGACAGTCTTAATAAAAGATAAAATGATACATGCTGACATATCACAAAAATATGGTACCTGAATCACTACGTTCTATCAAAATTATGGTATGCATGTCAGATTTGACCGCTTGATAGTAAATACTAAATACTGTCAACAGGCAGTAGGGAAATTTCTTTGGTGGGGCCAGCTATATAAAATTTCAAGAATGCAGTAATACCTTCCAATACAGAAAGAGAAAGGTGGTCTTGCACTGACCAATATTGAAGACAAGGCAATAGCTCTTTTTAATAAAACACAATTTTTATCTTGCTCTAGTGATACAATCAGGATAAATTATAAGTCTATCATGAATACGATTTTTGAAGATCATGTAAACGCAAGTTACAGTTTGTGTTATTGAGAAAAATAATAGGGAAACTACAGGACTGCACAATCCGACAAGATGAAAACAACAAAACAAAAATTATATTCTAAATTTTTAGGCAAAGACAGATAGCCCCAGATATTCATTTAAAATATCCTAACGTGAGATGGGAGGAAATATAGTCTATCAGTAGAAATAAACTCATTTCAGCAGAACGGAGATTAGCAGCTTACAAGAAGAAAATATGTTTCGACACGGCACACACAAAGCCAAGTTTGTGATCTGTGTAACAGAGTAGATACTTTGAACCATAGAATAAAGAATTGTGGAAATGCAGATCAAAACTGGAAGTGGGTGGAAGAGAAACTAAAAAAAAGTGTTTAAATGTAACAAAATAAGTGAGGGGATTTATGAGAATTTAACTACCGACTATGGGAAAAGGGAAAGACAAAGAAACGGGGATATGGTTTATATGTGGCGTAATTTTTGTTAATATTGAGAAACAACGGACTTATAGCAACTTATTAATTTATATAGAAACAGCAGACTAACTAATATAAAGCTGTACAAATTAGACAATCATAGTAGGAAGTTATTTTGCTTTTAGTTATTTTATTTAATTTGTTATTATACTATATAGAGTTTTATTATTATTTTTTGTACATTTTATATGGCTCAATAAAGATTTTAAGAAAAAAAATGCTTCAAATTTCAATAGCTCAATGTGCTGATAACCTAAGGTTCATTGGTCAGGAAACCAGTTTTTTCGGAGAATTTTTGTACATTTTCAAACAATAAAGTTATTTTTATGAAATATGGTACATCGTTTTTACTATATAGGTTATACTGGTAACCAAAATTGATGCCTGTTTTCTTAACAAAAGACATATTTGCTAGTAAAAACATATTTATGAAAATTCAGTACCAAAGCGCACTTGCTGCGTCCAGACTTATTTTGAAATTATCTGGATTTTATAATAACCTTTAATTTAGTTTTTATATTTATTAACTCCTTTCTCGTTACTGTTAATTAGAAATAAGGGTCACCAAATATTTGTTAGACAATTTATTGTATTAGTGAATTTTTATTTAAAAAAAATTCACTAATAGAGAGGTATCGATGGTGAGACTTTGCAAACATTTCTTCAAATGAGCGCGAATTTGGGCCCCTAGAACCCATATACGGGGTCAGTTTCGATTTTTATATGTTTATATATATATATATATATATATATATATATATATATATATATATATATATATATATATATATATATATATATATATATATATATATGTATCCAACCGATAACTCAAAAATTAATTAACCGATTTTGATGAAACTCGGCAAGTTCCTTTCTTTTAATAATAGTTTGGATGAGTTCGTTAGCCAGGAAAATCGGACAAGGTTTTGCGGGAAAATTTTGAGTTTTCTTTCGAATTTTTTTTTCTCCGAAAATTACAAAGATATTTCGATGAAATTTGGTGTACATATTGCTTAAGACCTAACTATGCGCCAAAATTTAGCTTTCTAGGTTTACAGAAAATGGAGCTATTCAAATTTGAAACATTTATTTTTAATATCACCGCGTTTCACTGTCAATCGTACACCTGGCTTATATGATATCTAGTATGTCGTTGCTAGGCGACGGAACATTTGATATTATTGCGCAGGTCTGTTAGACGCTGTAACTGACGTTTGGTATGAGATTGTTTTATATGTTTATCTGTTTGAGTCGACAAATTATTTGTTATTTGGGAAATGTTTATATACAAGTGCAAATTATTCCTTTATTAATGTTAGTGGGTGGACTAAGCAGTGTTTTTTATGTTTGATCAACACATATAAAGGATCGAAGTTTTACAAAAGGAGCTGATATGCAACAGGTTAGTTATTTTCTCTGATGCTTTGGCGGTAGTTTTAGTTAAGTTTATGGTTTAACGGTCTATAATTTTTAGCTAAGTTTCGTAAGTTTCCCAGGCAACATATGTAGTGAATTTCATTAAAACATCTTTGTTATTTTCGGAGAAAAAATTTTTTTTGAAAGAAAACTCAAAATTTTCCCGGAAAACCCGGTCCGATTTTTCTGGCTAACAAACTCATCCAAGCCATTAATAAAAGAAAGGCACTTGCCGAGTTAATTATTTTTTGAGTTATCAGACATATATATATATATATATATATATATATATATATATATATATATATATATATATATATATATATATATATACATATAAAAATGAAACTGACCTCGGATATGGGTTCTAGGGGTCCTAGTTCGCGCTCATTTGAAAAATTTTTTGCAAAGTCTCACCATCAATATCTCTCTATTAGTGAATTTTTTTAAATAAAAATTCAGTAATACACTTTTCTCGTAAAATAAAAAATAAGCAATTCTCGCTTCTTGTCAACCCCATATACATTGAAACTGAGTTTTGAATTTTTAATCAATTTCTTTAAAACAGCGCGAACTGGAAACCCCCAACCCATATCCTGCGTCAGGTTCGATATATATATATATATATATATATATATATATATATATATATATATATATATATATATATATATATATATATGCATAGCCTTCTTTTATAATTTCATGCCTGTGGGTACCTGCTACATATTTGTAAAATCCCCCTATATACACGTTTATTTTGTTTCCACTCTGTATATTGCAGTTAATTGGACATTGATATTCGATATTATAGTGGCAATAGGTAGTCTTGACATTAGGATGACATCAATTGTCCTTGATATGAATGCTTGATCGACAATCGATAGGTTGATAAGGGCTCTCTGTCAGTCATATCATCTGATATTCAAATAATATCGAGGCACGTTACACGCAAGTAGTAAATTGATAATTTTTGAATGAAACAAGAATGTTACAAATATTAGGCATTGGAAAAATTTTCGGATCTAAAAATGTTTTTTTCACTGATAGTAAAGTCATTTGTAAGAAAACTAAAAATTATTATATTAATGAGAAGTTGTAGGCCTCTATTCGTTTGATAAAAAACACAATATTGTAATTGAGTTTGATTGACCATGTATAAACAGAACTTTTCCTCAAATAGCGCCTAATAAAATTACACTAAAAATCATGTCAATTGATACTTAAATATATGCCTTAGATTTGTTTTCTAACTTTTGTATTTACTTAAGATGCAATATACTGACTTTCCAAAAAATCCGAATACTCAAAAAGAGTCGACCAAGTGCAATAAAATGTGTTAGACTACTCTGTTTTGTCTCTAAAAAAAATTGTAAGAATATAGACAAAAAATGTTAACAGGTGTGCACTTTTTAAATTGTTTTTCAAAAAATTAGCTCTTTAAATTTGCGCTTCAGTTTAAAGCAATATTTTGTATCGATTTGTGCTCAATTTATTGTCATTAAGTGACCTTAGCCTAGGCGCTGTTTATGGCACATGTACAATCATTTAAGTGAATTCGAAAGGAGGCGCATTATTGGTATGCGGAAAGCCGGTTTTTTATTCAGACAAAATTCCGACCGCATAGGACGCAGTGTGTCAACAGTGTTACAGTGTTGGTTCAGGTGATATGAAGAAGGAATCCATAACCGTCGTCATGCATCCGGACGACCTTGAGCAACTTCAGCATGGAAAGACCGTCATTTGAGGACTGCGGCTTTAAAAGACGAAGTTTCCACAATGCGCGCGATTGTAAATGCTTGATTGCGAGTTTTACAACAAAGAGTCTCTATGGCAACGACATATCGCATACGCCCTTTGGGCTCCGTTCGTATAGAGTCTATACTATAGACCATTTTAATGTCTCCCACTGACACCTCAACATCGTGCTACTCGGCTTGAGTGGTGTAACGGCAAGTCAAATTGCCATGGTGAATTGAATCGTGTTGTGTTCTCTGACGAGTTCCGATTCCATCTTTGGGTCCACGATGGTCGCAGAAGAGTGAGACAATTACGAGTAAGCAGAAATTTAGAAATTCCTGTGGAACGACGTTGGGCCTTACACGGGGGTGATAGTATGTGGTACGATAACATACTGTGTCAGGTCACCTCTAGTTTTATTGACAGAAATTTTAATGTAAATGATTACATACAGTAGTACAGTTGTACTACCACACCTACGAGTATTAATTCAACCCCCTTTCCAAGAAGACAACATACGTCCGTATACACCAAAGGTTACCACAAGGTGATTACAAGAAAATAACATGACCCTGCTTCTATGGCGTTCTCTCTGGGTGGGTAATTTACCCCAACCGCCAAATAACCTAGTTGATTTTCATCACCGAAATCAAGAATACTGGGATGACATTCCTCAGGGTACCATAAATCATTTAATTTGAGGCATTCCTCAAAGAGTTATCGAATGCATAAGAAACCGCCGCGGACTCACTCATTATTAAATAACTTTGTTGTTAGTGGATTTTCATTAAGAAATTTTCACTAATAGAGAGGTATGGATTGTAAGTCTTTTGGGAATTTTCTTTAAATGAGCGCAAATTTGGGCCTCTAAAACCCATATCCAAGGTTGGTTTCTATATATATATATATATATATATATATATATATATATATATATATATATATATATATATATATATATATATATATATATATAGTATTAAATTTTTGTGACGGTAATAGTGTTATTTATCAAAAAATTGTGGGAACGCCGTCAGTTGTGGAATAAAACTCTTTATTATAGTCTAATTAGACTTCAAACAAATTCATCAAAAGGTTTTCTTTTTATGTTTGTTATTAGATAAATAGTTTAGTAAAACTCATGTTATATCCTTGATAAAGGAATAAATTTTTCCGAAAGCTCGGCCTATAATAAAGAGTTTTATTCCACAACTGACGGCGTTCCCACAATTTTTTGATAAATATATATATATATATATATATATATATATATATATATATATATATATATATATATATATATATATGTATGTATGTATGTATGTATGTAGATATTCAACCGATAACTCAAAAAAATACTTGATCAATTTCTACCAGCTTTGGAGATTACCTTGATTTTGCTAATGGCTTAGAGGAGTTCGTAGATAGACACTGTAAGACTCTTTTAGCGCTAAAAAAATTTAAAGAAAATTATTTAAACGGAATATTCTTTGAACTATTAAAGTGATTCAAATGAAAATTTTCACATGCACAGAGGACGTCATAGTATAGCTGCTAACCGAATTTAAAATTAAATGGCCCCGAGAAAAGAAATTATTCGAAAATAAAAATTTGTTTAAAGTAAACAATCTACGAAATCAATTCAAATTCCATTAGGCATTACGCACATTCAACGTTGACAAGGATGGTTAGAAGTAGGTATTGCGACACTTGGGCTAGACAGGAAGTGACGTCACTGGCGCCGGCGCCACGCCCTGGCGCCTGCCCTGGCGCCGGCGCCTAGCCACGCCCTGGCGCCGGCGCCTGCACTGGCGCCTGCCCTGGCGCCTGCCCCGGCGCCTGCCCCGGTCCCGGCGCCTAGCCACGCCCCCGGCCCAGGCGCCAGCCCCGGCGCCTGTCCCGGCGCCCAGCCACGCCCTGGGCCAGACAGTCACATCCGTGTTATTCTGCATTCTAAGGTCATTGACCTGTCTAGGAAACTGTGACGTCACACGACTTGGGCCAGACAGTCACATGCAAACATTTCAAAGTGTCTAACCTATTACTTCAAATTATTATATTTTGAAAAAAACCATTTGGTGCAGGTGAGTTTCGAACCCGGGGCATTCAGATGGGAGGCAACGATGCTACCCGTTGAGCTAAGCAGACGCTTATTAATTTATTGTTTTAGGTTGGTATATATATATACGACTACAAACAAACCATACATGTAACATAATTAAAGTTTATTATTAGACAAATGGATGATTTACAAAATAATGTTTAATATTAGAGGCGGAACCAAAACGGAAGAACCAAAATGGCGGAATGAAAGATGGAAGCCTGTGATACCTTAAGCTGACATTATAAAAATGGCGGCTTTCTTTCTTAAAGAGAAGGAAGTTCAGAAACAAAATAGACAACAGGTTCAACCGTGAGATGTACGATGGAACCAATACATGCACGGTGTTAAGGAGGCCAAATCAAATTGGAATATACAATAAAATGGCCACTTCCGGTCTAAACTTTAAATCGTTATATCTTTTGAAGGACAAGTGATAGAAATGAACTGACTTTAAAAAATGTATGTTTCATAACAAGGTCTACAAGAAACTGAGATAAAAAACTTTAAACCCTTATCGCGGAAGATCCGTGAGACGTACGCAGGAACCAATACATGCACGGTATTAAGGAGGCCAAATCAAATTGGAATATACAATAAAATGGCCACTTCCGGTCTAAACTTTAAATCGTTATATCTTTTCAACGACAAGTGATAGAAATGAACTGACTTTAAAAATATATCGTTTCATAACAAGCTCTACAAGAAAATGAGATAAAAAACTTTAAACCCTTATCGCGGAAGATCCGTGAGATGTACGATGGAACCAACACATGCACGGTGTTAAGGAGGCCAAATCAAATTGGGATATACAATAAAATGGCCACTTCCGGTCTAAACTTTAAATCGTTATATCTTTTCAACGACAAGTGATAGAAAGGAACCGACTTCAAAAATGTATGTTTCGTAACAAGCTCTACAAGAAAATGAGATAAAAAACTTTAAACCCTTATCGCGGAAGATCCGTGAGATGTACGAGAGAACCAACACATGCACGGTGTTAAGGAGGCCAAATCAAATTGGAATATACAATAAAATGGCCACTTCCGGTCTAAACTTTAAATCCTTGTATCTTTTCAACGACAAGTGATAGAAAGGAACTATCTTCAGAAATGTATGTTTCGTAACAAGATCTACAAGAAACTGAGATAAAAAACTTTAAACCCTTATCGCGGAAGATCCGTGAGATGTACGCTGGAACCAATACATGCACGGTGTTAAGGAGGCCAAATCAAATTGGAATATACAATAAAATGGCCACTTCCGGTCTAAAACTTTAAATCGTTATATCTTTTCAATGGAAAGTGATAGAAAGGAACCGACTTCAAAAATGTATGTTTCGTAACAAGGTCTACAAGAAACTGAGATAAAAAACTTCAAACCCTTATCGCGGAAGATCCGTGAGATGTACGATAGAATCAATACATACACGCTGTTCAGCAAAGCAAACTCTATAAGCATATTCAATAAAAATGTTACTTCCGGTAGACACTTCCGGTATAGCTATTCTTAGAGCTACATACATGTGTGACACATCAAAATAATCGTCTTGTTGAACAGAAGAAATATAATATTTAAGTAAGTTAGAACAAGCTGTATTAACACCTAAAACCAACACACACTCTCTTGTACAGGCTGATTACCCTGCCATCCAATTGTTAGTAAGGTTATGTTTGTATTTGTTATTTGAATACAAACAGACATAATAAGAAGAGTGTACTTACATACAGCAAGACACGTCATCCTTGTTTCACGACTTAACACATACTGAACAAGTGTCTCTCTCTCTTGTATTGAGGAAACAAACTGATGTAAGAGAGAGGGGGTCTTACAAAGGATAAACAACGTTTTTTACAGTTGTTAACCTTACAGAAAGGGGTTAATAAAAATGCAACAAAATAAAAATAAAACAACTGATTTACATACAATAAAAATTTATTAGGATTAATTAAGTTGTACATATTGATACATAAATGACATACATAAATGACATACTATTATTACATAATGGCTCTAACGATACCCGTTAGAGGTTTATATTCCATTACACTGTCATGAATAACCAGACAATAAACACGAGTATTTTTTGGGAAGTTGGCGTGACTCATAAACTCCACCTTAATGTCCACCGTTGAAGACTTGATTGACTCGTTCTGGTACTGACAGTCAATCACAAATAGAGCTCTGTCTTTAAACTCGTCATAATTCAAGATAGGCTCCGACATGTTTTTATAACAGAAGCTTTTTTGAAAATCTGTATACATGTTATAGGCTTCTGCATATTTCGATTTCTCAAAATCCATATTCATAGATTCATAAGGGTAGCATTCTGAATTTAGAAACACTCTGAGGTCCAACATACCAATGTTATCGAAATAGTCTGACCTCTTCTTCACGTTATCCTTACGATCTGTTTGAAATGCTATAATCACATATCGAGGTCTTTCCAAGTTGGTTGCAGTTTTAACAGCCCACACATCTCTGTTGATATCTCTGAGTGCTGGTAACTCGTATATGTCCCATTTACGGTATGCGAGAAATATAGAGGTGTCTTTGGCTATTTTATCCATCAGTTCCAATTTCATTTTATCATTGGGAAATACATGTTTTACCTTTAAAAACATATTGGTTACGGTAATTTTTGCTCGTGCCGTACCAGTGCTGTAATAGCCGTTGGAATCGTTTCGACTTCTTGTAAAGCGGAAAGTATGTTTGCCACAGAGAACTCCTTTGAAATGATGAAAGAAACTGAAGAGGAACCAGACAGGTATGAGCATGTGAAACTTGTTATCATTTAAGGTGATGTGCTCCGACGACACATTCAGACCAGCGTTGCTAAGAGATTGGGCTTCATTCTTACTGAACGATAGCAGACTTTTGATGATGGTTGTGGTGTATGGGTCTCGCACTCGTTCCACTTCCTTGTTATTTAACTCATAGGTCATTGATTCAAACAGAGCTGCTCCTCCATTATTTGACAGATAACAAGCACCAGTGGCATTTTGGATTGCTACAGGTTCCAGAGCACCTTCGATTATTAGAGCTGACTCGGCCAGACATACGAACGCATCTTGTTGGTTGATGGCTATTTCAATTTCATCGCTGTTACCAAACGATTTAGTTGGTGAATAGTAAGAACGCAGCTCTTCTCGATCGATGCCATCATCAAACACGGGTTCTTTGAATATTTCTAGTTTTGACGACATGATAACCCAGGCTTTGCAGGAACTCAATATTATCGGGACGAAGCGTACCCTTTGACGTGTCTGACTCAACTGAATTTGATGTGGTAGATGCACTTGATTTTATATCCTTGAAGACCAACATACTAAGCAACTTTTATAAGTTTTAAGCGAACAGACACCTCTTCACCTTGAAAGTTGACAGGAACTGAATCTTGGTCGACGATGTCGATGCTTATATTGGAAATCTCTTGCTTGTTCACAGGCAAGTAAATTAAATTGTTAGGTTCTATGTCGATTGCGTAGCCAGGATCAACCATCGGAGCAAACTCATACAGCGTATGTGAGGGTTGTCCGTTATAATAGGAACCAGACACAATATTGGTTTCGATGCGAATCTGTCTAACATCCACTATATCAACAGGTAAATCAGATTCATAAAAGGTGTCCGGCTGAAGAACTTGTTTTGAAAAGCCCAACATTCGCCCAATCGAACCATCAAATTCAAAACTGACATTTGTATAACACTTTAGTCTGCATTTGATGGTGTTCGGATTAGGTCTCAGAAGCAGAGCCTGTTGCTTTTGTTCGTGTGTTGCTGTAGCACCAACAAGTTCATTTTGAAGTAACTCTTCCAAGTGTGTTATTTCATAAGCACCGGTGGGTATCGTGATGGTTCGCCAACCGGTTCCTTCTTTTACATGAAATTTGTTTTTACCTTCATAGATGTTGGGTATGTTGTTGTAGGTGTGAAAGCCTATCAAGGCAACAGCATAATTACCATCCAAAACAATTGGTGGATGGTAGTCTGACGACAGATGGGAGCTGCGGTCTTTCAACACAAAGGTGTGCGCCATGACTGATACACACAGGCTACTGTTTAAGGCTTTTATTTAAAAATTTTAAACATAAGTGACCACAATTATAAGTATTATATTTCTGATACACATCATGATTGTACATTAAAGTAGAGTTTTTAAGGTAACGCTGCAGCTCAACTGGTGGTTTCAAGTTTCCATATGAGTCAAAGTACACGGCTGTGTCACCACGTTTCTTAACTGCAACCCAATGACTGCCAGGTTCCTTGTTTGTTTGCAAATTCATGATAAGTGATTCATTCTTGCGTGGCCCATTCGATGGCAAAGTATCTCGCATGTATACACCTCTAAAATATGGAATTTTCATTTTACCAGCAAATTTCACAAGGTCTTCATTTGTTAGAGGTCTTGCTGGTAAACATCTTACTCGTTTTTTGGTTTCTGCAGATACAACCCATAACCGGAGCGCTGTTTCTTGAGATACATGCCTGTGCCCAGTCTCTTGCATTTTGGCTTAAATTTCAAGCCACTCCCTCTCCTACCCATCGCGATGGCTTCCATTGTTTTGTTGTGCCGTTCTTCCTCCTCTAGTTTCTGTTTCGCAGACTTGGCATCGTTCACGGCTTTGGCAATACCTGCAGCACCACCACCCAGAGCTCCTAGTGCTGACAGCCCACCAAATATCAGAGGCAACAGCGGAAGGAAGCCTCCACTTTTAGGTATTGGAATAACTCGAGGTTTCTGCACATTCTTACGCCCACCAATGTTTCTAACGATTGTATGAGCTATATCAAATACGGCGTTCGCTGTTGGAATAAGATTTCTATCTTTTATAACTTCCTCAATCAGACTTAGTATGTTTTTAAAGGGAACCTTCTTCTTTGGCTTCGAGTTGATTACATAAAACCCCTCATTAAGTTTTCTGTTAACTTTCATGGTGTTTGTAACGCCCCGCAACGTTTCAGCAAAACCTGTATCTGTCTTTGTTAATAACAGCCCTCACTCTGTGACACCAACATGCATACTGACTGGGTGTCTCACTTGCATTCATATATATACACACCCAAATAAAATATAGTTTAGTTTAAGTTAAGATGCGTACCAGCAAACACGCTTCTGCCTTACCCATTACAAATATAGACGATGTTGTTACGGACACAGCTCAACAACAACTGAGGCATGGTCCTCTCTTTCCAAACACCGTTCGCTGTATCATATGTGGTCCCAGTGGGTGTGGCAAAACTAATGTCATGCTGAGTTTGTTGTTTGAAGCAAACGGTTTAAAATTTGATAACGTGTATGTGTATTCAAAGTCTCTGTATCAACCGAAATACAAGATGTTAAAGGAGGTGATGAATGCCACAAAAGGTGTTGGTTACTATCCTTATCGAGAAAACGATGAAATATTAGATCCGGAAGATGCCAAGGACAACTCTGTGTTTATATTTGATGATGTAGCTTGTGACAAACAAGATAAAATAAGAGCATACTTCAGTATGGGCAGACATAAGAATATTGATTCATTCTATCTCTGTCAAACATATACACGAATACCCAAACATCTGGTACGTGACAACACCAATGTTATTGTGTTATTCAAGCAAGATGAAACCAATTTAAAACATGTGTACGACGATCATGTGACCACCGATATGGACTTTAAACAATTTAAAACTATCTGCCACCAATGCTGGAAAGATAATAAGTATGGTGTGTTGGTGATTGTGAAGGAAAACGATGTACACAAAGGTCGATATAGAAAAGGATTCGATAGATATATATTATTCTAACAAACGATGATAGACAGGACAGTCAGCTGTCTAACACAGGTGTCTAACACAGATGTCATACAAGTGTCTAACACAGCTGTCATACAGCTGTCATACAGCTGTCTAACACAGCTGTCTAACACAGCTGTCTAACACAGCTGTCTAACACAGCTGTCTAACACAGCTGTCTAACACAGCTGTCTAACACAGCTGTCTAACAAGACAGCCAGACATCGTGATAAATAAGAAGGCATGTACCATGAAGGAGTCAGTATATGTTAAACCACCACACAACCTGTATCGCTCAAACAAATTATTAGACCAGCTGGTAATACCGACCAGTTGTAGCACAATGGAAGTGTTGGGTAAGGAAGAGCGAAAAGTTAAGAAAAGGATTTTACAACTTGCTGACAATATTCGAAAAAAACATTTAATGCTTAAACTTAACAGAGCCGAGAATGATGATGCTCTGCAACGTTTATATAAACCACTTGTTGAGCCCCTAAGTGAAATATCTAAAAACACAGCAGCACAGCAGCAGCAGCAGCCCCAGCAACAACCAAAGGCTGAACAAATCAAAGAAGAAGTGGTACCAGAAACGAAACCCCAAGTACAGTTCCTTAAAGACCATGAAGTTTTTGAAGCTGAACCTAGGGAAGAGGCTGAGGAGACAAGTTCCGATGAGGATATCCCAACATTTGAAGAGCTTGAGGCAGATCTACAAACTGTCACATCCAACCCTGCATATCAAGAATTTTTGGAGCAATATCCTGAACGAGTTCGATATTATGTAGACAAGTATTTTACTGAACCACCAAGGCTCGCTACCATTGATCAAACGTATGGTGCTCGCTACGCTAAAGATACCGGTAGCTGGAGTCTTGGCAATAAACACTTGGATTTTACTGATAATGACATTCGACTAGGTCAACGGAGATATCCGCAAACACAAGGTCTGCTAGAATTGATATTTATGAAAACACCTAGAGGGTATACCTATGACGATCTTCAACACTATAGAGATATTCTAGAAGCAACTAGTGTGCATAAAATGAACTATGATCCTAACGCACGAACCAAGGGTTGTTCCTCTGAAAAGTACCTGACTCTAATAAAACCGGTGATAAATCCACGAGGTCGTAGATCCTCAACTCCTCAAGGTTTTGGTTACGACACACATCATAACGCAGAACAAAAAACTGAACCTAGAGCTCAGAATGTAAGCAGCAACACTAACAACTATATGCTACAAAATAACAAACAAATAGAATATGTCTATTGGGATGACATAAATGAGCTGGTTGATAGACTTAGACTTTTAGTAGCTTCCCAGGCTGCTGGTAATAATGCTCATAACAATGAAATTCAGTCAATCATTGAAGAACTGAAGGAGGTTGGTGTTATCGCCTAGTATACCTACATATATCAAAGATATACCTACCTTAGTGCTTAGTATAAAAATGTCTATCGATAAGTTCGGACGTTCCCAATCCAATAAAGGTTCTAAGTTTAAAATTATTGAAAGAGAGATTTTCCCAAGAACTACTAGTGGTGATTTTGATTTGCAAAGCCATAGATTGTGTAACATAGCTGATCCAGTCGATGCAACAGATGGTGTAAATAAAAAATTTGTTGATGTATGGATAGACGACTATCAGAAGAACAAAGATGAGGTAACACAAAGAATCATTGCCATACTACTTGAAGCTGTACACAAACCTGAGTTGGAAGATTTAAAAAACGAATTTGAAAATAAATTGAAAATTTTAGCTAAGAACATAACTGCTCAAGTTTTAAAAGATGTTGATGTATTAAAGAATAATAAGCTAAAGAATAAGCTGGGAGAAATAGACGGTAAACTAAAAGATTTACATGATAAGTGGATACTTTTAAATCCAACATCGCCATGAAACAAACAGACATCTATCTGGTTGAACGCATCTTGAGGAAGAAAGGCAAGCAGCTCTATGTAAAATGGCTGGGTTTTGATAAATCTCAGAATTCTTGGATAAATTCAGATGATGTTAAATAAGCTTATATATTTAATGTATTAATGTACTTAGAATAAAATAAAAGTCTTTATTAAAATAATGTTATTTTATTTTTTCATCTGGTTACATACAATTAAGCTAAGTGAACAATTACAATTTATATCGTAAATCAATAATATCCTGAATAAACTTCTCCTGAGGTACATCTGCTATCTGTAGATCGTTTCTCTTCGCCTTGAGGTATTCGACTTCGGTCTTTATTCTGTTAAAGAGATTTACAGAATTTGGATCATACAACATGTTTAAAACTACTTCGGAATCAGGGTGTTTATTTTTAAAGTTCTTGACAGCTCTTTTAAAACTTTTCTTCTGAGTCCTTACAGCATGATATGGATAGGTAGTATCCTTCTCATTTCTTGAAAGCAAACCAAAAACACAAAGTTTTCCAGGGTTGCTTGGTTTTGGAGATATATCTTCTAAATGTTCTGTGATTTTAGCATTTGTTTCTCGCATACGCTGCACTTCATCATCTATCTCCATTAATTTCACTTCAATTTCTTTGAGGTTATCCTTGTATTTTTGATTAAATTCACTTACGAAAAAATCAAAAATAATTTGGTTGCACTTTTCATAGAAACTATTGGATATCCAACAAGCCAAATTTAATATCAAATCTTTACAGACATATGTACCAGATATCAAGTTGTTTTCAGTCTGTGTTCCACCAAAGTCCACCAAGTATGTAGCGGTTGTAGGTGTTAGTTGAGATGTTGCTTCCAGCACATCTAGGGGGCCGGAATTCCGGCCCCCTAGATGTGACTCTAAGTGGACATCTTCGGTTGAAATATTAAGGTAATCGGTATTCTGGCTACCTAAATGTTTCTTCGCCTGACCGTTGTAATAGGTAATCAACTCTTTAGTTTTCTTATTTTCCAACCAATGTCTGAATCTTTTCTCACCATCTTTACACAGCTTAGTCGCATTAAAATAACCAGTGTTTTTATCAATAATTAATTGAAAGTCTGCAAATAAACCATACCAGAAGTTGTCTTTAATTTGCTGGTAGCACACATCATTTAATGTAGCCATTTTAAACACACTACTGAGCACTTGGATACGTTAGAGTTAACTGAAGCACGTCTTACCTCTACGATAACTAAATTTTGAATGAGTTTAACAGTGTGTAGTGAACAATTTACATGGATGATGTCATCCTTTCGGTTTGTACTAGACAAGCTCAAACACGAGTAATGGGGGTGATTGAACAGATATAACACAAGATAACATTCACCAAAGTCATCAACTGACACGTTATTTACCCTAAGCGGGCCTCTCTCTTGCGTATATTAAACAGATACACAGACAAGTTCAAACACAAATAATGGGGTGATGTCATTCAACGGAAATTACACTAGATAACAACCGTACAGACAAAACTCAAACAGGTTTGTGGAACAGGTTTGTGGATGATGTCATACTTCTAACGGCTGTATTCTAGACAAGCTCAAACACGAATACCATTTACCCATCAAGGGGCCCCCTACAGTATGTTTCTGAACTTCCTTCTTTTGTTTGCTAACGACCTCTGTGTGTTATTTTTAAATAAGTCTTCAACCATCAAGCGAAAGGCACCATCTTTAAGAAAGAAAGCCGCCATTTTTTATAATGTCAGCTTAAGGTATCACAGGCTTCCATCTTTCATTCCGCCATTTTGGTTCTTCCGTTTTGGTTCCGCCTCTAATATTAAACATTATTTTGTAAATCATCCATTTGTCTAATAATAAACTTTAATTCTATTACATGTATGGTTTGTAATTAAAAGTCGTATATATATATACCAACCTAAAACAATAAATTAACAAGCGTCTGCTTAGCTTAACGGGTAGCATCGTTGCCTCCCATCTGAATGCCCCGGGTTCGAAACTCACCTGCACCAAATGGTTTTTTTCAAAATATAATAATTTGAAGTAATAGGTTAGACACTTATGTGATTGTCTGGCACAAGTCATGTGACGTCACTGTCTGGCCAAAGACAGGTCAATGACCTTAGAATGTTTACATAACAAGACTAAATGTGACTGTCTGGCCCAGGGCGTGGCTGGGCGCCGGGGCTGGCGCCGGGGCTTGGCGCCGGGGGCCGGGGCGTGGCTAGGCGCCGGGGCCGGGGCAGGCGCCAGGGCAGGCGCCAGTGCAGGCGCCTGCGTCAGGGTAGGCGCCAGGGCGTGGCGCCGGCGCCGGGGCAAGCGCCAGGGCGTGGCTAGGCGCCGGCGCCAGGGCGTGGCGCCGGCGCCAGTGACGTCACTTCCTGTCTAGCCCAAGTGTCGCAATACCTACTGTTAGAGTATGAATGTCTTTTACTTCAGAATAGAGCAATTGAAAACCGACCAAGGCCACAACAATCAGTGACAATTGAATATAAATGAGCCGGGTTGTCAGATGTAATAAAATATCAGTTTAATCTTAGAATGTATATTTGTAGGAGCAGCAATGGTGAGGAGTCTAGCGCCAGGCAAGTGAGCCACATCGGCCTCTTTTTTCCAACCGCGGCAACGCAGCAAACACGTCCTACTCCTCGGTTTCGTCACCAAACCTCCTCGACTTTAAAATAGAGGACAAGACGGTCTTGTATTGGACGGAACTTACCTGGTTCCTCTGTAGACTGCTCGAACCAAACAATTCTGTTCGAACACTCCCAAAAGCCTCGCATTCACACAGGTAGTTATAAGACTCTTCTTCAGTCTCGCCGCATTCCTGGCAACTAGGATTCCTGTTGACACCTACCAATGTACGGTGTCTTCTGAGAGCACAGTGGCCTGTTAGCATCCCAATGATGCGGCGAAGCGCAGAACGGCGACTACCGAGAAGCCAGACAGTCTTGTTTCTATGGGACCTCTCCACGAGATTCGTCGCCTGCCTACAGCCACTGATCGACCTCGAGTGCTCATCCATGGCCTCCTCAGTCCATTTATCTAGGACGTCGCAGCAGACCACCTTCCTACGTATGTCTATAGCAGGCCCCAGGCAACAAAACTGTCGCCGGGAACCAAACCTTGCGAGGTCGCATGGTAAACGGGACCGCCGGCCCAAAGTCATATGTGAAGGGCAGAAAGTGCAGACATTCAACTTTCTCAAACATCGGTTAATGTTAATTAACAGTATGTACTGAAAAATAATTGAACATTTCTACTGGGAATTGAAGCCGGGACACTTTATAGGGTGTTATATTAGACCTTTTAAGATTTAAGTTTTCTGCCTATGAAAAATGCTATACCTAATAAATCATTTTGATGTTATGGTTGACTTTTGTATGATTTTAAATATAATAATTTTCTCATAATTTTGTTACCACAAATCCAAAGTAGCTTTAGAATAAACGATGTGTTCAAGTAAAAAAAACTCTGGACGCAGCAAGTGCGTTATGGCAGTGATTTTTCATTAAAATATTTTTAAATAGGAAATATGTGTGTTTTTTTAAAGAAAGCAGGCATCAAATTTAGTTACCATAGAGTAAAAACAATGTGCCATGTTTCATCAAAACAACTTTATTGTTTGAAAATATACAAAAATTTCGCAAAGAAAGCTTAAATTGTTCCCGAAAAAACTGGTTTCCTGGTCAACCTTATAGGTTAATAGCAAATTGAGCTATTCAAATTTGAAGCATTTAATGAAAATTCGCTACCATAACGCACTTGCTCCGTCCCGAATTTCTTTTCTTACAAAGATATTATATTTCGATGGAAAATGCAAAAATGCAATAACATAGGGCGTGTTCGATTAAATTTAAAAAAAAAAGAAAATTTGAATCACCAACGACTTATGGGCCACTCTGTAATTGTGGAAATATTTTTTAAGATGTAGCTCAAGACACCCTATACTTAATGTATACAATTTTTTTTCGTCACTTTCATAATAACCTACATAGCTAAATTTAGGCGGGTAGCTTACCTATAATAATATAAACCTGTGTACCAAATTTGGATGCCCTTACTTTGTTAATTCCAGATATATAAATTTTTTTTGAATGAAAACTCAAAATTTTTCCGGAAAACCTCGTTCGATTTTCCTGACTAACGAACTTATCCAAGCCATTTACAAAGGAAGGTACATGCCAAATTTTATCAAAATCGGCCCATTATTTTTAGAGTTATCGGTGTGATATATATATATATATATATATATATATATATATATATATATATATATATATATATATATATATATATATATATATATATATATACATATAAAAATTGAAACTGACCCCGGATATGGGTTCTAGGGGTCCTAGTTCGCGCTCAAAATTTTTCAAAATTCACAAGTCGGGATCTCCCCATTAGTGAATTTTTTCTACGAAAATTCACTAAAAATATAGTATACCAGTAAAATGAAACCCAAATATGAAGGTGTGATCTTTCATAAGCAGATTACTAAACTTGATAACAAAACTAATCACCATTCTCAACAAGGATTTCAATACAGTAGCTTTCCTTTTATAAAAGTAAGTTTACCAAGAAAACCAATTAGGAAGTGTGGTCTAATAAAGCGGGCACATCAAGCCATGACCCCAATTTTGAAAGCCTTCATCTTCCAGGGTCGATGAATTTATTTATAACGTCTTGTTGTGTTCTAAACTGCTTTCTAGCATGCAACTAAGTTCCAGATTGTAGCCCTAAAGAACATTGTTGCCATGTTAAAATTAATTCAGTTATTGTCTTATTAACTTAATTAAAAGGAACAATCCTTGAAAACTGAGTCTTGCCAAAACTTATCTTTTTGCAAGGTCATCAACAAAACTTAAAAGCGATGTTGCCTTGTTATCGCAACAATGATTATCTACTTCTAGGAGCCATTTTTCGTTGTAGCTCCCGCATTATATTAATTGAGCACAGTTTTACAAAAATGTTCCTCTTGACCTGTCTTATTTCCTTTTTACAAATAAAGTGTAAGATTATTGTCAAAAAGTTATTAAGTCTCAAAGTATGTGTTACTTTCTTCGTTCTTACTTACTACTTACTACCCGTTTATTTGTCTTTGTTTTTTTAGTTACGTCGGTTTGAATTTTTTCAAATTCAGTCACTTTTTAAGAACGCCCTGAATACAGAATCTCAACTTTTCGGCGAATAGTAGAAACGAAAACCTCTCTGAATACTTAGCTTTCGTAAGACTGCTATCTATTGATAAAAACACCATATCATAATTTGTGATATGTGCCAAAAATTGGAAGTTACAAAACAATTGCAATAACTCTAACACGATTAACGCTATCAATTTTTTTCCTACAAACATGCATTATAATTCGAGGAAAAATGCAAAAATGCAATAAGTGGTCTTCGGAAAAAAATTGTATTACCAACCACTTATGGGCCAGCCTGTGATTATGAAACTAATTTTATAACATGCAGGCCCAAATACCCTATAATTAACATGTACATGTTTTTCGTATCTTGTATAATAACGGGTATATTGAGCTTTACCGGAGAAATGCGTCACCCTGTATATATGTAAACAGATAAAAACTGAAACTAACCATGGTTATAGGTTCTAGGGGTCAGTTTGAGTTTTTGTTCGTTTACACATATACAGAGTGGGACAATTCTAAGGTGAATCCCAATATACTTATCCGTTATTATACACAACAAAAAATATATACGTTAATTATAGGGTGTCTTGAGCTGCATCTTACAGCCTAGGTGGTTCAGTGGTAAGAACGTGTGCCTCTGAACAGAAGGGTACTGGGCTTGATCCCAAAATTCTTATTTCACTTTTTTAGTACATCTATAACATTAGCATCAACCGAGGTTGTGGCACTGTATTTGAGCAAGTCGAATGTCTTTGAAAGGCGGTCAGAGGGGGCGTGAGGCCGTCGGTTCCGTGTCCATGCGATATTGGGCGCGTTAAACATCCCCACCCTCCTTACAGAAAGGCAGGGGTTCGTAAAAATTTCCAGGATAGTGAGTTGAAACTGCTCTCTGGCGTCGGTGATTGGGCATAATCGCCTAAATGGACCGACAATAAAAAAACTGCATCTTATAAAATAATTTTGATAATTACAGGTGGCTCATAAACCGTGGTACAAATTATCTTTTTTTTTTTTTTAAATAAAACACCGCTCATATTATTGCATTTTTGCATTTTCCATCGACGTGTAATGCGTGTTTGCAACAAGTAAATTTGATATTGTTCATCTTTTTCGAGTTATTTCAATTGTTTTGTAACTTGTCACGGTTTTGGCACCTATCTTACAAAAGTTGTGATACGGCGTTTTACTAATAGATAGCGAAGTCCCATGAAAATGACGCATTTGGAGATGTCTTGGTGTATATTGTTCGTCGAAGAAGTCGAGATGCGCTCTCAAAATAGTGGCTATATTTGAAAAACCTCAAACTGACGTATCTCATTTTTTTTAATGAAACAGCCTGTATTTTGTGTGCTTTCCTTTACCTAAAGACTCCAGTTTTGGAAATATTTACATTTATAGTCGCATAACATGTTCATGTAGGGAACAGTTAAAAAATCAGATGTCTATTCAATTCTAATAACTGATCACATATCTGATTATTTAGCGAATTTTCAAAGAAGAATCTTCAATTATTGAAGGTAACTTTGACACCAAAAAGCTATAAGATGTAATTAATTTGATAGGGTTAAGCTAGGTTCATACGCTCGCGAATTGTAAAATGTGAATTGCAAAACTAATTACTATTGGTCCATGTTATATAGAAATTCGGGACGCAGCAAGTGCGTTATGGTAGCGATTTTCTATTAAATATTTAAAAGCTGAATAACTCAATTTGCTATAAGACTAAAAAGTTGAATTTTGGTATATAGTAAGATATTTACCGGGGCAACGTACCTACTAACGTCTATCAAGAAAAATTTGTTATTTTTTTTAGATACAATGTTTTTTTAGAAAAACTGGTCCGATCGGGCTGGCTAACGAACTCGTTCGCGGTCTTAACAAAATGAAGATATGTGCCAAGGTTTGTTCAAACCAGTTTAGTATTTTTCGATTATATATATATATATATATATATATATATATATATATATATATATATATATATATATATATATATATATATATATATATATATATATATATATATATATATAAATTCAAACGGACCTTGGTTTCGGGTTCTAGAGGAACACATTCGCTCTCATTTGAAAAAAATTTTGCAAAGTCTCACCATCGCTACCTCTCTATTAGCAAATTGTCTTCATAAAAATTCGCTGATAACCCTATATTATGGGAGTAAGTTTTGCAATTCGAATTTGACAATTCGCGAGTGTATGAACCTAGCTTTATCTATGTTTATATTTTTATAATATACATGGTGTCTCAGAATATGTAGGCAACCTCTCAGATTCGCATAAAACATAAAAGAAAATGGCACGCCAAGTTCATATGATTTTTTCCTACGTCCCTCTCCCACGGAAATGCAGGCCCCTAAAGAACACCACCAAAAATCGATTTTTTTTAATTACTTTTAATAAACACTGTGTAATTTATTTATTTTTTTAATACAAGGAACAATAGATATGACTTATTTAAAATGACCGATGAAAACAATTTGGCTTATTTGGTTTGCCAGGAACGGAATAGCTTTAGCACAGTAATGTCAATTTTTTTTATACCTTTTACGATAAAAGCACAAAAATAATATGTTTAGTTATCTTGAACCTTATACTAAAAAAACTCTGGACGCAGCAAGTGCGTTATGGTAGTGAATTTTCATTAAAATGTTTTTTTTTGCAAATATGTGTGTTTTCTTTTTAAGAAAGCAGGCATCAATTTTGGTTACCAGTATAACCTATATAGTAAAAACAATGTGCCATGTTTCATAAAAAGAACTTTATTGTGTGAAAATGTACAAAAATTTCAAGTGTTCCCGGAAAAACTCGTTTCTTGGTCAACCTTATAGGTTAATAGCAAATTAGGCTATTCAAATATGAAGCATTTGATAAAAATTCGCTACCATAACGCACTTGCTTCATCCAGAATTTCTTTTCTTACAAACATGCATTATATTTCGATGGAAAATGCAAAAAGGCAATAACATAAGGCGTGTTTGATTAAAAAAAAGGAATTTTGTATCAGCAACGACTTATGGGCCACCCTGTGATTGTAGAAATATTTTTTTAAGATGCAACTCAAGACACCCTATAATTAATATATACAAATTTTTTTCATATCTTGTATAATAACGGATATATTGAACTTAATTGATTTTTTACGAAAATTCGACAAAAATTATATACCATTAAACGATAAACTCTATAGGTAAGACTACTACCAACCATCAGAGAAAGGTTCTATTTGAAATGAATTTTCTGGAAACATTTTAGTAAAATGAAGGACAATGACGGCTGAAACTAAGACTACAGGGTTTGTAAAATATCCTTCTTGAGACATTTGATTTCTATAGCCCGTATTAGATTCAAGTTATTTGCCAAAATGTTGCCGATTTTGACGTTTTAAATCGCAACTTTGACGTTTTGAGGAAAACCCCAATTTATTTTTCTTTAAATGCCTATAACTTTTTTGTCTTTTGACCTACATAGCTAAATTTTGGTAGGTAACTTATCTATAAGGATATAAACCCGCCTACCGAATTGGTTGCCCTTACTTTGTTAATACCACTAATATTTGCATTTATTTTTTGCTTTGTTTTCTATTGCTCTGCTTGTATTTATGACAAGTAGCGAAGTAAATAGGAATTAATATGCCAGGGTCTGTCAGTTAGTGGTAGAGTGTGTTGAAACTTGCGAGATATTTCTTATTTTTCTTAATCCCCTCTTTAATTTATTCGTTGTAATGGATTTTAAGTTTGCTAAATATGTCGACATGCATTAAATTAATGGACTTGCATCATATAATGCCAGAAGGCTTTGTAAGGTTAGATTTCCGAATCGAAGAATTGCTGATAGGAAAACTTTTGAAAGAATGGATCATCGTTTAAGAAAAACTGATAAATTATACAATTTACTTGTTAATTCCATTAGCGTACTTTTTGAGTAGGCAATAGAAGTAAAATGCCGTAAATAATTTTAGTAACGTTTGTCGAAACGAAATACAATTGTGGAAATCAAATCAATCGTGGTGAGGTTGCTAAAGAAGATATCCTAAATTCCATAGAAGCAGATTCTTCAACAAGTGTCCGGAATTTGGCTGCTGAGTTTCATTTCCCAAAGATCTACGGTTTTTAGATTTCTTAAAGACAATTGCATCCTTATCACGTGAAGAAAGTCCGTGCACTTCTTCCTGAAGACTTTTCACGAAAGATTGAATTTTCAAAATGGGTTTTAGATAGACACAATGCAAATTTCATTGGTTTAGTTCTCTTTACGGACGAAACTGGATTTAGTAAAAATGGAATCATAAACTCCCATAATCTGCATTTATGGGCAGAGGAAAATCCACATGCTTCTATTGTGACGCACCATCAGCACCAGTTTGAACCCATTAACGTGTGGGCCGGAATCATCGGGCTACATTTCTTTGGACCATTTGAATTGCCAAGAAGGTTAACTGGCGAACTTAATTTGGAATTTCCCCAGAACAACCTGCCACATCTTTTAAACGACCTACCTTTGGCAACACGACATTATATGTGGTTCATGCATGATGAGGCGCCACCCCATTTTAGGCTGGTAGTTCAGGAACACTTTAACTGGCACTTCGAAAATCGTTGGATAGAAAGAGAATGACCAGTGGCTTGGCCTCTTCGATCACCTGATTTAAACCGACTAGACCTTTTCTTTGAGGATATTTGAAAACTTTAGTCTATGCCAATACAGCTGATGCTAGGGAAAGCTTATTAGAAGAGATTAATTACAATCTTCAATTCACAGAGTTAGCAAATGCATAATATAAGAAGGAGCTCATGTCGAATTGACATATAAAACCCAGTACCCTTCGGTTCAGAGGCGCACGTTCTTACCACTGAACCACCGAGGATCTAGTTATGGAATTTCTGATGATAAAATTTATCTTGGAGTCAGTCAGGCAAGTTATTTTGAACAATTATGGTAAAATATTGGTCAAAGTAATTTTAGTAGTTGAAATATTCTGTAAAAAAGAATGCAGTATTTTGCTAGCCATGCCAATAATGTCTATCGCATGCAAACAAACGAATTTCATACACGGGTGTCATGTTGGAAAATGCTACCGATTTATTAAAATGTGGGTTTTTTCAAGATGAGGAAACAACCACAGATATTCCAGCATATGTGAATAGGTACACTTGGAGAACCCAAATCACCACAACACATATTTTTAAAACCTGACGATCGTTTCACTCACAAGATTAGCGCCATCAGAGGATGATAAATTCTTTAATCTGCTGATGACGTAAACCTTGTTAGTGAAATGATCGTCAAGTCTTTAAAAAGATGCGTTGTGGTGATTTTGGGTTTCTAAGTGTACTTATCAGTGCTCATCACGGGTTCCAATCTTCAGTTAGCAAATTTGGAGATAAAATTCTCAAAATAAATATTTACATCAGTGTTGCGACTTTGCTTAAGCAAAGTGAATTGGAAAAAAATCTCGGGACGCAGCAAGTGCGTTATGGTAGTGAATTTTCATAAAAATGTTTTTATTGCAAATATGTGTGTTTTCTTTTTAAGAAAGCAGACATCAATTTTGGTTACCAGTATAACCTATATAGAAAAAGCAGGCATCAAATTTGATTACCAGTATAACATATATAATTTAAAAAATGTGCCATGTTTCATCAAAATAACTTGATTGTTTGAAAACGTACAGAAATTTCCAAAAGTAAACCAAAAGTGTTACTGAAAAAATCCGTTTCCTGGTCAACCTTATAGGTTAATAGCAAATTGAGCTTTTCAAATATGAAGCATTTAATCAAAATTCGCAACCACAACGCACTTGCTGCCTCCAGAATTTCTTAACTTACAAACATGCATTATATTTCGATGGAAAATGCAAAAAATAAGGCGTTTTCGACAAAAAAAAATTATTTGTATCACCAACGACTTATGGGCCACCCTGTGATTGTCGCAATAATTTTTTAAGATGTAGCTCAAAACACCGTATAATTAATGTATACAATATTTTTTCATATCTTGTATAATAACGAATATATTGAGCTTTATTGATTTTTTACGAAAATTCGACAAAAATTATATACCATTAAACAATAAACTCTATAGCTAAGGCTACTGCCAAGCATCAGAGAAAGGGTCTATTAGAAATGAATTTTCTGGAAATCTTTTAGTAAAATGAAGGACAATGACGGTTGAAACTAAGAGTTCGGTGTATGTAAAACATTCTTCTTGAGACATTTTCTTTCCATAGATCGTATTAGATTCAAGTTATTTGCCTAAATGTTGCGAATTTTGACGTTTTCAATTGTCACTTTGACGTTTTGAGGAAACCCCCAATTTATTTTTCTTTAAATGCCCATAACTTTTTTGTCTTTTGACCTACAGAGCTAAATTTTGGTAGGTGGCACACCTATAACGATATAAACCAGCTTACCAAATTTGGTTTCCCTTACTTTGTTAATTTTGGAGATATAAATATTTTGCGAAAGAAAACACAAATTTTTCCGGGAAAACATCGGCGGATTTTCCTGGCTAACAAAATTATCCAAGCGACTTGCGAAAGGAATGTACTCACCAATTTTGACGTTTAAAATCGCAATTTTGACGTTTTGAGGAAAATCCAAATTTATTTTTCTTTGAATGCCTGTAACTTTTTATCCTTTAACCTACGGAGCTAAATTTTGGTAGGTAACTTGCCTATAATGAAATAAATCCGCATATGAAATTTGGTTGCCCTTACTTTGTTAATTCCGGAGATATAAATTTTTTTCGAAAGAAAACACCAAATTTTCCGGGAAAACCTGGACCGATTTTCCTGGCTAACGAACTTGTCCAAGCCATTTGCAAAAGGAATTTATTCACCAAATTTAATCAAAATCGGCCCATTATTTTTTGAGTTATCGGTGTGATACATATATATATATATATATATATATATATATATATATATATATATATATATATATATATATATATATATATATATATATATATATATATATATATATATATATATATATATATATATATATATATATATATATATATATATATATATAAACATATAAAAATTTAAACTGACCCCGGATATGTGTTCTGGGGGGCCTAATTAGCGCTCATTTGAAGAAATTTTTTCAAAATTCAAAAGTCGGGATCTCCTCATTAGTGAATTTTTTTTAAGAAAATTCACTAAAAATCAGTACTATGTATAATCTATTATTAATGTGGTTCAGTTTTTGGCAGATTTTTGAGCAAGTTTTACATTGGGAAAATAGTAAAACAAGGTTTATTTCACAATCCGTTTGAGTACACAACTAAACAAGATCCAGTCTTGAAAGGCACTGTACATCATATATTTCACAAAATGCAAAGTATTGGTCCCCGAAAATTAAAAATTAAATAATAGAGGCATTGGTGCAAACTGTTCGCCGGTTTATTGTTGCTGACCTACAACAATTTGACGTTCCATGGTTTCTGGTCCTGAGATGAAGGAGGGAACCAATAATGTTAAACATTGCTGACAGTAACTACTACGAAAAATTTAGATGATGCTAAATTCACGTACGCTACATTACATATTGTCACATCTGTCTCTATGAGAATTAAGTTTATAAACTCTGTTACTTCTATGGTTACAGGAAGCTTGTAAAGTATGTTGGTAACGGCGAACACTCTGGAATTATATTTCCAGAAGGAACCAGAAGTAACAGGTATGAAACAATGCAGAAAGGTCCAGAATCACTATGGACAATATTACTATGCGAGCCGTAGATAGAGTGAGTCAGTCAGCAGTGCGTTAGTACGTTGGTGGAGAATAAGTGATAATAGAAAGCGAATAGTGAAATATAGTTGTATGTACATTTGTAATAAATATTTTAGTTGGTGTGTTTATGGTCGAAAAATAGTTGGTGATAATAAATTAGTAGTTTGAAAAGCTCTGATTTGTTAGTCAACAAATCCAGAACCCCGAAAACGTAACAATATCTTAACTGAAAGTAAAACCGACCTGAATCTTTTTCTGAACCAATGCTTTAACGGCGTAACGTTACCTCCAGAATTGAGCAGGAATTGAAATATATATATATATATATATATATATATATATATATATATATATATATATATATATATATATATATATATATATATATATGCACTATACTCTCGACCTACCTAACGTTGTGTCCTGTTTAAAATTTCGGATGACCTACTGGGAAATTGGATTCCACTACGGTCCTGGGTGGGACTTTAATTGTATTCTATAATATAATATTCTGTAATATAATAGATAGATTAATTTTGTTTTGTATCTAATAGATGATTGGGGTAAATAATACACAAAAGTTCCGAATAATCAGCTAGTACAAATACAAAAGTAAACTGGTAATCAAGCTATAACCTTGGTATTATATTAGTAGACTTCACTAACGCACTAACTGGGGTAATTCTTACCTGTCTGGCAACATCGGTCCAGAAACAGTATCCTCTTTAGTGGAAAATCTCTGAAAAGCCTCGTACCGCTCTCCAACAATAGCGATCTCGGATACAAGGGGTTGATTTGAGCCGCGGCGTCATCTGGTGCAGCACTTAGACACCCTTAACTCCATACGCGCCCTTATTCATTCTATAGCTAAGGCTGTGAATCCCCTAACATCCAACTAAATCTTTTCCCCGAGCTCCCTGCCGTGCAGCCGCCTGTCGAAAAAACATGCCGCGCATTTACACGTATTAATTCAAACACCACCATTCCGAATGCTAAATTCCAGAATAAATTGACTCCAGAGGAATATTTTCTCATTCTGCTCTCCTCTTTCTATGTGTGTGATTTTATTTTCGGCCCATTCAGATCTCCAGATATCATATAAATCAGATTTGCTCTATCTGTGTGCGTGGTTCTGTATATAAGGGAAAAATGAGCGCAGAGTTTTCGAGGAGAAAGATTATTTAAAAAGGGTGCGAATGGGGCGAAGAGACGATATAAATGTCACCGCTAGAATTGCTCCGATATTCGCAAAACGGTTGTGAACCGATTATATTTCCAAACGACTGCGGAAAACAAAAGGTCCTGATGGCTTAGTTGTTCTGTTTCATCGAAGACTCGTTATTTATATTTGAGATGTATAATTAATTAGGGCAGGTTTATCTTGATGTCAGCCACGGGTCGCCATTGATAAATCGTTATCCTATATTATAGAAAGACATCAATTCCGTAAAAAATTTCATCGCTTATGCACCATAAATATTTTAGAATATTCATCTAGGTTCCGAATGTGGGTTTTGCAATATTAATGGTGTTTAAATCTAAGAAAAGTTATAAGTTGTTGCTAGATGATGAAAGGTTGATTTTATATTATAAAGGTGATCCAAAAGTAATAGGTCACAAGGCAGCAGTAGATTATTGGCATAAAGATATTACGATTTAACCAACTTGTTCTTAGTCCAAAAAACAAAATAAAAGGGATACAGGGTGTTAAAGTGGGATGTTGAAATTTGATTTTCTTTGATATGTAGAAAAGTATTTGACGTATTGTCTTGAAAGTTGTTAAAGCTGAGTTGCATAATGATAAGCTGATAACGAATAATGAACTCCCAATTTAGCTCTAGTGGATAGAAAGCGCTGCTTGCGGTACCCTTCAAATCCTAAAAATGCTCCCACTTTTTTGTTAGCATCGCCAACTAAGATTTGATCATGAGACGGTATACCTTCGTACTTTTTTAACAAAAGAGGTACCCATACTTATAACTACACTTGGAGAAGCCAAACCACCACAACACATCTATTTAAAGACCTGACGATCGTTTCACTCACAAAGTTAGCGTCATCAGAGGATGAAAAATTTTAAACTACTTACAACTAAACATCATCTTTTATATTAAGTTTTAGGTGAAAACCGGTACAGAGACGAAATCGCAGTCAAATTTTCTGTGTATTGTACTTTAATTGCCGGACGACGTTTTTGAACTTCCGTTATAACTGTACCTGTCAAGTTTCGGAATATCTTCGATGTCAAAGAGAGAGTGCAAACAAGGGACTATAAACCAGTGGCGGCGCTCGGTTTAAGGAACTCTTGTTTTTTATTGCCTTAGAAATATAAATACTCTCGTACGCATCTAGCTTCGCTGGTTGTCTAACAGTTTTCATAAGTTTCAGATTTTCTTTATCAATTTGTTGTACCACGCGTGACTTGTCTATACTGTACCCGATGTTCCCCGAAATTGTCACGTTTAGTTGTAAGTAGTTGATAATTTTTAGTCCTCCGATGACGCTAACTTTGTTAGCAAGTTAGACAAGAGGTGGGAACGTGCTCCTGCAGAAATTATTCCCAATAGATTTAGCAAGAGTACAGAAGGGTTTGCTGCTGTTGGAGCTTAAGAGGACTTTGTTTTTGATGTGGTTACTAAACGAGTTTTTTGCCTCAGAGAGAATGCGGACATAGCGGTTTCTTGCGTCGTTAAATGCTTGACGGTTTTCTTAAATGGGATTGTGTAGAAGCGTTTTGTGAGCTTTGACCTTTTCAAGTCTGGCCTTGTCATAGGATTTAGAAAACCAGGGCTTTTGGGTGGCTGAAGAGGTTTTTTGTGTACGTTGAATAAATAACTACATGTCAGCTTGGATAATTTCGGTGACGTTTTGTGAGATATCAGAGGGGTCAGGATGAGAGAAGCAGACAGACGCCCGTGGAAATGAGGAAAAGTAATCCCGCATTTCGTCCCAGTTCGCGAAGTGTAGTGAAGTGCCAAACGATACGTGGGTGTGATGACTGTGTGACCTCGGGTTGCATTGCGCAGGACGCAGTGACCATGCCGTGGTCTGTGCGACCAAGAGGGGCGGTGACTGATATCTTATAGCATTTAGGTTTTGTAGTAATATGGAGATCCAAGGGATTTGAGCTGTGTGTTGGGATGCGAGGAAAGTAAGTAGGTTGCCGAACCATATTGGCTAAAGAATTACTTACTTCAAAGACCTCCGCTGCTCTTCCTTTTGGATCGGTTTGTAAAGATCCTAGCCATTCCTTATTATGGACATTGAAGTCACCAAGAATAGTGACCTCGGAGGAAGAATATTCGGAAATCAAATGGTCGGTTTTTGCAGAAAGGTAGTCAAGGAACTGGACAAAGTTGTTGTCAGAAGGTGACCGGTAAATGCAACAGATGAATTTAGTTGCAGCCCTGAGAGAGAGTTTTATCCATAGTATGTCTTTTCTTCCAGCTTCTAAATTGGGGAGTCTGGTGCAGGGTAGATTGCTACGGACGTATGCACGGACGTATGCGCACACGCCTATATGCAATCTAAAGGAAGTAAGGAGCTCATACCCCGGGAAATTAAGGTGATTAGTGGCTGTTTTAACACTGATTTGGGTTTCGGTGAGGAAGAGGAGTTGGGGCTTATTAGCCTGGAGAAAATGGTGGACAGAGTTCAGGTTATAATTTAGGCCACATATATTCGAGAAGGATATGTTAAATCTTGATGCTGGCGCCCCCTGTACAGCCCTCTCCCGGAGATCCGAATGGAGGGGTATTTTACCTCCGGAATCTTTTGTACAAGGAGGAGCCATCATAATTTTTACTTATAAGGAAAACCGAATCATCCACCGGAAGCGGAAACGTCCGTTGGGACTTCACCGGCCCCTTGATGTATGGGGTGGTACCTCCTCGGGCGTAAAAAAATCATTTACTATCACGTAAAGGAAAAGTCCACTACCACCTGCTTGACTTCGATTAGTCGCCTCGTACGACAGGCAGGAGTTATCATGGGCCTATTCTTTTAGTTAGTCCCCGGACTCACAGGGGACGACGATGTTTTTATAAAAATAAAACAACGCGTCTTGACTTAAACGCCTTACAAAACTGAACTGATTTGGACGAAGGATTTGATATTTTCTCTCAATTATCACATTGTTAATATATATATATATATATATATATATATATATATATATATATATATATATATAAGTATATATATATATATATATATATATATATATATATATATATATATATATATATATATATATATATATATTTAATCCGCGCCTGTGAATATTTCTTCTAAAAATCGCGATCTTCTCAATAGCCATTTTTTTTGCGAAAGTTTGCAAAAACAAGAAGACAACGCCAGATACGTTGCTCACTTTCTTAAAGAAGGATTCTAATGCCAAATCCATTAATAATGAAACCCATGTTTTAGTAGAATAGGAAAATAAATATTGAATACATATTTAGCATGTAGGTAATTTCTATGTATAACAGTTGGAGACAACGTCTAAACAAACTTTGCTCAAACTAGATTAAAAATCAAAATACGTTTTCAGTTTATGTTTGTAAAAATCGTGACCACGTTACTTTTCTTATCAAAAACGATGTATATATCTTCAGTACAAACATGAATATCTGTGATGAGTCGGCCCTGAATGGGACACTTGAGTTAGAGAGCTGTATGGTCGCATCCCCGACGACGGGGGTTACCCTGGCAACGACATCCCGGCACACGGCACAACACTTGGCGAAGGTGTTGGAGTATGTGACGTCATTTCCTCTTTCGGCGCCGCCAGCGGCCGCCTTTCACACTGTCGTCCTCAGCTTAATAACTCTGCAGCGAGCAGCACAGCTCTACATTGTGTCTGTGTGCGTGTACGTCTGTATAAATATAGATATAGATATAATGTATAGTAACAGCCCTTTCCGCATATTCACGGAAATCAACTGCTTCGTACGCCACGATTTAACTGGCGCAGTCGTCACTGCTCTCTGGATACCGACACGTGCCTCTGTTAACTACAGTTATTGTTTGTTTGTCGTGTATGTTAATTGATGCTTAATTCTCTCTGTCTCGACGTTCTATACCAAATATATAGATAGAACATGAACAGAACCAAATATATGTGAGGTTAGCTTTTTGTATAAGTGGAAAAACAATATTTTAAGTTAGGTCTGATTGCAGCGTCCAATAAATTTAAAAATTGGAATTGAACAATTGCTTATAATGATATCTATTTACGTATCTATTATTGTCTACATGGGCAATAAATATTTGAAGGATGTATAAAATTTTCTGCAAGAAAAATAATTTGGCATAGTAGCAGCTAGCTGAGACAAACCTTTATTCAATTTGGAGCAGAAATATTTTTCTGTGTAATTTATAATACATTTTAACAAACCACCAAATAAGTTAACACATTCTTAAACTGGCTTTCTCAGAAGATGGGCAGTTTAAGTCATTAGTTGGTGAAGTCAGGTTATCAGTGCTTTCGCAGGACGATTTCCTTGAACATTTTTATTCAAGCCATCCCTGAGAAGTTAGTGTCCCTTAACACCAAGTAAAAACTTCACATTTGATTAGTTTCTTCGAAAATGTCTCATAATTGAAACATGATATTTAGCGGCCTGGTTGGGAAAACTCTATATTTATCAAAATAATAATATTTTAATAACTATCATTTCCCAGGAAATAAGTTTTATTAATGATGGAATATACGCTAGTCACTTTGAACAGGCTCAATATTGGGATCTACCAAACCAAGGCAGATACACAGTCGGTTAAATTACAAAAAAATCTGGGCGCAGCAGGTGCGTTATGGAAGTGAATTTTCATAAAAATGTTTTTAATTACAAATATATCTCTCTAATGCGAGCAGGCATCAATTTGGTTACCGGTATAACCTATATAGTAGAAACAATGTACCATTTTTTATCAAAATAATGATTTGAAAATATACAAAAAATTTCCGAAAATAAACTTTAACTGTTTCTGAGAAAACTGAACTCCTAGCCAATGAACCTTGGGTTAATAGCAAATTGAGTTATTGAAATTTGAAACATTTAATGAAAATTCGCAACCAAAACGCCCTTGCTGCATTCATACAAAATTTTTCCGTAAATAAAGTTAAATGTTGGTTTCCCAACCAACACAACTTACGTTAATAGCAAATTGAGTTATTGAAATTTGGAGGATTTTATGAAAATTTGCTACCAAAACGCACTTACTGCGTCCAGATTTTTTCTTACAAACATGCATCATATTTTGATAAAAAATGCTAAAAAAATAGCTAAAAATTATAGACCGTTAAACCATAAACTTCACTAAACCTACAGCAAAAGCATCAACTTAACTAAACCGACAGCTAAAGCATCAGAGAAAGGGTCTATTTGAAATGAATTTTCTGTAAATATTTTAGTAAAATGAAGGGCAATGACGGTTTAATCTGAAACTTAAGGGTTCGCAGAACACTCTTCTTTTCACAATCCGTATTTGTTTCACATTCTTTGCCTAAACATTGCCAATTTTGACATTGGGTGAAAGAATAATATCTAATAGTGGCCCGGTGCGGTGGCCAGCGAGATCTCCCGACCTCACTCCATTAGACTTTTATTTGTGGAGACATGTTAAAAACGAAATCTATGAATTTTATCCCCCAGAAAGCAGAGAAGTCCTCGAACAGCGAACGCAGTATGTTCTGCTCAATGTTAACCGTAACACAATTCATCGTGTTACCAAATCGGTGATAAAAAAATGTGAGAAATGTATAGAAGCAAATGGGTCGCATTTTGAACGTTAAATTAGACATTTTATTTTGGTAATTAATATGTCATTTGACACATTATTGTTTTTTCCTTTCTTTTTTGTGTTAAAATTTCAAACAGGGTAGTTTCCATGTTTTCAAAAGATTTTGACATAGGAGAAACTATTACTTATAAGGATATGTTGTTATTAATTGTAGTTAAGAGATTAAATGCAGTAGAATCACCTTAAGTGTGAGTGTTTCATCGTGCGACGTTGCCAAATTCGTAGCAAAATCATATTTTTTCGTTTTTCAACCCATAACCTAACTTTTTTCACTAAGTGTGATACATATTTGTAAAGGCAAAAACAGGTGCTTTCCAAAACCGTAAAAATCTAATATGGCGCCCATATGAAAAAAACAAAGTTGATGATGGTTCCAAACTATCGAAACGTGCTGTAAGAAAGTTTTTACAGATTTCAGAAATTTTTATAAATAAAGAAAATACAGGATATTTCCGAAAATACGTCATTTTTGTTTTTTCAAATATCGTAAAAACCAAAAGAGATAAAATCGTAAACTAAACGACATTCAATTACAAACAAAATTCTCTAAAACTTTCTCCAGTTAACCGCTTTCCTATCTCTAACAGTTTCGGAGATCGCAATACATGCATCATCAATTTCAGGCACACTATATATATATATATATATATATATATATATATATATATATATATATATATATATATATATATATATATATATGTATATATATATATATATATATATATATATATATATATATATATATATATATATATATATATGTATATATATATATATATATATATATATATATATATATATATATATATATATATATATATCTGTGTGTGTGTATGTTTATGTGTATAAAGTCTGAAACTGACCTCGGATATGGGTTCTAAAAGCTCTAATTCGCGGTCATAAATTTTTTTGGAAAATTCGAAAATTGTTACCTATTCATAAGCGAAATTTTCTTTATGACAGTTCGCTAGAAAATTTAGAAGCGTTTCCCTGAGATTATGCTATTTTCAGATCCATTAAGAGTTAATGGCAAAAAGAAAAAAAATGTACCAACTTTTTTTTATGACACCAATATACCAACCACAATTATTTTATAAATTTATCTTCTTAGGAGTTCTTGTAGTTTTATTAATAAATTAGCGGTATCTCTGTACTGATATGATTATGTTTTGTTTTGCTAATGTCCTTCAAAATGTTATAAAAAACTGACAAGAACACATAAGCTAAAGTGAAATAAGTTGGACAGATTTTAAATATTTAGTTAGTGTATTTTTGAAAGATATTCAATAATAAAATATTTCAATTTCAATAAGGGATATCTCAGTTATCTTCGAACCCTGACGTCTCATATCTCAAAATAAACTTTTTTTTCTGACTTGCACCACTTTCGATTTCAGCGGCTCACTCGACAATTGCATATCAGCACTTCTAAATGCTATTGGGTTATTAGTTACACCGTTCGATTGACCGTTATTTACTCGGGAACAGTATTGTTTCCCGAAAAGAAAACTAAAAATTTTATCATTGTGCAGATTTCACTGAAATTGACATTCGAAATTATTAATAGTTATTCTCTTTTTCAGAAAATTTGGTACATTTATCTCCACCAAGTTTATTAGGACTGACATACCTTACGAATCATTCACAAATAGCCAAACCTGTAGCTAGTCGACCACATTTCAATCCTCATTTACTGCTTGCACATTGTAGGCCTCAACCTTATTTGACAGGTAAGTAGAAAATTATATATATATATATATATATATATATATATATATATATATATATATATATATATATATAGGATGGCGCATTGAAAACGAAACAGACCGATTTGCGTCCAGATAATTTTTTTTAAGAAGCGCTGAAATACGTCAATTTTAATATTGAGGTGGACATGTTTTGACATAAAACTCAATTTTGTCACATCAACCCCTTAAGGGTGGTGATAACAACCCTTATATTTTAAATAGGGAACATGAATCGAGTGTTACATGATTTGAAAGCTCTTTCTTTTCTGAATTCAGCACACTAATTTTTTTGGAAGTTTTATCAACTCGTTTAAAAATTATTCACAGTTGAAGATGCAAAAACGCATTTCACTCATTCCGATAGGAAATGTGCTGATAGTCAATGTTTCTTATCGGAATGAGATAAATGCGGTTTATTATATCAGTTTATCGGTCGGTTTGATACTTGATAGTACTACCGAAAATTAATTTCACAATGTTGTATTCTGTAGAAGAAAGATTTGAAATAATTACTCATTTTTTCAAAAACGATGACTGTGCCAACCGTACCGCAAGTTTGTTTAATGAACGACATCCGAACAGACATGTTAAGAGAAAATACATTTTGGAGTTAGTTGCAAAGTTTCGACAAAGTGGTTCAGTAGTCAACAAAAAACGGGATCCTGAACGTGAATTTCCGGTTAGAAATGAGACTACTGAGATTGAAGTTTTAGGACAAATTGCTGCAGACCCAACTTTGAGCACAAGAAAATTGGCCACTGTTTCAAACATCAAAAGAAGAACCATTCAGCGAATATTAAAGCATCATAAATTTCACCCGTAAAAAATTCATCTTGTACAACAACTGAATGAAGATGATTTTGATCATCGGCTGGAGTTTTCTTAAGTTATGACTGCACGAATAGCTGATAACGGGAACTTTCTGTTCAATATCTGTTTTTCAGATGAGTGTTCGTTTTTATTAAACTCTACAGTCAATCGTCATAATTGTCGTTATTGGGCAGATAATAATCCAAGAAATTTTCACGAAGTCCACACTCAAACTCCACAGAAATTGAATGTCTGGACTGGCATTTTTGGAGACCGTTTAATCGGACCAATTTTTCTTGATGTCAATTTGAGTGGCGAAACGTATTTGTAGTTACTAGAAGATATCGTTTACCCTCTACTAATTGACATTGTTGAAAATGATGATCGCTATCAAGAAAATCAATTAGTGTTTCACAAGATGGGGCTCCTCCGCATTTTTCACAACGTGTTAGGGTGTTTTTGAACAGAAAGCTTCCAGAGCAATGGATTGGGCGTAGAGGTGCTATTGAGTGGCCCCCTAGATCTCCGGATTTAACTCCTTTAGACTTATTTCTATAGGGCCATTTAAAGAGTAGAATTTACGCAACAGAACCGGAGTCTCTGAAAGAATTACGACGACGCATTGTTGAAGAATGCCGTCTAATAACTCCACAAATGCTCCAGAATGTCAGAGCTCCTTTTGAACAAAACTTGTACTTTTGTATGGAAGCTGGTGGTCAACAATTTGAACACTTATATAAGGGTTGTTATCACCACCTCTAAGGGGTTGATGTGACAAAGTTGAGTTTTATGTCAAAATATGTCCCCCTCAATATTAAAATTGATGTGTTTTAGCGTTTCTTTAAAAAAAATTATCTGGACGCAAATCGGTCTGTTTCGTTTTCAATGCGCCACCCTGTATATATATATATATATATATATATATATATATATATATATATATATATATATATATATATATATATATATATATATAAGGCGTAAATATCAGTACATTTATAGATAATAGTGTAGAATGCATGTAGATGGAGATAAAGTGTCGCCTGGTTTTTCTAAATAAGTGTTAGTGTGCCTGAGTCCGCAGTCCCCACAGTAAGGTGCAACTGAACAATTCAAGGGTGCAATTATCGCAGCGTATCGCGAAAATGTCCACTAATGACAAAGAAAGACAGTCGAGGCACCTGGAAACAACATAAATCCACTCGAAAACACTACAACAAGGTGATAAGGAACGTAAAGAGGGATTCCTGGAGGAGGTTCTGACAGGTTATTGCTGATTTACCCAGCAGCACCAGGATCTACAAGATTCTCTTACGTAACCGTGTCTAGGAGCGGGATCGATAAAATGACAAGATGGCTCCTTTCCAGAGACACGTAAGAATACGTCAGAGCTCTTAGCACAAACTAATTTCCCAGATTGTACGATATTGAACAATAAATGCAACCCGCCGGCCGGGTGTCGATATAAACGCCCTCAAAGTGAAGATTCGCGGGTTGCTCGGAAAAGAATCACAGCTTATGTGGTAGAGTGTGCCGTTGAACATTTCCAGCCATTTAAAGGAAGGATGCGGTGATTCTGGTTCTGTTACAGATCGGACTGGAGGCACTCCTCCCATACCTCATTAGGCTATATAGAGCTAGAGCTAGTCTGGCTTGGAATTATATTCCATCCAGCTGGACGACGGTGACTAGGGGAGTCTCGTACCCAAATCGCTGAGACCTCTCAGTGTCTCAGAGCCTCGGTGGTTCAGTGGTAAGAACGTGTGCCTCTGAACCGAAGGATACTGGGTTCGATCCCAGGGTTCTCCTTTCATTTTTTCAGTACAAACTGTACAATTAACCTCAACCGAGGTTGTGGCATTGTATTTGGGCAAGTGGAATATCTGCACGTTACGCCCTGCGGAGGGGGCGTAAATCCGTCGGTCCCGTGTCCATACGATGTTGGGCACGTTAAATACCCACCCCATCCTCCTTACATAAAGACAGGAGTTCGGCAAGGTGTCCAGGATAGTGGGGTGAAACTGCTCCCTGGCGTCGGTGATTAGCCATAGTGGCGAAAATAGGCCGACATTAAAGAAACAAAACACACACGTACACTCTCATTGTTACCTACATCATTCCTCCTTAAACGGTTGGAAAAAATACCAAACGGACACATTAGGGGGGATGTCCTCAACAATACTTACCAGTATGCCTATTAAATTGGCACATCTACTGAGTTAGCATATGTCTGTGAACCCCCGCAAAACTATCATTGTCCCATTCACGAAACGAGAGACTTCGATTTATGGAGCAGGCGTGGGGTAGCTCATGATAAGATGCTCAACTGGAATGTACAGTTGAAGATTGTAATCCGCAGTGCTAAGCTATCCCTGTGGACGTGCCGAAGGATCTATGGGAACAACTGAAAAACAAACCCACAACAGATGTATTGACTGTATGTAGTGGGTATCAGATGACTGATAGCGTATGGTGCTAAGAATGTTCGTGGTACCGCGAGGGGCAAACTGGCTCAGCTACAGAGACAAGCATATCTGATGATAACGGGTGCGTTGATCCCCGCTTCATCAGCCGCTCTGGAAGTTCGCCTAAACATTCCACCTCTTCACATTTGGCTGGAGAGGGAGGCTGGGTGGACAACGTACCGACTAAAACAAACGACTGACAGCTTTCCGAGGGAAATCAGTATGGTAAGAACCGGACTTCTCGATGACTTTCAAAGTCACGAGGTTCTGGGAATGGTCTTAGACCTGATGCCTACAAAGATCAGTAGAGACCTGTCTTTCAAGACCCCTTTCCCAACAGGAAGGACTGGTAACAAAATAAAACGTCCTTATTAAGGGCAGCTCTCTGCTGGTGCACGCAGAGCTTTAAAACTGAGTCAGAAGCAGGAGCTGGCGCATATAGCAGCTGCACCGATGTTAGAATGATAATAATCTAGCCTCAAAAATAACGCAGGCAGAAGTATATGTCATCGAGATGTGTGCGAGCGAGATTAAACAATACGGTTGCATACACAAATCGATAAAAAATATGTTTTATAGCCAAGCTGCTATAAACACACTTGGTTCCTACCGTCTCAATTAAAAAACGGTATGTAGCTGCAAGACTCTCCTGAAAGAACTAGGAACTAGGGATTCCGGCAGGCGCTCTTCCCGGAAAGGGGAGGACTATATCGGACCAGAACTTGCGCTAGGGATATCTTCATGCACAGCAAAACGCATCTGAAAGACCCGGATTGATGGAAAGACAATCCAACAATAGCAACATCAGCCAGGATTAGCACACTGTAAGGCCTTTATAAATGGCCTTTAAAACTTCTAGAGCTAAACAGACAACACTTGAGAAGTCGGGTCGGCCGGTATACAGGACACTGCCGCTTGCGTCACCACATGCACAGCATTGGACTCGGACAAGAAGTTCGACAGGCGAGTAACCTGGAGGATTCAGATTATGAGATCGGTGGTTAGAGTATTCGGCAAGCCATTTTTTTTCACTCGAATGTGGAAAGAAGGGTTGCCAAAGGTTGATGTCCTTTGTCAATACGTGTGTGTGAACTTCTTCCGTACTTACTAATTGAATAGTACATGGTGTGGCGTTTTTTTTACAGTCGCAATTTTAAATTATTAATTAGGGCCTTATCTGCTCAGCCTGACAAATCGAAATTATCTTTGTGTTTTGTGATACCTACTGTTTAAAAATAAAGATTTTTTCAGAACACAACATTTTTTTAGTATCTACAAGGCTCAAGTAGAACTTCAATTGTACTATGTCTTTGAAACCTAGGAATCGGTGCCCGTAATAACTTTATTCATGGTTTTTGATTCGACCCAGAAATGTGCAATTAGTCTAATTGGTGACTATGAAGTCATGACACGTTTATTTGTAGGTTATGAAAGAAAACTGGAAGATCTTAGTTTATTTTATAGTTATTTATATAAAATTATTTTATGAACATAAAATACTCAACACTCAAAGCGTCGCTCGTGAAAATTTTGCCTGTTTTAAATTTGAAGTAACATTCGGTTGCCTCGATTAAATTCAACTTTGTTAACAGCGTTTCCAAGCACGATCCTTTCACTATTAGGCCATTGTTTTTTAAATATCAGGTAATTAACATAACTTTTATGCAGGGTGTTTAATAAAACATTAAACATGTTCTAAACCGTCAAGACGCTCCCGTTTGAAACAAGATTTTTTTCTTAAATCTCAACCAAACGCATGTTGAAATAGGAACCATGCTACAAGATGGTGTTTGAATTTTCCATTTATCTTTTTTGCTTACAGAAGGAGAAATTCACACGATGTGTAATGTTGAAACTCTGTGTGTGTGTTTTGTTTCTTTAACGTCGGCCTATTTCCGCGACTATGGCCAATCACCGACGCCAGTGAGCAGTTTCACCTCACTATCCTGGAAAATTTGCCGAACCCCTGCCTTTCTATAAGGAGGGTAGGGATCTTTAACGTGCCCAACATCGCATGGACACGGGACCGACGGCTTTACACCCCCTCCAAAGGGCTGAACGTGCAGACATTCAATCTGCTCAAATACAGTGCCAGAACCTCGGTTGATGTTAATTTTACAGTTTGTACTGAAAAAGTGAAAGGAGTACCCTGGGATCGAACCCAGTACCCTTCAATTCAGGGGCACACGTTCTTACCCCGGAACCACCGAGGTTCTTGTTAAAACTCTCGTAATATATTCTGACATAATATTCTTACACCTATTTATTAACTACATTATGCTAAGGTGACATTATGAAATAAAATAATTCAAACAAATATTAAGCTAAACCTAATTAAACAGCGGTTTTCACATATCCGCGTGGAATGTCTGCTTTACCTCCGATCACTCTATGTATGTGTGATATCAATACAGCATTATACCGGGTGATGTAACTCGCGGCATCAAAAGTGCTCCACATCCTAATCATTTTAAAAATTTTGTTTGACCGAAAAATTGACTGTAGCCATGTAGGCATTAAAAATTGTTTTTCGTCTGCGTAGATCGAAAATTGTTGATACAAGAACTCAATCAGAAAGGAGACTTATTCAAGCTCTCATGTGAAAATGTTCTTAACTAAGCCAATGATTGTCGTCGTGCTTTTCGTTACCATGAGCTTTTAACACTTTTACATAAAAATTTTAAAAAGCAAAGTTTTCGCAAGCAGCGCTTTGAGTGTTGAGTAGTGTAGTTGCCCTTGTTCCTTTACAGGCCGTATACAGAATTGTTTGTAGCGACCGCCCATTAGAGGCTCAGAGAAACCTAGTAAAGCGAGATTCTAAAAGTTGGTTACTTAGAGTTCCCCAAAATTCTGGACTCGTCTAAAATATTTTAGAATTTACAATTCTACCCGAAGTCGATGCCATTGTTATATTTTATGCTAAATATTATGTCACTTTTAGAATCTACATATATCTTTTAAAGTGGTTTTTTATAACGTTTTACTGAAAATATACTACCCCTGGCGTCGGTGCTTGGTCATAGTTGCGGAAACATCCCGACGCTAAATTTAAAAAAAAAACTCAAAAGTTAAAAACAAAATTTTCTCCTGATTGACGATGCTGTCAAGTGGCGAAATCGGTTACAGAGAAAAAATAAGCAGTTGTGAAACGAGGAAAGTAGTCTCTACATCTGCATTTAATATGGCACGGTTTATCAAAGTAGGGACAACAACATTAATATTACAATAAAACTGCTATAGAATTTGATTCTGGCCGGCATAATACCCTTTCGATTAAATTGAAAATTTACCAATCTGTAACACATCATTAATGTCACCTAAACAAGCCGAAACAGCAAATGCAGCGATGCAGACAATATTTTCAGAAACACTAAGGGAACTGGTAAGGTACACCGATGACTCTAAGTCACCTCATGGGGTGGGTGGGGCGATAGTGACATTGCCCTCCTCTGAGCAGCTTATTAAATTACCCGTGGACATAAGTATTGGTACAGCTGAACTTTTTACAATTCTGCAAGCCATAAAGGGTATAAAATACATTTCCAACTGTCCAACGAAAATAGTCATCTGCAAAGACTCTAAATTGGCATTAAATGAAATAAGTAGCCTTTATACCAAGAACCATATAGCAAAGGAAATACAAAATACTGCTCACGATCTTGAACGCCAATTCACACACATTACATTCGTTTGGGTACCCTCACACTCCAGTATTATAGGCAATGAGCTGGCAGATACTGCTGCTAAAATAGCGATCACGGAAGTCACCACGGTAAGAAGCCAATACCACAAACTATTAAGACCACTCGTTAAAGCAGTAATTTACGACAAATGGCAAATATACTAGAATAATCAGACTACCAATCTGCACGAACTAGCACCAACCATTGAGGCATTCCAACCACCTATACTAAGTCGCAGATCCCTGGCCGTCCCATGAAGACTCCGGATAGGACACACAGCACTCACACACAAGTACCTACTGGAACAACAAATTCCACCAGTTTGCGATGCGTGCAATGTGAGCCTTTCAGCAAGTCATATGGTCACAGAGTGCACTAAACACAGACTCCAAAGAAGGTTGTTTTTGGGCGAAAATATATCCATGGTAACCCTAGCCACAGCAGAACCAGAAAACTTAATACATTTTTTAAAATCTAGCGAACTATATAAACACATATAACTGTAACCGTTGTATTGTATAGTTTACTGGTTCAGGAACACATCTATTATTAAATATATATATATATATATATATATATATATATATATATATATATATATATATATATATATATATATAAATATATATATATAAATATATATATATATATATATATATATATATATATATATATATATATATATATATATATATATATATATATAAATATATATATATATATATATATATAAGGTGGCGCATTGAAAACGAAACAGATCGATTGGCGTCCAGAGAAATCTTTTTTTAAGAAACGCTGAAACAAGTCAATTTTAATATTGAGGGGGACATGTTTTGACATAAAACTCAACTTTGTCACATCAACCCCTTAAGGGTGGTGATAACAATTTTAAATAGGGAACATGGGTCGAGTGTTACCTCATTTGAAAGCTATTTCTTTTATGAATTCAGCACACTAATTTTTTTGGAAGTTTTATCAACTTGTTTAAAAATTATTCACAGTTGGAGTTGCAACAACGTATTACATTTATTGTGATAAGAAATGCACTATTTAGTCAATTTTTCGTTAAAAAAACTAAAAAACAAAACCAAACGTTCAAAAATGTTTATTCAGTTAAGTAAGTGTTCAAATTGTTGACCACCAGCTTCCATACAAAAGTATAATTTTTGTTCAAAACGAGCTCTGACATTCTGAAGCATTTGTGGAGTTATTAGACGGCATTCTTCAACAATGCGTCGTCGTAATTCTTCCAGAGACTCCGGTTCTGTTGCATAAATTCTACTCTTTAAATTGCCCCATAGAAAGAAGTCTAAAGGAGTTAAATCTGGTGATCTAGGGGGCCACTCAATAGCACCTCAAAAACTCCCTAAGACGTTGTGAAAAATGCGGAGGAGCTGCATCTTGTTGAAACACTAGTTGATTTTATGATAGCGATCATCATTTTCAACAATGTCAATTAGTAGAGGGTAAACGATATCTTCTAGTAACTACAAATACGTTTCGCCACTCAAATTGACATCAAGAAAAATTAGTCCGATTAAACGGTCTCCAAAAATGCCAGTCCAGACATTCAATTTCTGTGGAGTTTGAGTGTGGACTTCGTGAAAATTTCTTGGATTATTATCTGCCCAATAACGACAATTATGACGATTGACTGTAGACTTTAATAAAAACGTACACTCATCTGAAAAACAGATATTGAACAGAAAGTTCCTGTTATCAGCTATTCGTGCAGTCATAACTTCAGAAAACTCCAGCCGCTGATCATCTTGATTCAGTTGTTCTGTAAGATGAATTTTAACGGGTGAAATGTATGATGCTTCAATATTCGCTGAATAGTTCTTCTTTTGATGTTTGAAACAGTGGCCAATTTTCTCGTGCTCAAAGTTGGGTCTACAGCAATTTGTCCTAAAACTTCAATCTCAGTAGTCTCATTTATAACCGGAAATTCACGTTCAGGATCCCGCTTTTTGTTGGCTACTGAACCACTTTGTCGAAACTTTGCAACTAACTCCAAAATGTATTTTCTGTTAACATGTCTATTTCGATGTCGTTCATTAAACAAATTTGCGGTACGGTTGGCACAGTCATCGTTTTTGAAAAAAAGAGTAATTATTTCAAGTCTTTCTTCTACAGAATACAACATTGTGAAATTAATTTTCGGTAGTACTATCAAGTATCAAACCGACCGATAAACTGAAATAATAAACCGCATTTCTCTCATTCCGATAAGAAATGTTCTGATAGTCAATTTTTTGTTTACAAACCAACAAAACATTGACTTTCAGCACATTTTTATCGGAATGAGTGAAATGCGTTTTTGCATCTTCAACTGTGAATAATTTTTAAACGAGTTGATAAAACTTCCAACAAAATTAGTGTGCTGAATTAAGAAAAGACAGATTTCAAATAATGTAGGTTAGGTTAGATTGTGAGTGGTTCATATCGGTCCCTCCACTGCGACCATAAGGTCTATTGTGGCTCACGCCTAATGTCTATATTTCGGCCAACAAATCCAGCCTCCTACATAGGTCGATAACCTTTGCGGGCGAAAGTTGATCCAGATCCTCTGGAGCAACCTTTACCTTGCCAAAGATCAGGTGTCTAGTCCTATCCGCTACCGGACAGGAACACAGCACGTGCTCTGCTGTTTCGTCATTCTCCATACACAGCCGGCACTCGGTCTCCTGACTGATCCCAATACGGTGCATGTGATGCCGCAAGCGACAGTGTCCTGTATACAGGCCGACTAGAGTACTCAGTTGTTGTCTGTTCAACTCTAGAAGTTTCTTAGCCCTTGACTCAGACAGGCCATTTATGAAGGCCTTAGAGTGAGCTAATCCTGGAAGATTTTGCCAATATTGAATTGTCCTTCTATCTGTCCAGGTCTTTAAGGTGCGTTTTGCTGTGCAAGATGTTATTCCCAGCACCGGTTCTGGTCCGACAAAGTCACACTGGGCACCACTCCTGGCAAGCGCGTCTGCCGCAACGTTGCCATCATGGTCCGAGTGACCCGGTATCCATATCAAATGATGGAACACTCGACACATGCTCCCTATTTAAAATATAAGGGTTGTTATCACCACCCTTAAGGGGTTGATGTGACAAAATTGGGTTTTATGTCAAAACATGTCCCCCTCAATATTAAAATTGACGTGTTTCAGCGTTTCTTGAAAAAAGAATATATATATTTCTGTAACTCTCAATTAGGCCGTCACAGTGAACAGCTGAGAAACCGAGAATAATGTTGATCTTCACCATGACCAATTGTATTTTCTTTTCTTACTTTTACCTATGCCTATGTATATATAAGCTAACAAATTATACTCTTACTACATTTCAAAAAAAATTCAGTAGACCTTTTGCTCTAAAGGCATACTAATTAAATGAACCTTAAACTTTACAGTGGCAACACCAGTTTCAGGTAGTCAGTCGGCGGTGTTTCCGCTGCCTGGGACATTTCCATGGGCGCACAGTGGAAGGGGAAAACCCAGAAGAGGAATGATGAGAAGGGCTGTGTTTAGTGACTTACAGAGGAAAGGGCTGGAAAGAAGGTTTCAAATACAAAAATATATTAGCAAACCTGATAGGAAAAAACTGGCAGAGAAACTGGGTCTTAAAGATAGTCAGGTAAGTTACTGCACTTATGTTATGATATTTGTTTGCCTCTATTAGGCAATAAATTCACTGCCTAATAGCGTCATTAAAATTACTTTGTTTCGAAATTACACAATGAAACTTTAAATTTTCAGAAATAAATTACCCACCCCTTTTATAGCTAGAGTCGTTCAATGGTAAGAACGTGTGCCTTTGAGCCGAAGTGTACTGTGTTCGATTCGCAGGGTTTCCCTGCAATTAACTACAATTAACATCGACCGAGGTAGTGGCAAGGTACTTAAGCAATTTGAATGTCAGCACGTTCCGCCCTTCGGAGGACGCGTAAATCCGTTGGTCCTGTGTCCATCCGATGTTGGGCACGTTAAAGATCGCCACCATGGTCACAGAAAGGCAGGGGTTCGGCAAAATTTTCAGGATAGTGAGGTGAAACTGCTCCCTGGCGTCGGTGATTGGCCAACGTCGCGGAAATATGCCGACGTTAAAGTACAAAACAAACAACAACCCTTTCCTAGCTTGAGATATAATTATTTACTTGGAATTCACTGGTTTTGTTGGAATTATTATATAGTTAAAAACGAATAATTAAGCACTACTCTATTAACTTTAATGGTCAGTCTGTATATTTTTTTATACATAGTCCACTGTGAAAGTTTATTGATACACCTAGTCTTTCTATTTTCAAGAGGCCATACCAGATAAGTTTTTTGACATCTGACTCTGTCTCAGTCCCCTTTCGTCATTATTGTTTTCAACTTACTCTTTTGGGCATTACATCTTGTTGGCCATAATTTGGCTTTGTTTTTCTTCTTTATCATTCATAGTTCTGCTGCAGACGCTACAATCCTGTCCACTGCGATTTATACAGTTATTTTTAGCGAATTTTCGTATAAAAAGTTCGCTGTTAAAGAGATCTGTTTATATATATGTATATATATATATATATATATATATATATATATATATATATATATATATATATATATATATATATATATATATATATATATATATATATATGTCATGAAAGGTTGTCGAGGCTGAAATCTATGAGCATTGAAAACAAGCAAGTCCTTTGCTAAAACATGCTCTATATTTCGCACCTTCTTTGGAACATCATCAGGAGCCTATTAAGAGTTACAGCTAAGATAGGGAACGGTGCACTTAACCGCAACAACATATTAACGTTATTATAATAAAGTATGGCCTAAAACAGTTGTACATACCTTAATACAGTAAAAGAATGTGGTATATTTCGTTTTTAATAACCTTTCAATGAAAAACCCAATTAAAACGTTTCGATTTGCAACAAAAACGTACATTTTGCACCTGAGGTTATGACTGTTATTTCGTTGACATATTTCATGCAGATAGGCGGTGTTGTCAGGCCAGGTCAGGTCAGGTCAGCATTTTAGATCTTTTATTTCGTTAAAGTGGCAAAACACTCTTGGCACTAAATTGCAGATAGGCGGTGTTGTTAGGTCCAGAAGGTCAGGTCGGCAGGAGTGTGTGTAAAAAGCATTTTAGATCTTTTATTTCGTTAAAACGTGAAAATGGTGCATTTTTAGAACTTCATTTCTCAATTTTTCTGTTATTTATGGTTTTCCGTACAAAAAAATTCACGATTAATAATCTACGGTACATACTCTTTCTTGTGGTGTGCGCCGTTTTGCTACATTCCGGTTGCGGTTAAGTGCACCGTCCCCCTAAGATATACAGTCCAAAGTTAACTTAGAATTACCTACCAAAAGCTGAACAAAGTATGCGAAGTAGCGAGTAATGGAATATATGGGCAGGAGTACCAACTGGGAGATGACAGACTGAAAATTATCTGTCGGAAGGGCATATAATAGTAAACCAAAGAAAGGCAGATGGCTTTCAAACCACTAACTCATGAAAATTTCAACCCGATGGCTGAAAACCTAACTTTTCCGGGTTTTGATTTAATTGAGGAAATTAGAAATTTGGCAGATTTATTGTCATATCTGACTACCTACCAGTAGACAGATGCATTTAAAAACAGTGTAAGAAACACTATTTCATACTGACATAGGGGACGGTCAGACAGCGTGAAGGGCAAGGGGCAGATATGTTCTGCCAATATGAAGCAAAAAAACGAAAGGACGACAATGCTGGGACCAACCTGAGGTGTATGTTTTTACATAGACTGGCCACGGCCTAGCGAAAAGCGAAGATTAATTGAAGGGGAATATTCTTTTTTGTTATATCCACTCACGTGCCAGTGGGTAGATGCGTTACATGGCAGGTAAGTGCTACCAGTTGTCATCATATAATGACTCAAAAAGGCCTGATGGGCAAGGAGAAACGGTGTATCTCAATTTGAATAAGAGTGGAAAAGGGAGTGTATAGTGTGGAAAATATGTTTACATCATGGAGTTACAGCACCACATAGACCCAGTTAAGACTCACAGAGCACCAAGCGCATCGCTAAGTTATGTTGTCTTATCTAAATAAAGTAAAGAACTCTAGATATTACTAAGATTCTGAGTGTTAGATCTCAAATTTGGTGACTCAAGTTCTTGAATTTTAGACATCTCTAGGAAAGTTCTTTTATCGAAGCTTCTTTCTCTGTGTAATATTTTAGTGTTATTAAAATCCATCTTGAGGCCGGAACTTTTGACGTATTGCCTTTAAATTTTGGAAACTATCAGTCTATCTACGCAACTTTATACCTACTATAAATCGTATCTCACCCACCAAAATTTAGATCTCTAAGTTAAAAGAAAAAAAAATCGGGCGCCACTGGTGACCAGAGGAATGCACAGGACCAAAGTATTTAATATGGTTAACAAAATCTATTGAATTCTATAGCAAGGTTTAGTTTCCTTGGTCAAGAAGTACCAGAAAAATTGCTCTAAAAATTTTATAGTTTTTCTTATTAAAATATCAAAGTCGCGATTTGAAAAGTCAAAAATTGGCGATTTTTATAGAAAGATCCTGAAACGCATGCAGGTTGTGTAGAATAAATGCGGTAAGACGTGTGTTTTCCAAAGACTTAAGTTTTTGCTTGAACCGCGAGTGTCCTCCATTTTGCATAAGGTATACTGGGCAGACAGGGCTCAGACATGGGAAGACACCAATTGGGGATCCCAATTCAAAGAGAGCTGTGGAGCTGCTAAATCTTAGCAGAGGACAGCTCAAGAACATAACAGAACTCTTGACAGGACACATGGCCGTCAAGAAACACCTGCATAAAATGGGGCGGTTCGAAGGGGACCTCGCATGCAGACTCTGCGGAAGTGGGAGGAATCAGCCCAGCACATCTTGTGCGAGTGTAAAGCTCTGGACCGCAAAAGACAACTGATCCACGGACAGCCTAGACCAGAGACAGAGGAATATAAAACTTCACCCTACCAATTGCTGTGCAGACTAGTTAAATGCACAGTTATTTTGGAATGGGTGAATTAGAAAAGGCAAAGGGCATGCACAATAAGCCAAGGTTGCGGTGCTATCGGGGTGGCAAAGACGCGGACGAGCCCTAAGGGAACAAAAAAGTGTCCTCCATTTTACCAAAATATTTGCAAAAAATAAAATATGTAGACCCTTTCTCTGGTGGTTCGATTGGCTCGAAAACTATATTGCCTATATTCTATGAAATAATTCTGACAAATGAACTTTATAAAGAATTGGGAAAAGGGAAATTTTGAGGGGCTTCATAGATCATTTAAATTTGACCGATAAAAAGCACATTTTAAGCACCAGCTCATAATTCTAGAGAAGTTTGTTTGATGTTGAAGAACTCTTAGTCACACTCAATGGCCTGCGAAGTCTACAGACATCACTCCTTTGGAGTTTTTTGTGTTTATGTAGAGGGTCTCAAACAAAGCATTAGGAATTATATCGGAAATTTGGACGAACCAAAAATTCTAATACCTACCAGTAGTGTAGAGAAAGCGTGCGCAAAAAGTCAGTGAAAAAGGTACGCTATTTTTGAACAATTTTCGTAAAAGTAGTTTTTTGTTTATTTTTATATCCGTTTATATTATTTTAATTATTTTATTGAGTTGTGATTGTTAATTGATCGTTAATTAAAAAAGTCTGGACACAGCAAGTGCGTTATGGTAGCGAATTTTCGTTAAAATCTTTTTAATGCCACATATGTATTGTTTTTAAACAGACATTTGGTTGGCAGTATACCCTATATAGTAGTAACAATGTGCCACATTTCATTAAAGTAGCTTTGTTGTTTCAAAAAGTACAAACATATTCCGAAAATAAACTTAAAAAGTTCCAGAAAAAACTGGTCCAATTTTACTGGCCAACGAACCTCTTCAAGCTATTTACATACCTGCCAGGATATAATTATTGACAAACAGCTTTATGACCCAAGTAAAGAAACAAAATTTTTATTAAATTTTGCAAAGATTTCTTTTACAAAAGTTCACCATTTTTTTGGCCGAAATTGTCTTCAGTTATGTTACACTGTATTACATTTTTCACAAAAATTTGACAAATTTTATTTACAACAACTTACTAAACATTTATTATTAATTACCAACATTTCACAAAAATGTTACAATGTTATTTATTCCAAAGGATGGGCGGTTGTTATTGGTCTGTTCGCCAGATGTGCTTGTCGACGCTCATCACGGGTTCCAATATTCACATAGTGAAATTTTTAGATCAAAAATAACGTGAGCTTTCTTAAATATCTTGGTACCTTTCATTTTAAGCTCATTGTCCTTAAATTAGATAAAAGCTCATAAATTTGTCAACCAGAAGATTAAAGTAGTTCTTCGACCTCGTCCGTTCAATATTGACACAATAGACAAACGATGGGTCGCCGACTACAATTTTTACTTCGGCTTAGTTAGTCTACCTAGGTGCGATGTAAATACACTGTAGCTACTACTCTAATTTATAATTTTTCATCCTCTGATGACGTTGACGTGGTCAGTGAAACGATCGTAAGGTCTTTAGAATATGTGTAGTGGTGATTGGGGTTCTCCAATTGTACCTAAGTATAATGACTTCTAAAAAGCCTCTTACCTATCTTAGTAGCATTGAACAACAAATAGTTGGACAGGAATGATAGTTTTTATTTTGCAGTGTGGAACAGCCAAATATAATAAATTCAGTATCTCAATTATTGTGCATATTAACAAAAATCCCCAAACGCATCAACATTAGGTTAAAAAATGACATCTTACAACATTAAAACTGCACCCGCATACTTCTTCTAGTGACAGTTTCAATCCCAAAATTTTTAAATAGGAAGTAGGGGCTTGTGTTACGTAATTTTAAAGATATCTTCATTCTTTATTCAAAAATACTATGGTTTTTAAATTTCTTTTAAAAATTAATTACTTCAGCTTAGTTAGTCTACCGAAGTGCGATATAAATACACTGTAGGTGCTAATTTGATTTATAATTTTTCATCATCTGATGACGCTGACGTGGTCAGTGAAACAATCGTAAGGTCTTTAGAATATATGTTGTGGTGATTTGGGTTCTCCAAGTGTACTTATCGGTGCTAGTCACAGGTTCCAGTTTCAACATAGTCGTGATACCTCTCTAGTTTTATATTTTATGAAGGTAACTTATTAAGTCACCTTGGATATCACTGAGTGAATGATACCTACAAGACAAATAAAATACTGTTTTCGAAAAATCCATTGTAGTAAGGCACTGTATGTGTTAAGGCGTCTCGTCTGAAGGATTAAATATTTAAAATTTACAGATTTCTACTTTTCTCATTTATAATATTGTTACAAAGCACTTCAATAGACGTAGGTGCGGTGTTGCCACATCTCCAGAATTTCCCCAACATCTGGGAATTTTTGCACAATCTGGCAACACCGCCTCCCCACCCCCTGGGGGTGCCTGGGGTGACCCCCCTCAGGCGAAGTCTCAACCCCCTGGGACCAGAAATAACGAAGTTACCAACTTGTACCCCGTCCGAACGGATAACTGAGGTCTGCACATTCCGAACACCCTGTATATACACCCTGTATACGCAGAGAACCCTTACACCCTGTATACGCAGAGAGATCTTATAGTTCGAGAAACACCTCTTGTGTAACATAGGAGTGGTGACCACATTTGGATCATCCTGTATATACATCCCCCTGTATACACACGGGACCGATCTGTATTCACAGAACCTTCTAGTAAAAGAAGGTCCTGGAACGTTCTGGAATGGAAGGCTCCAGAAAGAAGGGGAAGGTACGGCGAGTATATAAAAGCGAAAGCAAGCCAGCCCGACACAGTTAGTTCAGTTCAGTAAGAGAATGTGGTAGTGACTTGAAGAAGCAGTGTAAAGTGTTAAGAGACTAGTGACTGTAGTACCAGATTAGTGACTTTTGTTGAGAGTAGTAATTGTAAGGCCAGTAAATGAAGTGTTTTGTGAGAGAGACATTCTAGAAATTTTATTGTATCCATATTTGGAGTGTAAATAAAGTTGTTTTGTTAAAATTAAAAGTCTCACTTATCCAGAACCCGGAGAAAACGTAACAATTTGGTGTCAGAAGTGTGGGATAAGTGAGTGAAGAAGTGAACAAGCAAGCTAGCTGTAAATGGTAAACACCAGATCGACTGACTACGACAAGATGGCTGAAATCAAAGAGTTGATGGACTTACTGAAAAGACAACGCGAAGAAGACGAACAACGGCGACAAGAAGAAGAAAGAAGACGGCGCGAAGAAGACGAGAGAAGACGACAAGAGGAAGAACAGAGGCGTCTTGAAGATAAAGAAGAACTGAAAAGACAACGCGAAGAAGACGACAGAAGACGACAAGAGGAAGAACAGAGGCGTCTTGAAGATAAAGAAGAACTCAATAAGCAACGCGAAGAAGACGAAAAACGACGACTAGAAGACAAAGAAGACCTCCGAAGTATGTTTCACAATATGAGAGTCGATGTAAAAGAGGAAATTGAACTGATCAACGAACAAATAGAAAGTGTGGACAAGAAAGTAGAAAATGTGAACAGTAAAGTAGAAAATGTAACAGAAAATGTAAAGGATTGGAACAAACGATGGAAATAAGTTGAAGGGTTAAAAGAACAAATTAAGATGATCATGAAAGGCACAGACATCAGACATAAAGAACTGACAGAACAGGTGATGGGTCAGACTGATAGAACTCAGCCAAGAGGAGTTACTGGAATGTCTCCAGTTCAAAATCGTCCGGAAGAAGATATGCCAGCCGTGCAGCAGCTTCATGGAACCCTAAAGCCGCCGACTTTTGACGGAGAAACATCGTGGCCCATGTACAGGAGGCAGTTTGAGGCGGCAGCTCTCAGCAATGGGTGGAGCGAACAACAGGCAGCCACTGCTCTAATTCTCTCGCTTCGAGGTAAAGCCCTAGAAATCCTCCAGAACATCCCGGAGTCGAAACAGCAAAACTACTTAACAGTGATACAGGCCCTAGATTTGAGATATGGTAACAAGTACATGAGCCAGGTCTACCAGACACAACTAAAGTCAAGGGTCCAGAAGCCAAATGAGACGCTGCAAGAATTTAGTGCCGAAGTGGAGAAACTTGTGCGACTGGCATATCCCCAAGCCCCAGAAGAATTTGTCAACCAGATAACCGTCCAGACCTTCATCGATGGGGTACTTGATAATGAAATGCAACAAGCTCTAAGGCTCGGAAGGTTCAAAACACTTACGGACTGCGTCATCTATGGCTTGCAATTTGAAGCAGCGAAGAATGCATCTCAACCTCGCCGCAACAGGCTGCGCGAAGTGAAGGAGATAGAGGACCATGCAGACACGACAGAGGAACTAAGGCGAGAAATCAAGTTGATGAAGGAAGCCATAAGCAAGCTCACTGCAACGGTTGGAGCACGTAAGACGAAAGCAGATTGGTCCCACATAGAATGCTACAAGTGTGGTAGGAAAGGGCACATAAGTAGGCAGTGCTCACAAACCCAACAGGTGGCATGCAGAAGACAAGAATACACCAACAGGGAGCGCCATCAGGGAAAACGACCTGACGCCAGTGTAGGTGGGCGACACGTGGCATGCGAGACCCAATGCCCCAAAGTCAGGGTCTCCACTATCCGACGCTGCCGCGAGAGCCTCGTCATACCTGGCAGCATAGACGGAAGACAATGCAGTTTTACCATCGATACTGGCGCCACTACATCCGTTGTACGCCCAGACATGTTGCCAAATATGTCGGCACTAACTACCAACAAACAGCCTGTGTTGGAGACGGCAAAAGGAGATAGAATACCCGTGCATGGAGAGGCCACTGTTTACATTAGGCTGGGCAGTACTGAGCTACAGGTAAGGGCTGTCGTCGCAGAAATCGTCGACGAATTTATTCTGGGCCTGGATTTAATGGAAGAGTTCGATGTCCTATCAGTAGACTTCCAGAATAAGATCTTGAAAATCGGTAACGAAGAGTTGTATTTATCTCCAACAGCAGGCGAAGCTGGTCCCAGGGTGAGACTTATTGTCGACGAAGATACACGGATTCCTGGTAACAGTGAGAAGATTGTCAGAGCCAGGCTAGAGAAGAAACTTGATGGTATGTCTGCTCTCATAGCGGAGCCCCTAAAAGATAGACATGATGGTGCCCTCGTCGCACGATGCTTAGTAGACCCGAAGAGGACAATACCCATAAGAGTGGCTAACGTACAAACTAACAGGGTCACATTGAAGAAAGGTGAGGTTATCGCCACTTGCGAACCCATTGACCGAGTGACGTTGTCCAAAAACGTGACACCCACTGCATTAGACAGAAGACTGCCAGTAGAATTAGTAGAGCGGTTCAAGAATTCATGGGGCCAATTGAACAATATGGAGATGGAGATGGCAGTGAAGTTCATATTGGAGGAGGCCGATATTTTCGCTCAAGATAAAATCACAGGTCGTACGAGTCTAGTGCAACACAGAATTAATACTGGCGACGCAAGACCAATTAGACAGCCGCCGAGAAGACTGCCTTTTGCCAAGCAATCAGAAATCAAGGCGATGGTTAACGAAATGCTGGAAGATGGTGTGATCGAGGAGTCTAATAGTCCTTGGTCGTCCCCAGTAGTTTTGGTCACCAAGAAAGACGGCACTATGAGATTTTGCGTGGACTATAGGAAGCTGAATGATGTCACCAAGAAAGACAGTTATCCCCTGCCCCGGATCGACGACACTTTGAACACTTTGGCCGGATCAAAGTGGTTCTCTACATTAGACCTGAAAAGTGGCTATTGGCAAGTAGAACTCCATAAAGACGATAAGGAGAAGACTGCTTTTTCAACCGGGAATGGGTTGTACCAATTCAAGGTCATGCCATTCGGCTTATGTAATGCTCCTGCCACCTTCGAGCGACTAATGGAGTTAGTGCTGAGAGGACTGACATGGGAAACATGCCTGGTGTATCTCGATGATGTCATGGTGATTGGAAGGACTTTCGATGAACACCTGTCGAATCTGAAGCAAGTTTTCTCCAGGCTGAGAGGTGCCAATCTGCAACTTAATCCCAAGAAATGCGCACTCTTCCAGAAGAAAGTGAGTTTCCTCGGACATGTCGTTTCTGAGAAAGGGATAGAAACTGATCCAGAGAAAATAAAGGCAGTAGGAGATTGGCCTGTGCCGAGGAACAAACATGAGGTCAGAAGTTTTCTGGGACTTTGCAGCTACTACCGACGCTTTGTGAAGTACTTCAGCAGCATTGCGAAACCTCTGCATAGCCTGACTGAAAATAAGGTCGAGTTCATCTGGTCACCAGATTGCCAAGAGTCTTTTAGAGAACTCAAACATCGTCTTCTCACTGCTCCTATACTGGCTTATCCTCAGGACGAAGGACTGTTCATACTGGACACCGATGCTTCCCAGTATGGCATTGGGGCAGTACTCTCGCAGCTCCAAGCCGGAGAAGAAGTCGTGATAGGCTACTTCAGCAAAACGTTCGGAAAAGCAGAAAGGAATTACTGTGTAACCCGGAAAGAACTGCTGGCAGTTGTAAGATCCATCGAACATTTCCACAGCTTCCTGTACGGAAGAACATTCCGCGTGAGGTCGGATCACTCTGCTCTGCAATGGCTTCTGAACTTTAGAAATCCCGAAGGACAGATAGCCCGATGGATAGAGAAACTGCAGAGCTACGACTTCCGGATTGAACATCGAAGAGGAAGAAGTCACGCCAATGCAGACAGCCTGTCAAGAAGACCATGTTCAGTGCATGAATGTAAATTTTGCGAGCGACAAGAGAACAAAGAGATCGACAAAGTAACTCATCAGATCAAACAACTGGTGGCAGGACAGGAGAATAACACCGATCTAGACGTAAATCTTGAATACATCAGAGACGCACAGAAGACAGATCCAGACTTGAAAAATATTAGAGAATGGCTACAAAAGGGGAAAAGACCTGAGTGGCACGATGTGTCCCGGTTTGGGGCGGAGGTTAAAGGCTACTGGCTACAATGGGACTCATTGTGTCTAAAGAATGACATGATCACTCGAAAATGGGAAACTGCCGATGGTAGAGACTGTATATACCAGACCGTTGTGCCAAGTGAGTGCATAGACAGTGTTCTTCAAGAGTTACACAATAGTAGAAGTGGAGGCCACTTTGGGGTCAACAGGACTCTTGCCAGAGTGAGAGACCGCTTCTATTGGATAAACTGCCGAAGAAGCGTGGAAGAATGGTGCAAAAGGTGTGACCAATGTGCTTCAAAGAAAGGACCAAAGACCCGATCCAGAGGAAAAATGATGCAGTACATCTCAGGTACACCGTGGGAGAGAGTTGCCGTAGACATCGCAGGACCTTTTCCCATCACAGAGTCTGGGAACAGATACATAATGGTGGCGATGGACTACTTCTCGAAATGGCCTGAAGTTGCGCCGATCCCCAACCAAGAGGCAACGACCGTAGCAGAAGCCCTGATGGAAAATGTCATATCACGGCATGGCGTACCCTTGGAGATTCACACCGACCAGGGCCGGAATTTCGAATCAGAGGTCTGGAAGAGCCTAATGGACTTGCTAGGCATAAAGAAAACGAGAACAACGCCACTCCACCCTCAATCAGACGGCATGGTAGAACGGCATAACAGGACCATCAATCAGTATCTTGCTATGTTTGTTGACGAGAATCAGAGAACCTGGGACAAGCTGATACCTCTGTTCCTCCTAGCTTACAGAAGCTCTCAGCATGAATCTACCGGCTACACTCCATCCATGATGTTGACCGGCAGAGAGATGCGGCTACCAATCGACATGACGAGACCACCACCGAACGAGGACATAGCGGACCTAGCTACGTTACCTGAGTATGTCGCCGACCTAGAAGGAAAACTGCGCACTATACACAGATGTGTCAGAGATAGGCTCCTCTTAAGCAGTGACCGGATGAAGATGCGCTTGGATCGCAGAGCAACACCCCATACATTCAAGGAAGGTGATGCAGTGTGGCTGTACCAACCAACAAGGAGAAAGGGCCTCAGTCCCAAACTTCAGAAACCATGGGAAGGGCCATACTTGGTGACGAAGAAAATTAACGACCTAGTCTACAGAATCCAGCTGTCTCCAAGAGCTAAACCCAAAGTTGTTCACATAGAGAGGTTGAGTCCCTATCGGGGCAACGAACCCCCAAGTTGGCGGCCGGTAAATACTGTTCGGGACGAACAGTCTTAAGGAGGGGGGCAGTGTTACAAAGCACTTCAATAGACGTAGGTGCGGTGTTGCCACATCTCCAGAATTTCCCCAACATCTGGGAATTTTTGCACAATCTGGCAACACCGCCTCCCCACCCCCTGGGGGTGCCTGGGGTGACCCCCCTCAGGCGAAGTCTCAACCCCCTGGGACCAGAAATAACGAAGTTACCAACTTGTACCCCGTCCGAACGGATAACTGAGGTCTGCACATTCCGAACACCCTGTATATACACCCTGTATACGCAGAGAACCCTTACACCCTGTATACGCAGAGAGATCTTATAGTTCGAGAAACACCTCTTGTGTAACATAGGAGTGGTGACCACATTTGGATCATCCTGTATATACATCCCCCTGTATACACACGGGACCGATCTGTATTCACAGAACCTTCTAGTAAAAGAAGGTCCTGGAACGTTCTGGAATGGAAGGCTCCAGAAAGAAGGGGAAGGTACGGCGAGTATATAAAAGCGAAAGCAAGCCAGCCCGACACAGTTAGTTCAGTTCAGTAAGAGAATGTGGTAGTGACTTGAAGAAGCAGTGTAAAGTGTTAAGAGACTAGTGACTGTAGTACCAGATTAGTGACTTTTGTTGAGAGTAGTAATTGTAAGGCCAGTAAATGAAGTGTTTTGTGAGAGAGACATTCTAGAAATTTTATTGTATCCATATTTGGAGTGTAAATAAAGTTGTTTTGTTAAAATTAAAAGTCTCACTTATCCAGAACCCGGAGAAAACGTAACAATATTTACAATCTTCATAATGCAATTTTAAAGGCGATTAGGAATAACCCAAAAAGGGTTTTATATTGTTTAGAGTAGAGCATGGGTAGTCTAACCTTCGACAGGTGGAATTGTGGCAACGTAAGGTAGTAATTTGTAGAATTTAGAAAACAAATTTTGCAGTTCTTCGATAGACTCAGAGCAAGTAACACGCTTGCGTTAGCATAATCATAATCATAACACATTCCTTGAGTTCCCATATACCCAAAAGCACATTAAAATATTAGTTTTTGTATAAGTTTACATAGTTGTTTTTAAACGTTACCAAAATCGGCATTTAATTTAACAAAACACAAATCATGTCATTCGAGTACAACAAAAAACAAAATCAAACAAATGTGGTAACTACAATCAGTACAAAACGTAATTAAACAGTACTTAGATATGCAATGTTGTGTCCAGATAGGGAGGACCTGGGGAGTTAATCCTCGGATCCTTCACTGGATCCACACTGCGATCGTCAAGCCGAGAATCCTCTATGGGGCGTTGGTTTGGTGGAGCGGTGTGAATCAAACTACCAGCAGGAAGCTGGCCAAACTCCAAAAGCTGGCAATCCTGGGTATCACAGGCGCTATGAGGACGACACCCTCAGCCGCGCTAGAGGTCCTGTCCCTCTTGACTCCCTCTTGACCTCTTGACACAGATGGGAAGCGGTGGCGGCGCACCTCAGAATGCGAGACGCAGGAAACTGGTGCGGAGAAGGAGCAGTAATAGGGCATGCAAGAATCGCCAAGGAGGTGGAAAAGGAAATTCCGATTTCCGCTATAAAGGAACGGGATGCCGAGGATGATATTAGGCTGACTAGGCCATACATCCTCAGGATCCCCAGTAGAGATCGGTGGAGGGAAAATGAGGTTGAATTCCAGCCCGCAAGCCTGGTCTGTTTCACCGACGGATCGCGGCTGGAGAACCAACAATCCTCCGGGGCAGGAATATACATCGAGGACATGGGGGTGCGCGAGAGCTATGCTCTTGGCGCATATACCACGGCATTCAAAACAGAGGTGTACGCTGTCCTGTCTGTGGCCAACAGACAGGATGTGAAAAGATGTCCCGAGAAATGTGTGTACATCTGCTCGGATAGCCAGGCAGTCCTCCGTGCAGTCTGCGCGGCCAGTATCAGGTCTACACTGGTTCAGGAGTGCGCTGACGCCCTCAGAAGACTAGCCAGGACAAAGGAGGTACAACTAGTGTGGGTTCCGGGACACTGTGGCGTGGCGGGAATGAGGTGGCGAACAATCTCGCAAGGCTCGGTTCCCGGCGGCCGTTCTGTGGCCCGGAGCCGGCGATAGGTATAAGTGGGAAGACAGTCTCTGTCGCCTTAGACAGGTGGACCGAGGAAGCAATGAAGAGGCACTGGGGGTCGGTTGGTGGCTGCAGGCAGGCGAGGGACTTCGTGGAGTGGCCGGACAGAGATAAAGCTGTCTGGCCACTCGGAAGGAGTCAACCTACGCTTCGCCGCATCCTTGTAGTGCTCACAGGCCACTGCGCCCTTAGAAGACACCTCACATTGATAGGCGTAGAGAGGGATCCCATTTGCCAGGAATGCGGCGATGATGAGGAAACGTCCTACAACTACCTGTGCGAATGTGGGGCTTTTGGGAGTATTCTAGCAGAATTGTCCGGATCCAGGACTATGCAGAGGAATCAGGTAAGTACCGTCCAATTGAAGACCGTCACGGCCTTCATCTCGAGGTCGAGGTGGTTTGGCGACGGAACCGAGGAGGAGTAGAGCATGGTTTCTGGGTTGCTGGGGTTGGCAAAAAGGGCCCATGGTGGCCTACTTGCTTGGCGTTGGCCTCCCCACCAGTGCTACTACTACTACTACTATTAGATATGCAATGTTACGATCAAACATGGTATAGAGATACTTGAAGTATCCATGTGAGAACCGATACCTCTATTTATTTTTCAGGAAAAAAGCCTAGTCGGTGTGTCTTAGTTTTCGCTTTAAAAAAATAGTCACAGCCTAATTTTCTATTTAAAAAAATTAGGTAGTCATAGTCTATGTAAAACACAAAGTTCTGAATTATGTTGACTGTTGTGTAGATCTGTCAGAGTATATGATGAAAAGAAAAATGAAAATCCGTCGACGATTCCGAAATTACACGCTGTTACCATTTCGAATGAAACACACCGTATACTTTGAAAAGCTTAAAAACAAAGGAATCCGACCTTAGCTAACTTAATTTTAAATACTTTACTGTGACTAGGTAGGTACAATTGCTTTTTCTCGGCACCAAACATCTTCGTCTGTGCAATAAATCTTTCTAATTTAAACTCATCCAGTCTCCCGGCGTCTTATAATACGCCTTTATTATTTATTTTTACCGTCCCATACAGAAAACGTCCCGCACAGACTCATAGCAGAAACAACGTTTACATTCTAAAACAATAGCACATCAACATCAGGGCTGAGTGTCATTTACCCGCATTCGCTCACTGTAATCTCTTTCATTTGTTTTATTTAGTGAGTTTTTTCGTTGAAGGGGTGGCAATATAACAAACGGAGAGTCGTCTATGCGGTGAACTAGTCAGAATGCACCGGGAACGTGATGCTAGTGGTGGGGGCATGGTGTTTTCTATTGGCTCAGTTTCTTACACGATCTTCCTCTCAAGCGCCGCCTTGCTAAATTATACTGGCAGAGGACCATTCTCGACCCTATAACATAAAGCTCTTAAAATCTCGTTTAAATCAGTTCCTTTGTGATTAAATCTACTTTAATGGGGTTTAATTATGATTGCGTCCCGATAAGGCGCGAGGAAATATGTGCTGCGGCGAATGAGGAATGAGGTATGGGGTTTATAATGTAATTTCTGGGTTTTATGTCAGCGTCGTCGACGTCATATGACGTAGAATAGATTTGTTTCTCTTATATTATTATCGTAATCCTTCTGCACCGCTAATAAGACATTTAATGTTTAGTAAAGGGGGATGTGATTACTCAAGGAAATTATTACTCGAGTAGGTCCCTACGTAGCACGATGGTGGAGTAAATTTTATACATCCCTTGTTGAAATTATAACTACGCTAGTATACAGTCTGCTCTAAATTATATTCTTACCATTGTTATCTGGGAAGACGTAAGACCCAAGAAATTGGTTAAATGGTGTGTAAGTTTTAACAATTTTCTGTGCATTTTAGCGAATTTCTTAGACCAAATTCAAAATTCGCTTATGACAAAATCGCCCCTTGAAAATTTTTGAAAATTTTCTTCGACTGACAGCAAGCTGTCAGCTCTAGAACCCATATTCAGGGTGAGTTTGGCTTGTTATACAGGGTGTTTCTAAATTGATGCGAAAAATTTTACAGGTGATTCTTTGGCAAAAAATAATGGGGGTCTTTTTTATAAAGTTTTTCTTGAAACCCCCCCTCCTCCAAGTTACACCCCTTTGAAATTTTGACAAAAAAAAAGTTTTCATTAAATTTCTCCGTTATGGAACAATTAAAAAAAAAGAAATTTTGCAGATGCATAAGGCTAACAAAATGACAGTTTTAAAAGGATTTTATAACCCTATAATGTTATCACAAGAGGGTGAAAAAACTTACCCTTACATTATTTTTTATCAGTACTTTTTATTGTGTGTACCGTTTTCTATTTTTAAAAAATGATTTAGAAAGAAGGGTTCATTTAGCAACTTTTTTATGTCCTGACATTTTCTCATAAAATTGCTAGTTTCATCACAAAAAAAAATATTACTCAGATCGATGTCACATGAATTTACAGTGGTTGTTATTTGCTGAAAAATCAAGTACGTGGTAGGCTGTCAAATAACGTCATAATTACACTAATATTAATTGTTCTGGTTGCTGTCAATCTATCGAGAATTTTTTAAACAGTTAGAACAAATAAGTGAATAAAATGGTAAATTATACCAATTCCTAAATGGCAGATATGCATTTTGAATATGGCCGTGCTAATGGCAATGGATTAAGAACACAGCGCTTCTACACTGAGTTATATCCAAATAGAACTGTACCCCATCACAGCATATTCGCACGCATTCATCAACGTCTGCAAGAAGAAGGAAAAATTTCAAGAAGTGCCGCCGATTGCGGGCGTTCTAGAGAAGTAAGAACTGTAGCACTTGAAGAGGCTGTCCTCAATTTAATTGAAGAATCTCCTGGTACAAGTACAAGAAGAATCGCTCAAGTCTTAAATGTCAGCTATTCCACGGTATTTAGAATTTTAAAAGAACAACTACTGTATATTCCTACCATATCAAACGAGTTCAAGCGCTCTTACCTCGTGATTTTTTACCTCGCTTAATTTTTTGTCAATGGATGCTTCAAATGATCACGCAAGTTCCACAGTTCTTATCTCATATTTTATTTACTGATGAGGTTAACTTTTCACTAGAATCTATTAGAAATTTTCATAATAACCACATATGGTCTGAAGAAAACCCACACGAAATTACGGAATCTCATTTTCAACACCAGTTTTCATTAAATGTATGGCTTGCTGTCATTGGTGATGACTTAATTGGACCATATTTTCCTCCGATAAGACTACATGGAGAAGTGTACTGTCATCTACTCGAAGAAGAGTTGCCCCTACTTATTGAAAATATTCCTTTACAAATTAGACAAAAAATGTGGTACATGCACGACGGGGCTCCGGCTCATTTTAGTATCAATGCTCAAAACTACTTGAACGAAGTTTACCCAAATCGTTGGATAGGTCCAGGAGGCCCACAGAATTGGCCTGCCCGATCTTCTGAATTGAATCCGTTGGATTTTTGCCTGTGGGGTTTTCTGAAAACCTTAGTTTATTCAAGTCCTGTTGCAAACATCGATGACCTCAGAAATCGTATTATCGCACCATGTGATATTATAAGAAACACACCCGGTATTTTTCATAGAATACGAAGTTCAATGAGAAACAGACTAGAGTCATGCGTTCTCTCCGAAGGGGGGCATTTTCAACATTTATTATGATGATACGTACTGACATTTTGTTAATATTTCTTTTCGTTTCTTAGTTTGTTAATTATTAAATAGTAGTACAATACCTAGTTGTTGTTTCTTATTATGAATTTTTGGAAATTAGTGAAAGCCAGAACAATACATATTAACATATTAGTGTAATTATGACGTTATTTGACAGCCTACCACGTACTTGTTTTTTCAGCAAATAACAACCACTGTAAATACATGTGACATCAATCTGAGTAATATTTAATTTTTTTGTGATGAAACTAACAATTTTATGAGAACATGTCAAGACATAAAAAAGTTGATAAATGAATCTTTCTTTCTAAATCATTTTTTAAATAGAAAACGGTACATACAATAAAAAATACTGATAAAAAATAATGTAAGGGTAGGTTTTTTCACCCTCTTGTGATAACATTATAGGGTTATAAAATCATTTTAAAACTCTCATTTTGTTAGCCTTATGCATCTGCAAAATTTCGTTTTTTAAAATTATTCTATAACGGAGACATTTAATGAAAACTTTTTTTTGCCAAAATTTCAAAGGGCTGTAACTTGGAGGAGAAGGGGTTTCAAGAAAAACTTTATAAGAAAGACACCCCTTATTTTTCGCCAAAGAATCACCCTGTAAAATTTTTCGCATCAATTTAGAAACACCCTGTATATCTAATCTTTTTTAAATTTTGTTTTATCACAAAATTATCTCTTTGAATTTGGGTTTCCTTCAGTTTGAGGCAATATAGGTACTTTGTAGCGATTTATGCTCAATTTAATAAATCCATTAAGTCATTATGCCTGGGTGCTGTTTACGAAACAATTACAATCATTTAAGTGAATCCTAAAGGGCCCGCATTGTTGGTATGTATGCGGGAAACCGGTTTTTCATCAGATAAATTTCCGACCGCATAGGACGCAGTGTGTCAACAGTGTCACAGTGTTGGTCCAGGTGGTCTGAAGAAGAAATCCATAACCATCGTCATGGATCTGGACGACCTAGAGCAACATCAGCACGGGAAGATTGAGGATTTCGACTTTACAAGAAAGAGTTTCCACAACACGGTCGATTGGAAATGTTTGGTTGGGAGTTTTATAACAGAGTCTCTATGGCAATAATATATCGCAGAACACGTGCTTTTGGGCTCCTTCCGTATAGACCTTTTGTCTGTCTGCTGACACCTCGACACCGTGCATGCTGCTCGGCTTAAGTAGTGTAAAGGCAGATGAAATTGGGATTATGTGTGACATCATATTATGTTCTCTGACGAGTCGCGATTATGCCTTTGGGTCCATGATGGCAGCAGAAAAGTACCAAGGACGATTACGTGGAGAACGTAGAAATTTAGAATTATTACGCAGGGGGTGATGGTATGGGGTACGATAACATACGGTAGCAGGTCACCTCTAGTTAGTGACAGAAATTTGAATGAAAATGGTTACACACGAAACGTACTGCAGCCTGTTGCACTGCCATACTTACGAAGGTTAATTCAACCACTTTCTAACAAGGCGACGCACGTCCTCATACAGCAAGGGTTACTACAGTATTCTTACAAGAAAAGACCCTGCTTCCATGGCTTTCTGGTTCTCCAGACTTGTCACCAATTGAACATGTGTGTGGTAGGATTGGAAATCGACTGGGTAATTTACCTCAACCACCAAATAACCTAGTTGACCTTCGTCACCGAATTCAAGAAAGCTGGAATGACATTCTTCGGGATAGTACCATAAATCATTCGACTTCAAGCATGCCTCGAAGATTTATCGAATGCATAAGAAACCACGGCGGACCCCTCTCGTTATTAAATATTTTTGTGTGAAAGTGTAATAAGTTTTTAAGTTTGATTAAACACACATTATGTATCTATAAATTTGATTAAAATTGATCAACCCTTACTGGATATTCGGGTTTTTTTGATATATATATATATATATATATATATATATATATATATATATATATATATATATATATATATATATATATATATATATGTATCACACCGATAACTCAAAAAATAATGGGCCGATTTTGATCAAATTTGGTGAATACCTTCCTTTTGCAAATGGCTTGGATAAGTTTGTTAGCCAGGAAAATCGGTCTAGGTTTTCCCGGAAAATTTTGTGTTTTCTTTCAAAAAAAATTTATATCTCCGGAATTATCAAAGTAAGGGCAACCAAATTTGGTAATCTGGTTTACATCCTTATAGGTAAGCTACATACCAAAATTTAGCTCTGTATGTCAAAAGACAAAAAGTTATAGGCATTTAAAGAAACATAAATTGAGGTTTTTCACAAAACGTCAAAGTTGCGATTTAAACGTCAAAATTGGCAACATTTAGGAAAAGAACTTGAATCTAATACGGGCTATGGAAATAAAATGTCTCAAGAAGAATGTTTTACAAACCCTGAAGTATTAGTTTCAACCGTCATTGTCCTTCATTTTAATAAAATGTTTCCAGAAAATTTATTTCAAATAGACCCTTTCTCTGACGCTTGGCAGTAGGCTTAGCTATAGAGTTTATCGTTTAATAGTATAAAATTGTTGTAGAATTTTCGTAAAAAAATCAATAAAGTTCAATATATCTGTTATTATAAAACATATGAAAAAAAATTGTATATATTAATTATAGGGTGTCTTGAGCTACATCTTAAAAAATTATTTCTACAATCACAGGGTGGCCCATAAGTCGTTGGTGATACAAATTTTCTTTTTTTTTTAATCAAACACGCCTTATGTTATTGCATTTTTGCATTTTCCATCGAAATATAATGCATGTTTGTAAGAAAAAAAATTCTGGACGCAGTAAGTGCGTTATGGTAGCGAATTTTGATCAAATCCTTAATATTTGAATAGCTCAATTTAAGTTACTTTAAGTTTACTTTCGGAAATTTTTGTACATTTTCAAACAATAAAGTTATTTTGATGAAACATGGCACATTGTTTTTACTATATAGATTATACTGGTAACCAAATTTGATGCCTGCTTTCTTAAAAAAACACACATTATTGTTATTAAAAAATAGTTTTATGAAAATTCACTACCATAACGCACTTGCTGCGTCCAGAGTTTTTATGTTTTTAATCGAAAAAGTTTCTTTACATTGTTCAGCTTTCGGCTCTTGGGTAAGCACCGAAGTGGGTGCAAAATTGGAGCATCTTTTAGCGAAGAACTTGCATTATTTCTTGCCAATATTTTCATAAGGATGTTTTTAATATATGCCTTTTTTTTAATGAAATCATGGATCAGATTTGGTTACCAGTAGGTATAACTTATATAGAAGAAAGAATGTAGGTACGATATTTCATCAAAATAACTGTATTATTTGCAAAAGTATAAACATTTTCCGAAAATAAGCTTTAAATGTTCCCGAAAAAACTGGTCCGATTTTTTTGGCCAACAAACTTCTTTAAGGTATTTACCCACCTGCCAAAATATAATTATTCACGAGAAGCTTTTCGACGAAACTTAAAAAAAACCTGGATATGTGTTCTAGTGGGTCTATTCAAATTTAAAAGCTAGGATTTCCTCATTAGTTAATTTTTTCTACGAAAATTCACTAAAAAGAGAAAATTTGTATCACCAACGACTTATGGTCCACCTGTGATTGTCAAAATAATTTTATAAGATACAGCGCACGACACCCTTAACGTATACAATCTTTTCTCGTATCTTGTAGAGTAAGGGGTATAATGAGCTTTACCGTTTAGAGCCTCGGTGGTTCAGCGGTAAGAACGTGTGCCTCTGAACCGAAGGGTACTGGGTTCGATCCCAGGGTACTTCTTTCATTTTTTCAGTACAAACTGTAACATTAATATCAACCGAAGTTCTGGCATTGTATTTGAGCAAGTTGTATGTCTGCACGTTCCGCCCTTCAGAGGGGGCGTAAAGCCGTCGGTCCCGTGTCCATGCGATGTTGGGCACGTTAAATATACCTACCCTCCTTACAGAAGGGCGGGGGTTCGGCAAAATTTCCAGGATGGTGAGGTGAAATTGCTCCCTGACGTCGGTGATTGGCCATAGTTGCGGAAATAGGCCGACGTTAAACAAACAAAACACACACACACACACACAGCTTTACCGTAGAAAGGCATCACCTTGTTATATGTAAACAGATGAAAACTGAAAGTAACTCCGGATATGAGTTCTAGGGGGCCTAGTTCGCGCCCATTTAAGGAAGTCTTTCAAAATTCGAAGGTCGTGGTCTCCTCAATAGCGAATTTCTTGCCAAAGTATCAGATAAAGTGTCTATTTAATATAAATTGGCTGCAAACATTTAGTAAAATGCAGGAAAGTGACGGTTGAAGCTGAAACTTGAGGTTTTGGAAAACACACTCTTTGTGACATTTTCTCTACATAACCCATATTCATGCAGATTCTTTGCCTAAAAGTTACCAATTTTGACGTTTCAAATCGCGTCTTTGACATTTTAAGAAGAAAAGCTATAAAATTTTCAAAGTACCTTTATGGTATTTCTGAATCTTTTTGCGCCAAGAAAGTTAATCTTTGTCTGTGATATACAATAGATTTTGTTATCAAAACATTTGAGTTTGTACATTTTTCTAGTTCAGTGGCACCCAATTTTGTTTTCTTTAAATGCCTATAACTTTTTTCTTTTGACTTAGAAATCTAAATTTTGGTATATAGTATTATTTTTATAACATAAACCGACTACCAGATTTGGTTGCCATAGCTTTGTTCTTTCCGGAGATATAGACATTTTCCGAAAGAAAATCTAACATCTTCTCGGAAAAACTATTCAAATTTTCCTGGCTAACGAACTTTTCTAAGCCACTTTCAAAAGAAAGGTACACACCAAATTTGGTCAAAATCGGCTCATTATTTTGTATAAATATAAACATATAAAAATTGAAACTGACTCCGGATATGTGTCCGAATTTCTTGGCCAACAAACCTCTTCAAGGTATTTAGGCACCCATCTTTTTTTAATATATTTCAACAACACACCTCGAGGGCTCACAGCCCAAATACTATCGTACCGACGGTGTCGACAAGGAGGAAAGAGGCAACTTGTTAATTCTGGACTTGAAGTGCTTTTGAGTGGCTGAAGAGGTTTTCTGTGTACGTGGAATAAATAATTCCATGCCAACTCGGATAATATCGGTGACGTTTTGTGAGATGTCAGAGGGGTCGGGATGAGAGAAGCAGACAGACGCCCATGGAAATGAGGAAATGTAATCCTGCATTTCGTCCCAGTTCGCGTAGTTGTAGTGCCAAACGGTACGTGGGTGTGATGACTGTGTAATCTCGGGTTGCATTGCGCAGGAAGCAGTGACCATGCCGTGATCTGGGCGACCAAGGGGGGCGGTAACTGATGTCTTATAGCATTCAGGTTTTGCAGTAAGAAGGAGATCTAAGAGATTTGAGCTGTGTGTTCGGATGCGATGAAAGTAAGTAGGTTGCTGAACCATATTGGCTAAAGAATTGCTGACTGCAAAGGCCCCAGCTGCTTCCCTTGTGGATCGGTTTTTGAAGATCCTAGCCATTTCTTATTATGGAGATTGAAGTCACCAAGAATAGTGACCTCGGAGGAAGGATATTCAGAAATCAGATGGTCAGTTTTTTCAGAAAAGTAGTCGAAGAGCTGGACAAAGTTGTTTTCTGATCTGCCAAGATATGATTATTCACGAAACGTTTTTAGACGAAACCTCCAAAAGAACCGTGGATATATGTGCTAGTGGGCCTAGTTCACGCTCATTTGAAAAAAAATAAAGTTTGTCATATTTTAAAATCTCACTATACAAATTTTGGCAAAAATCGATTTAAATGACGTGAAAACAATAAATTCCTTTCGTACTTATACACGTACAGTGTATAATAATAATAATAATAATAATAATAATAATAATAATAATAATAATAATAATAATAATAATAATAATAATAATAATAATAATAATAATAATAATAATAATAATAATAATAATAATAATAATAATAATAATAATAATAATAATAATAATAATAATAATAATGAATAAGGTAGAATGTTTATAAACGTCAGGATTATAGTTGACAATTAATTCGCAGCAGTTTAGTACTAAACCTCGAAAAGTTTCAATTAATTATGATCTCCCGGTATAATCTAGTATATTGTTTAATCTGCTAATGATTACGTTATTGTGCTTGTTATGTGCACCAGGATAGATCCTAATTTGCTGGAGGAGATGATGATGCTAATAGAGAGAGCATAAGGTCTAAATGTCGTAATGCCTCTCTGATCTCTATAACGTGCCGGCAGTGTGGCAATAACAAAGGGCCACAGATCTAAATCACTGTGGTTTGTTTTCGACTGGCAATTTAATCTGTCTCTGCACTTCATCGATCTTATCACCAATCTTCGAAGTTCTGCTTTATTACCACCCTTATATTGTAGCGTTATAGAAGCTTTTATACGCGTATTCACCCCTTGGTTCATCGTTTAGTATATATACACAATTCAAACCATCACTTCTGAGGTTTCCGCTTGGTAGATTAATTAATTAAATGCTTATGCCCTTCATATTCAGTATTTTAAACATTAGAGGAAACTGTCCGATTCCGGGCCCCACACTTTATTTCTGCCATTATTTGTGAAATACAAAAAATATCGCAGCACCTATAATGTATACTTTATATAGTTACCCACTGTGGTTTGTTTACTTGATTTATAAATAAAAAATACAATGTTTTTCACGAACATTACGTTTTGTCGATTTCTAAATAATAATTCCTAAAGTGTGCCCGTAACCTAACAAAACAGAAAATGTTTAATAATGTGTATATATATATATATATATATATATATATATATATATATATATATATATATATATATATATATATATATATATATATATATATATATATATATATACACAGTGTGAAACACACTTATGGAATCAAATTCATTATTCAGCAAAAAATAGTTATTGTGGAAAACGCTGAGACATGTGAAGTTTAATTTGTCGAACATTATCTTATAATCATAGTTAAAAAATTAAACTCCCACCATTTCACCCTCACCACTGTATCCATTTTTTTTTAAATAGCAACCCTACATTTCGTCATCACAATTCGATGGATCACATTTTTCTGAATGCGGAGATACCCCATATGTATGGTCTCATATTACAGTTTTCAATACAGGGGGGACATTTATTACCGAAATATTAAAACTAAACATAAACAGTTTACTCTGAAATTTAAATTTCGAAAATAAAATTAATAAAAACGTACCTTTCTTATAATAAATGTTCAAAATGTTCTCTATTCACTTGCACACAACGAAATAAGCTGCTCTGGAATTCTTGCCTAACTCTGTTCGACACGTCAGGCGTTACGTTCCTAATTTCTGTTGTTATTTTCATTTTCAAATCATCTAAATCAGCAAGTTGCGTTTTATACACTCTGTTTTTATGGTATCCTCATAAAAAGAAATCAAGAGGTGGAAGATCTGGTGATCTAGCGGGGCATTCTACGAAACCTCTTCGTCCAATCTATCTTTGTGCAAAGTGGGGCGGTGCACCGTCTTGTTGAAACTGTATCCTTTCATGGGGAATATTAGGTTCCATTACATTTGCATATAATTCTGCTAACATTGGGACAACCTGTTCTCTTAGCATTTCTAAATATATTGGACTGTTTAGATTTTTTATAAAAACAGGTCCAACTACGTGATCACCATGATACCAACCCGAACGTTCAGCTTCTGAGGACGCTGAATGTGTGTTTGTCGCATCCAATGGGGGTTTTCGGCAGCCCAGTATCTGCAATTTTACCTGTTTACATCGCCATTCAAAAGAAATGTTGCTTAATCGGAAAACAGAACGTCAGCAGAAGAAATAACATTTCTATATAACATGTCCAGCAGTTGTTCACAAAATTGCAGTCTTCTATCAGAATCACCGTCAATCAGCTCTTGAACGTGTTGTAGTTTATAGGGATGCATCTTTTAGTTTTTGAGACACCTTAAAACTGTTGATCGACTCACATCATTTTCAAGTGCAACTTGACGGGTAGAAGTTGTTGGTTGTTTTTGAAAAGCCAATAAAATATTGAGTTTTACATCTTCTTCAACAAACTTGGGTCTCCTAGGTAGTGGTTTAACGTGTACATAATCACTAAACTGTTAATGTACCTTAGACGCACTTCCCTGGGTTAGTGGGGGCATATCTGGATGTTTTTCATTAAACGGGTTAACAGCTTGTGCCAGTATTCTACACATATCACCATACCCAATCATCATTAATATTTCTGTTCGCAGAGTTTCAGTTAAGTGTCGCATTATTAGACCAAAAATTAATTGAAATTATCGGAACAAAATTACGACTAATTTATTAGGAAATTTATTAGGAATAAATTAAAAATTAACTAGCAAGTGGTTGATAATAGCAGTATTAGTTGTAAAGCATGACAATGTTACGATAGATTTAAATCATTCAACTCCAAAGAATGCAGCCACGTGCGATAGGTAAAAGATAAAATGAAGGACACGGTCCACGTGTTTTATCGTAAATATTACTATCGAAATGGCACACATACGACAGATAATGAGATTAGCACTGCATAATTTTGCGAAATCTGCACAAAAAACAATTCCTCACTTATTAAGACAATGTATAAGTCAATGAACTGGCAAACATAGCGCTGATTCAAAATAATCCGGCTTGAAGGACCAAATGTACGAAGCAGATTGGGATGAATGTAATGCTGCGAAATACTCAAGGTTTTAATTAAACTAAAGTACGTGCATTAACATTACTAGTTTAGCAAGACTAACATCGTGGTTTAATTACCCGTTTAATACTCGTGAAGGACCAGAGGAATTGTTCTTGGCGAGCAGATTTATGATTACATATGATAAAAGTAATGCCAATTTAATATGACAGAGTTACAAAAATAAATACAAAAAATGAATAGGGAGTTGTTATCCATTAATGATACAATAAAAGGTGATTTATAATTGGAGCCGGGAGGTTTCCGTAATTAGTACGTGGTGGTGTCGCTGATACCTGTGGCTTCGTCCACAGGGATGTGACTGACGGTTGTCCAGTTGACAACGCTGACTCACAAACACGTGGTGCACTTCTTGCCACAAGTCAGTCGCTCGCTGTAAGGATGGTTCTTCCACGCGAGGCTCACAGACCGCTAAATGGCCAAGAAACTATATGGACTGGTGACTACTTATCGCCGGTATCTGGTTATAACCGATCTGGTTACGGTGTTGACTGGCCGCCGGACGATGAAGAAGTTATCTTTTGTATGACCACAGCATAATCAACTACTATCCTGCGTCTGACTAACACTCACGGCTCAGTCGGTCTTGCTACGACCTTACTAGACGCTGGATGACATGGAAGTGAGGTGCTCTAGGGTTATCTTGTAGCTCCTTCTCTCAGTTGTTGACGCTTGATGACACCTGTCACAGGGATCCAACTTTTTGTTGTGCTTGCGCCTCCGGTGGCTGTTGTTGCCAACTGTTACAGGAGTGCCAAATTCGTAGCTGCCTCTAGTGGCTGTTGTAGGCACCGAGGGAAGATTTCAGGATGGGAATGTACAGGGTCGGACTTGGGGATTGAGCGTGGGGATCAAACAACACAGACGTTTTATAGAAAAATGAGATCTTGCTTCAAACGTACGAAATTAAAATCTGGACACTATTCTTTCTACCAAATATTAAAGTTAGTGAAAAAAAAACAAAATGTGGCATGCATCGCGCGGGAATCCAGTTCGGCCGCCTACGTATCACGCAGGCATTCTACCACAGCCACAGACAATAGCTAATAAATTGTTTATTTACGTGGTAGTTATAGAGGCGGCAACTTGTTGCCACAGAAAATTTTATTTTGTATCCTAAAAATAAATGTAAGTAAACAGATAATTACAGAAATAATTGAATTGATAGTTCGCCGGTCGGCGAAACACATTCGACTGTTTCGATCTTAGATGACGTTTTATTTTAAAGTTTAAAGATAAAAAGCAAATTGCTTTAAAATCATTTTCATAGAGACGTGGGCCAATTTCTTTCATTCTTTTGTATATTCTTATAATATGACACTTATGAGTGAAATACATAATGTCATTTTATTTGCAAAATTTTAATTTTTAGTGCTGTTCTACCATTCCCGAGTGAGTAAGCCAAGCGTCGTGCCTAAAGAAGGTTCCGTTCGTCTTGTGTGAATTTTTTAGTTAGAGTTGTTTTGGGTGATCGGCGTTTTTGCCACGGCTAGTCCTCGTGAACAGCTCGCACAGAAACTCTTAAAAACGGCTCACAAGGATGAATTGGGAAACTCAAGTGTTTGAGTCGTTTGCCCTTTTCAAAAGAGGTGAAATGTCAATTGCTTCCACGGCTCGAACCGATGAAAATATTGCAAAAACTCGCTAAATCATCCTGGAAGATTGACGATGCACCATTGAAGAAGTTCTGGAACTGTCTGGAGTGACTTGGACGTTCAGCGAATTTAAACAGAAGATTTGAGGAGGAAAAGGGCGGCTGCTGAATTCGTGCCTCGACTGCTGACTGCTGAACAAAAGCATGGTCGCATGCTGCTTTGAAAGAAGAGTTCCTAAATAACCGAAACTTTTTTCCAAGCTCATCACAAGTGACGAATAATGGTGATACGGTTACGACCCTGAAACGAAGCAACAACCAAGCCAGTGGAAGACTCCAAGTTCGCCTCGTCCAAAAAGAGCTCGTAGGCTGAAATCAAACGTCAAAACAATGCTTAGATGTTTTTTCGGTGTAAGAGAAGTTGTCCATTCAGAGTTTGTTCCACAGGGTCAGACTGTTAACCAGGCTTTTTGCTTTTGAGAAGAATGCGCCACAGTTTGCGGTGCAAGAGGCCTGATTTGTGGCAATCGGGTGACTAGTTTTTTCACCACGATAACGTTCCTGTTCACACAGCCCTGTCTATACGCCAATTTTTTACCAAAGTGGCATGACTTCTCTGCCACATCCCTTCTATTCGCCCGACTTTGCTCCTACGATTTTTTATTTATTTTGCCGAATGAAATAAGACATGAAAGAAAAGCGTCTTTCCGACGTTGCTGAGGTGCAGAAAAAAGGACGGAGGTGCTGTCAGGCACCACAGAATACTGATTTCCAAAATTGTTTGACCAATGGAATAAAAGATTAGACAAGCATACTAGTGTCAGTGGAGGGTACTTGGAGGGGTTTGAAGGTTATTTGTTTAAAAATTGATATTTTTTTAAAATAAGGTTTGTATCTTTTGTTCATAGATCTTCTCATAGATATAAAGATGTAAAATCTGAAACTGACGACGGATATTGGTTTCAGGGAGCTTTTAAAAAAATCGCTAAAAAATATTTTTTAATACTTATATATGAAATAAAATATATTGGAGATATCTAAAAACCAATAAATTGAGGGTTCCAATAATACCAAATTAACGATAAAACACAGTTTTATTTTACGACAGATCGCGGTGATAACCCTGGATTTATAAATCGTCCAACAAATAATAATATAATATACGGCAATAACACATCAGATCGAGTGAGGGGGATAGAAAGGAGGGCGAGCATATTCGTAAATCACATTTTTAAACGGAGATGAAACGACCCTTGTTAGGATCCTATCAAAAACACATGTTACAGATCTAACACAGTGGTTATAATAGAGAAGGCCCTCTTTCAGCTTTCTCACTGTTGCCTCCTTCAAATGATGGGGATCAGTAGCGTAGTAGGTATGTAATCATAACAGAGAAAATCACTTTTTTAAGATTTTTGTACAGAATTATTCACACAAGATTTTACACCTCTTAAATCTTTAATTTTTCGGTTGCGAAAAAAACCATGAATAGATAAGGAATTTTCTTTTGAGTTTAATTCACATTTTGCAAAACCTATTTCACGTTATGTTTTTGAGATACAAATTATACATTCTTTTACAACGTAACACTCCGTATATTATAAACTTTATAAATTCACAATTTTATTCTAATTGAGTTAGTACGGGGAGGTATTGAAAAGTACTTAGCCTACAATATAAAACACAATAATTTTTTAAAACAAAAAATATACATTCTGGTGTTCAAACCACTCCTTAAATGGCTTGAATAACTTCGTGGTTTATCGAAAATCGTTCACCTTTCAAATGTTTTTGAGCTTTCGAAATAAATGATAGTCCGCTGGTGCTAAGTCCGGAGAATCGGGTGGGTGGTCAATCAAATCTAAACCAATTGTATCAGTTGTTTGCAGTGCAATCATCGACTTGTGAGAAAGGGCATTGTCTCACAAAAAGAGCGGTTTCCCCCATCGTTGTTCCACAATTTTCTCACATTATTTAACTAGCAACTCACTCTAGTATGACCACGTTAGTTTTACCTTGTTCCAGAAAATCTAGCGGAAATATCCAACACGGTTTTTTTTATCACATAATTTGATAGTTTCCACTACGTAGTCTTGACATGTTTTTGTCACTACCATAATTCGAAAATATTTAACCTATTTTTATTAAACTTGGCGCATATTTTTTTTTTGTGAGTGCAAAATCCAAGCAGTTATTCCAGAAACATTTTAAATTTTCTTTCCAAACATCGTTTGACAGATTGATTTTTTTGGAAGAAGTTTAAAATTATGTCATTTGCAAGCACAAGCTAAGCTTTTTTGTGAGACATGCTGTATAATTAAGATAACAATAAATAACAATAACAATATTTGAATCATTAAAAATAATAGAGATATTTTAATGAAATTTGGTACACAAGTTGTATATAGACTGTCGTATGTTCCAATTCCAAGTTTCCACCTTTATATATTCAGGAGACCAAACACATTTTATAATAAAGAAAGAATAATAATATTTATTTGTTCTCATAAACAAATATGACAGGTATTTGAGTACACTGTAATTATATAATCAGAAAATAAATATAATAAAATTAAATTAAAAAAATAGAATGCTTAAAATTAATTAGGATATCAAATAGTGTGAACTGTAAGTCAAAAGACTGGAGTGTGCACAAATTTATGATACATTTAAGAGTACAGGGAAGCAAACAACTTAGCCAATGAGAGATAAATATAATACAAATCTATAGATAAAAGTAAAAAGTCTGGACGCAGCAAGTGCGTTATGGGAGTGAATTTTCATAAAAATCGTTTTAATAGCAAATATGTATTTTTTATGAAAGCAGGCAACAGATTCGGGTACAAGTATAACCTATATAGTAAAAGGAGGTACCATATTTCATCAAAATAACTTTATTGTTTGAAAAAGTATAAACATTTTTCGAAAGCAAACTTCCCCAATAAACTGTTCCGATTTTCGTGGCCAACGAACCTCTTCAGGCCGTTTACCCACCTGCCAAAATATAATTTTGCATTAAAATTTGCAAATAAAAAACTGAAAGAAGAATTTTAAACTGGTCCCTACATGAATCATGGTATGCGATTATCAATGCAAATATTTCCAAAACTAGAGTGTAATAAAAAAGTTGAAGCAGAGGACATGCTCTTCACTTCTGAAACACAAAATACAAGCTATCCCATTAAAAAAAAGTGAGTGACGGCAGTTTAAATGTTTTCAAATTCAGTCACTATTTGAAAGCGCCCTATAATTAGGCGAATAATATAAACGAAAGCCTCTCTAAATGCGTCATGTTCATGGGTCTCCCCTATCTATTGGTAAAAACGAAGTACCATAATATTTGATATGTGACAAAAATATGAAAAGTTCCAAAACAATTAAAATAACTGGAAAACGATAAAAGCTATCAATTTTTTTCTTACAAACATGCATTATAATTCGATGGTAAATGCAAAAATACAATAACATAAGGGGTGTTCCATAAAAAAAAGAACATCTGTGTCACCAACGACTTATGGGCCACCTGTGATTGCCAAAAAAAAAGATATAGCTCAATGCACCCTATATAATTACCCTTTACAACTTTTTCTCGTATCTTGTATAATAACGGATATATTGAGCTTTACCGTAGAAATGCGACACCCTGTATATATATATATATATATATATATATATATATATATATATATATATATATATATATATATATATATATATATATATATATATATATATATATATATAAACAAATAAAAACGGAAATTGGCCCTGGATATTGATTCCAGGGGCCTAGTTTGCGGTCATTTGAAGAAATCTTTTCAAAACTCAAAAGTCGTGGTCTCCTCATTAGCGAATTTTTTCTAAGAAAATTCTCTAAAAGTTAATAGACTATTAAACCATAAACTCTATAACTAAAACTACTGCCAAAGCATCAGAGCAAGAGTATATTCAACAAGATAAGTGTTGTGGTCTCAACCCTCAAGAAAGGTACGGGACCCAGAGCGAATAGGGGTGCTGGGCAGGGAAGAAAACCAAAAAAGTATATAAATGCAAAATGCGAATAATCAGATTAAAGAAGCCCAAGGAAAGAAAAATGACCAACAACCACCCCGCTCTTCAACCACCCCATTAGCCTATCATTGTTTCTTCCCAAAATAACCCCATTATCTTCATTGAAAAGCTAGGAAAAGGAAAAACTAGATCAATTCACCCCTACAGACGTCCAAGGAAGGAACCCCGGGCCTACCCTCGTTGTTCCAAAAAATCTACTCCTTAAGTTCTGTGGGGGTGTACAGTGAAGTGGTTTTCCCTTCCTCTAGCTTTATAATTGAGAGAACGGGGGTCTTTCGTGAAGAAACGAAGGCTGGGGTGGTTAGTAGGGGTACTTTTCTTCCTTGAGTTTCTGGAAGTGGCTTTTTTACAGTTTTCATTAATATTTACTTTTAATGTTCTTCTCAACCCAGCACCCATATTCGCTCTGGGTCTGAAAACTTTCTTAGGGGTTAAAACCCCAACATTTCTTGTGTGGTTTATGCACACTGGGATGGTTCTATGCACGTTTCTGAAAATTCTGAAATCAGATCGTGTGCTAATCTGCAATATTATTTTCTTCTTTGACAACATGTGAAATGCAAATAAATAAATATGATTTTCTTTTTTTATTTATCATTATTTTGTTGAAACCACAATCTTATTCCTGTGGTTAGACGTAATTTTGTATTTATTGCTCAACTATCAATATATTGATGATGAATTATTTTCTAATTTTGATTAGCAAATTTTCGTAGAATTCTGTTTATTAAATTTTACAAAACAAAAATTATTTTTCAAATTTTCCTAGGCATTTCTGTTCTGTATTTTCGTTGAACATTTTTTAAGGATTTTAAAACTAAACTCTTGCAAAAAAGTTTTGCTGAATTTTGTAAAAAGATATTTCTGAATTCCTTTAGGTAATTTTGTTCCAATTTCGTAGAAAAATTACACACATGAGAACGCGACTTTAAAACAAAACATTTCTTCAAATGGACCCGAACTCTTCTAAACCCATATCTGGGCTTATTCTTCTATCTCGGAAAATAAGTTTGATCAAATTTGGTACGGAGGTTTCTTACTATTTAAATGTTTAATGATTCTTAATTAAAACATTTAATCAAATTTCGCTGCCATAACGCACTTGCTGTGCCAGGACCTATAATTAGATTTGTATGCAAATTCGCGAACATAATACTTTTGCTGCGTCAGATTTTCTGTACTTTCATGTCTTGAATTTACGACACCTATGCCAAAATGGGTGACTTTTCAGTGAATTTTCGTAGAAAAAGTTCACTTATCGAGAGATCCCGACTTTTAAATTTTGAAAAAATTTCCTCATATGAGCGCCAACTAGGACATCTAGAACCCATATCCAGGGTCAGTTTCAATTCTTATTTGTTTATACAGTATGTCGCTTTTAAGATTGAGACACCGCAATATTTTCACTATTTGAAGGAATACAGATTTGAATTTTTGCATAACTATACAGGTTGATGGGTCACATTTTTAAGATACTCAACTGAAATCTGAACTGTAAAGACAGACTACTATGAATTTACCAGCAGGGTCAATTCTGCGTATTTTGCTTTGCATTACAGATATCGAAAAAAACATTATAAAATTGGGGTCAAGTTGACACCTTTTATCAATTCAAAACCCTGTACCACTTCCAGTTATACCGGTAGTCGGTCCTAATCTTATTATTTTAAACGGAAAACCCACTATATTTTTAAACTAGGTTAATTTTTAAGTTCTCCACTAGCTTTAGGTCGATCTTTGCCAGAGATTTCGCATTTATTTGTCAAAATTGACAGTTACAGTGCTATTTTGAACATTCATTTTCAACAAAAACAACTCCCCTTAACATTTTTGATCTCATCTCAAAGTGTCTGGTATCATCAGAGACGAAGCACCGTTGCCGGTTCGTGTTAACAAAAACATTCTAGTCCGGCCGTTTAAATTTTACCAATTTATAGCTTTTCACTTTTTAGTGAATTTACGTAGAAAGAATTTCTTGAAATGAGCGCGAACTAGGGCCTCTAGAATCCATATCCGGGGTCAGTTTAAATTTTTGTTTATATATAAGTGTGTGTGTGTGTGTGTGTCACTCCAGTAACTCAAAAAATAACGGGCCCATTTTGATAAAGCTTTGCATGTACCGTCGTTTGTAAGTGGCTTGGATAAGTTTGTTAGCCAGGAAACTCCGGCCAAGTTTTCCGTGAAAATTTTGTATTTTCTTTCGGCCAAAAAAAATATCTAAGAAAATAACAAAGCTATAGTAACCAAACGGCACGTTGGTTTACATTATAAAAAGTAAACCATAAACCAAAATTTGGACCTTTATGTTACAAGAAAAAAAGTTATAAGCGTTTAATTTTTAAAAAAATTTTTGTGTTAGATCATTTCCATGAAAATTCACCATCATAACGCACTTGCTGCGTCTACGCTTATTTATTTGTTTATTTAGACTTTAGGCTAATGGTGTAATGTATAATGTTTTATAGTCTAATAGTCTAATTAATTAATTAATTATGAAACTTTTGCAATATTTCACGGTGTCCCTGTGAAGGCGCCGTGACTCCCCAGGGCGCCTGACTTTGGGCATCACTGGATTAGACAATATCCTACTAGCCGAGGATCGCAGACCGGTTTTCATGCTAGGTGACGCATTATTTGCCTGGTCTGAACCAAATTGTCAATATAAAACCCCTTCTCTATTAATAATCGTAGTTAATAAGAAAATAAGAAGGCCAACAATTAAAAAAATTACAAGTGGTAATGTCATTTTCACAAATATCTATATGGTCAAGAATTTCTCCTGAGAACGCTTCTCTACGCTGGCTTCTTCAATTTAAAAATCCAGAGGGGCAGATGGCGAGGTGGCTTGAACGCCTCCAAGAGTACAATTTTACCATCGAACACCGTCCTGGACGACAGCACGGTAGTGCCGACGCCCTATCTAGGAGAACTTGCCCACCAAAATGCAAGCATTGCATCTCTGCCGAAAATAAAGAAGGATTGAATCTCTAAGTGTGTAGGAGGACAACGGTGCAACCCGTTAACCGATGGGACCCGCAGAGGTTAATGGAGGACCAAAAAGAAGACCCTGATATCCAACCAATCTATACAATGAGACTTGCCACGAAATACCCACTTGGTCAGAAGTTAGTGATAAAAGCGTTGCCACCAAAACTTACTGGGCCCAGTGGGACTCTATTGAAATCGAAGGCAATCTTCTGGTCAGAAATTGGGAGTTAGAGGATGGAATCCGCATGTTGAAGCAAATAATCTTTCCGCGGCCAAGAGTTAGGGAGGTAATCGAAGAGATCCATGGCGGGGCAGGTGGAGGCCATTTAGGGGTAAAGAAAACCTTGGAGAAGGTCAGAGAACGTTTTTATTGGTTACGATGTAGAGCTGATGTGGAAGAATGGTGCAAAACCTGCCAAGCGTGTGCATCCAGTAAGGGGCCTAAATCAAAAATCAGGGGGCGAATGAAGCAGTACAACGTGGGAGCCCCTGTCGGAAGAATTGCAATCGACATAGCTGGTCATTTCCCTAAAACAGACTCAGGAAATCGCCATATGGTTGTAGCCATGGATTATTTTAGCAAATGGCCAGAAGTGTTTGCAGTCGAGAATCAAGAGGCCACCACCGTCGCAGAAGTATTGGCGAATGAGTTTTTCTGTAGATGTGGCGCACCACTAGAGCTCCATTCTGACCAAGGACGCAACTTCGAGTCGGCTGTATTCCAGAAGGTTTGTGAGCTTATGGGAATCAAGAAAACGAGAACTACACCCACGCACCCTCAATCTGACGGAATGGTGGAAAGATTCAATGCTACTTTGGAATCCCACTTAAGAATATTTGTCAATGAACACCAAACGAATTGGGACTGGCACATTCCACTATTTATACTGGCATACCGCTCGGCTGTACATGATACTACCGGACATACACCATCCAGCGTGGTTTTTGGGCGAGAATTAAGACTTTCTCCAGATCTCACATTTGGAAAACCCACAGATGCTCCACGATCAACTGATAAATACATAAATATATAATTGTCAAAGTACAGTGGGTAGCAAAATTATTAGAAACACTCCGAGTTTTGGTGAATATCTGAAGGTATGATCAATTTAAAAGTGGATATAGGCATTTGCTGTTACAGATTGCTGCATAACAGGTTGCCTATTCCTTCCGTATTTACTTTAGGAGACAACAAGTGTTTGATCCTGCAAAAAACGGTTAGAGATCCTGCGCTGGTGTGTCATTTACTGTTTAGTGAATCTCGTTATGATATTGATAGAAATGATTTAGAGGCTTTTCGCTATTCTGAGAGACAATTTAATTTATAATAGTTACTGTAACTTTATTTTAATGTTATACTTAGTGATTTTAAGCAAAGCAAAGTAGATAATTTTAATCTATAAAATACCATTTTTTGGGCAAATATTTTTTGTTCCTAACACGGGCAGTTCTGCCATAATCTGGCACTCCTGAAGAATGCACAGTATTCTCAAAGAAAAAGTAGCGGCCTAACTCATGTTTCTATGGCCACTGTTAATCGAATTCGGGGAAACTCCGAAAAAAATGAGACTGTGGGTGCAAATCGAGTTGGCAAGTGGGACCGGACACACCTTACAACACCACAAGGTGACAGAAAAATTAGAGACATTGGTCTACACAACCGAAAAAAAGTCGACAGTTGTCGACCAACTAGTTTAGAAAGCTGAAATCAACTTATTCGAGTTAGAAGACACCTGGTGGAGGAAGGGTTCAAGTGCCGAAGGCCGGAGAAAAAGCCCAGCTTAACAGAGGATGTTTGGAAAACGTAATGCTTGTCAATATTCATTATTACTAATGAAAACTCATCGCTGTCTTAATTTTTCAAGTTTACTTCTCAGACGAGTCGACTTTCAAAATACTAGCAGATAAGTCAACTTTTCTTTGGAGACGACCTGGTGAGAAGTTTCATGAAGACTCTATAGTCGAAAAAGTGAAACATCCATTAAAAGTTATGGTTTGGTTCATTATATCTGGAAAAGGCACTGGTTGCCTTTGCATTGTAGCGGGGACCATGCGCCCAGACATTATAAGAACCAGAATGTTACCTCAAAGAATGGTTGTTGAATAATAATTTTTGCAATTGTTATCAATAAGTTGCTCTCTTTACGTTGTGGTTGAAGAGGCCATGGAGAAGTACTGGAGGTCGGTCAATGACTGTAAACAAGCGAGGGACTTCGTGGAGAAGCCGGATAGAACAGGCCACTACACTCTCAGAAGACACCTTAAATTGGTCGGTGTCGAGAGGGATTCCATTTGCCAGGAATGCGCCGAGACTGAAGAAACGCCTTACCATTACTTGTGTGAATGTGAAGACTTTGGGAGTCTTTGAGGACTCTACAGGGGAGTCAAATAAGTCCCGTCCAATGGAAGACTTTTTCGTATAAATAAATAGTCTTGTAATAATTACTACACTGTTTTTCGTGCAGAAATAAAAACAATTAGAAATATCGAGTGTTTCTAATAATTTGGCCAACCACTCTATGTTACGCTCATGACCAAAAGTGGTTATTGCAAAGAGAAGTAAAATGGAAGAGAAAATGATAGCGGGAGATGTATGCCATCGATCATATGCACTCTTAGCGTTTAACTTATTGATATTATGTGACTGTGTGTGTATGTGTTTGTGAGTATGTGCCTGTGTGCCTGTATGTGTTTGTGTGTATGCGTACAAATGTGTACGAGATTGTGAGTCAATGTGGAAAAAGTCAACCCTCACACACGCCGTGAAATGACATGCTCAGCGAAACGTGGTAATTATTTAATTTTCTTTAGGGGGATGATGTATTCATTCTCTAATAACTTTCATTTCCATATGTGTCACAGACATATTGTTTATGACAGATTTGATATCATTAGCTAAGAGATTTTATTTCTAAAATATATCGACACGACAGGCACGCATGTAGCCACGCGCACACATAGCATCACAATGTAAAGGCAATGTCCCCGTGTCGTCACAACCATGACTGTTGGTTTCCAGATTTTCATTTCATTGTAGCTTCAGCACTTTATTAATTGGGCCAGGCTTTCCATAATCTTCTGGACCTGCCTCTCTCCCCCTTTCCCACGTATATGTCACTCAAACATTGTTGTTAGAAAGTTACTATGTCTTAAACAATTTCCAACAAATTTGACCTCCTGCCTCTCAATGTTTTCAGCAAGCATATTTCTTACGTCTTCCAGCACAATCTTATGTCGACTTATAGAATATAATAAATATAAAAATAAAGTCTGGACGCAGCAAGTGCATTATGGTAGTGAATTTTCATAAAATATTTATTGAAAATATGTCTTTTTTAAATAAAAGGCATGGAACTTGGTATAACCTACGTACAGTAGAAACAATGTGCATTATTTCATCAAAATAACTTTATTGTTTGAAAAAGTAGAATAATTTTCCCAAAATAAACTTAAAAAGTTCCCGAAAAAACTGATTCGATTTTCCTGGGCAACGAACCTCTTCAAGCTATTTACACACCTGCTAAAATATAATTATTCAACGAAAATTGAGCTTCTCTTTACAAAAATTGGTTAAAGTAATGTTATTCGAAAATTATGTTTTTTATGAAAATTTGCTGAACAGTTATTTTTCACGAAACTTATATATATATATATATATATATATATATATATATATATATATATATATATATATATATATATATATATATATATATATATATATATATATATGTGGAAATGTGATCTATGAGGCCCGGTGTGCGCTTATTTGAAGACATTTTTTTTCCAAATAATTGAATAAAATTTACTAAAACCCAATACTAAAATGACTATGGAAACTAAAGAAATATCACAAAGATAAAGTATTATGTTTGGTGAAAATTCACTAAAATCATAACGTAACATTCAATTACTTCATTAAATTTGTAGTTACTTTTTGAGGAACTGAAAAACTTAAGTTTAATATTCAATATGAACGTATGAACGCATCCATATATATCTGTTCTACCATAGAGTAATATGTGTTTTACATTGACATATTAATATATGTCAACTCAAACCTGGCACTGGAAATCCTACTGTCTAATTGAAACAAATCATTGTTTAATCTATATGTAACACATATTATACATTCATTTTATCTTTCTGCTCTCCTTCTTTATATGAACTTTAACTATCCCAAATCTCACACTGTTCCGTGCGCGCAATGTGCTTAAAAAGGGGTACAATGTTTTTTCTTCATGTATTATAACCCTATATGGAAACTATAGCCTAAGCTTCGGAGAAAGGGTTTTTTTGAAATTCATTTTCTGCAAATATTTAAGTAAAATGAAGGACAATGACGGCTGAAGCTGAAACTTAAGGCTTCATGGAATAAAATTCTTACATTTCTTGTACATAAGCCGTATTAGTTTCAGGTTCTCTATCTTCATGTCAATTTTGAGGTTTCGAATCTCGACTTTGACGTTTTAAGAAGAAGAACTATAATGCTTATAGCTTTTATTCCTTTTAACGTAGAGATCCAGATTTCGTATATGATTTTATTTTTATGATAAAAATCCCCGTACCAAATTTGGTTACCATAGCTTTCCTATTATTAAATTTTCCGAAAGAAAACACAGAATATCTCACAATGCTATATATATATATATATATATATATATATATATATATATATATATATATATATATATATATATATATATATATATATATATATATATAGATAACATTTTGAGATATACGACAGGGTCGCCATCTTGGTGCGGAACCAGGTCGTATGTTGTCACGACAGCTCCAAATAACACAACATGTTATAAAATAGAGACTGTGTACAACCAGCTAACAATTTTGTAAATTGTCAGCCCTGGCCTATTTCTTTCCTAACATAGGGACAATGTCTGTAAGGGTAGATGTATTCTCACCATAATTAGAACCGCACACCGGTTTCGCTCTAATTAGAGCTCATCAATACGGTCTACTAATTACAGCGAGAACACACTTATAAAGTGATACGGCTGTGGTATCCAGCATCCTAGAACATTGTGAGATATCCGTCAGGGTCGCCATGTCGGTGCGGAACCAGGTAGTATGTTGTCACGACAGCTCCAAATAACACAAAATATTATAATATAACTTTGTCCCTATATTAGGAAAGAAATGGCCCAGGTCTAACAATTTACAAAATTGTTAGTTGGTTGTACATTCTCTACTTTATAACATTTTGTTATCACAACGTTCCAGGAGACTGGCTACCATAGCCGTATTACTTTATAAGTGTGTTCTCCCTGTAATTAGTATACCGTACTGATGAGCTTTAACTAGAGCGCAACCGGTCTGCGGTTCTAATTATGGTGAGAATACATCTAGCCTTACATACATTGTCCCTAGGCTAGGGAAGAAATGGCCCAGGGCTGACAATTTACAAAATTGTTAGTTCGTTGTACACAGACTCTATTTTATAACATTTTGTATTATTTGGAGTTGTCGTGAGAACATACTGGTGGCTGCATTCGTAGCTCAATTAAGCTAACGGTAGAAAGTTTTTTCAGAGCGTTCAAACGTTGTATTGTGGCACTTCCTATTGTTGCTCTCTTTATATCTCCTCAAGCGTTTTGCATATACAGAAAGCTGTTTTAAGGTGTCCAAACATTCTTGTGCGGTGCGGTTGACTGGATATTGTGCTAAGTGTTGTCGAACTCGACCTATTTTCTATACTCTTTTCTGCACTTTTTTGGCTGTACGCCCCCAATGTATTGCGTCAGTTGTACAATTTCTTCTCGAAGTATTTCCACTCTACTTATCAACCTTTTTATCCACGCGGGCACTCTTTGACGCGAGTCTCTGAGGTTGTACTTTCGATCAGAAATCTTAATGCATAGAGTTTTAATTGCTGCAGTTGCTGCACAGTACATCAGCGTATGCATGTGCTTCAATGTGTTGATCTCTTAAAGGTGCGATGTGTAACTTATTCTGTTCAAAAGTTCCAATATAATTGCCAGCTTTCTAGATGATCTTAGCCTAGGTAATGGTGGTCTACTAAGAGGATTTGTTCCTTCATACTCTGCGACTGCACGTCTCAAATCTGCGGACAATTTGTCGATGAGCTCCTCGATGTGTTCTTCTTGCTCAGTATGTACAGGCTGCAGATTACTACCATCAAACAGCATCTCGTTATTTTCCGTAACCGCTATGTTAGTAATTTTACATTCAACTTCCTGTTTGATGGTATTCAATCTCGTTTGTGAAATAAGGTTATTCCTAAGTGTGACACGATACTGATCTGCTACTCTCTGTTGAGTCACCTGTATGTGTGGGTACATTCTGAGAAATGCGATGTCAAGTTGTTGCTAATATCCGATCGTCTTTTGTCCGAGTTGTGTTACTCTGTAGTAAATGCGCATAATTGTTTCGTCCATATCCATAGTTCATTTTATGCGCCGTCTTGGTAATCCCATCTGGGCGAGCGCTGGCTAATTTTATTATTATTATTACACATATTATCTCACAACAATTAGAACCGTAGACCACTCGCTTAGTGTTGAAGGGCTGGCTACTATAGCCGTATTACTTTATAGGTGTATGTTCGCAGCAATTAGTATGCCGTACTGACGAGCTCTAATTAAACCGAAACCGGTCTACGGTTCTAATTGTTGTGAGAATGCCTTACATACTTTGTCCCTATATTAGGGTAAAAATGGGCGAGGGCTGACAATTTATTAAATTGTTAGTTGGTTGTACACAGTCTCTATTTTTTTCACACTTTGTGTTATTTGGAGCTGGCGTGACAACATACTACTTGGTTCCGCAACTAGGTGGCGACACACTCACCACTCACTTATAGTCTGTATGGTTAGCATTTTGTGTCCTACCTAGTTCCTAACCTAGTTCCAAGTAAGTACGGAGGGATGTCACTAGTTGTAAATCATCTCACTGAGTATTAAAAATGCTTGTGCGATGTTGAAATATAAACTTTCAAACTACTTAGATAAAACACCGTCATAATGACACCTGCAATTTTCAAATGTTGGTACTCCAACATTTCTGAAACGTTGCATACTACTTTCTAATCATGTTTTAAAATAATCCATGTTTCACTATTGTTTATTAGGATGTATGCAAAATTGTTAGTTAATATAAATATAATATAATCATAGAAAATGTTTAACTGAGACTGTATGGGGACAGTCCCAGAAGGGGGGGGGGGGGGTGGTTCAAGTCAGGGTGCTCGCTCCGGGTGGAAAATTCAAGTGTGGCACACCTACAGAGTTCATTGATAATTATCAGTGGCAGACAGGAAATTTGGGCGAACAGACCCAAATGGATGCAACCCGACAAGATGGTCGGCAAAACATGTGGCTGTGAAAGCCCTTCTAAATAATTTACCAGAAGTAGTTAAATCCTTAAACAAAATTCAAGTAATCTCCCTCAATGCTGAATCAAAGTATGGGGCAGGTCATCTGCTACGTACTGTAAAGAGTTTCGACTTTATTATCAACTTAAAAATTTGGGCTATTATTCTTCAACAAATCAATCAAGTAAATCTTGAAATTAAAAAGAGTGATATACAATTCTGACGCGTTCCGTCGTTTTAATGAAAGGTTTGACTCAAAACTGAGAAAAAATTCTACAGAACGTAAAATAGAAGAGGTTAAAACAGTAGCCTAAAAATTGTAGTTGATCCTAATCTGACAAATAAACGAATTCCGAAACGCAAAAAAAAACTTTTGGTGAACTGTGCTACGACTAACCACGAAGACTTTAACCTGTTTAGCTATTTTCTAAAGCAATAAATAGTGTCACATCCGTCTCTATGAGAATTAAACCTATGAACTTTGTTACTTCTATGGTCACACGCAGGTTGTAAATTGTGTTGGTAACAGCGAACACTCTGGAGTTATATTTCTAGAATGAACTGAAAATGACCGATACTGAACAATATATAAAAGTCTAGAACTACTCTATGGACAATATAAATGGGCGACCTGAAGATAGAGGAAGTCAGTCCATAGTGAGTTAGTGTTGGTGTATAATAAGCGATCATAGAAGGCGAATAGTAGAATATAGTTCTATGGAAATTAAGTAATAGAGAGAAATATTTTAGTTGATGGTGGTGTTGGAAAATAGTTGGTTATAATAAATTAGTAGTTTGAAAAGCTGTGTTTTGTTAGTCAACAAATCCAGAACCCTGAAGAACGTGACATTATTATTTGATCAAGCCATATCAGAAATAGAAGCGAAGGTTGACAGCGCTACCACACTAAATTTAAATTTTGCATTCCTCAATGGTCGTGAAATATTGAATAGGTCGACTGAAGAACTGCAAAAAAAAACGAGTAGCTCTAGCACGAAAATATGAACAAAACTTCAATACATTTGAGTTCTGTCAGGAACTCCCTGTTTTTTAAAGAACAAGGTCCACTTTTTTCCGGCGACAGAAATAAGGCTAGCATATGTTACCTCTTGCAACAGATATACACTCACGATCTGCAGAATTCTCTTCCAATATTTGTATTGCTCTGTGGGTTTAGTTTACGCTTCTGACTACGTCCGCAAGCTGTGAGCGAAATTTTAGCAAACCATACGCGATCATCAATAAGTCACGAACGTTTATCAAGTCTCCCGAATTTGGCGGTCGAAAATTAAATCGCACATCAGATTGATTGGGCGAGCTGAGCAGGCGCCAGCAACTGCCAGCAGCTGAATTGTTATGTCAAAAAATGTTGACATTAAGCTGACAAATATCAAGATTTCTTGACTTAACAATCCAGCTGCTGGCAGCGACTAGAGCCTGGTGAATTCGTCCACTATAACGAGGCCATAAATCTAGGTGCAGAACAAAAAAGCTCGCAGAGTAAAATTTTCATTTTTGATACTGATCTCGTAATATATTAATAGCGTGAGTGATTGAGTTTTTAGGTATATAACTTTTCTTTGGGTATATTTCATCAATAGCAACAAAAATTACAAATGGTGATTTAATACAGACGTGGAGACTATTTCTCTGGCGCAAGTAGGCCAGAGAAATAGTCTTTGGCTTTAGCAGCGAAATAGTCTCCACGTCTGTATTTTTTATGGAACGGTTTCACCAAGTAAGGGCAAGAACAATTAATGAAATAAAGAATTTCTTGCTATAAAATAGCCTTTACGATTTATCACAAATCTTACCCTACTTAAATACATGTTTGTTAAAAAAATAGACTTGACAGAAAAGGAGAATGAGCGATGGATGAAGGGGGCAGTTTTAAGTTTTTGCCCTACCTCGAAAAAATCCAAGATCCGGATCTGCAAATTTAGTGTAAAAATTAACTACTACCCGTTATAACTCTTAATATAATATCAGTGACTTTTCTGATACCCACAGTCATTAAAATATACCACTTTTTTTACTTTTAACAGAAATTTTTTTAAAGTCAACGAAAACAGTGTACCTACATCTTTATCTAGTTATATGCAGATAGTTTAAATCTCCAAAGAAAATGTCAGATTAATATATTCACTGACGATTGATTAGATTTCATAGTATTTGTACCATTGACCAAATACAATTTCACTTCTATGTTACAGGTAAAGATTTGGTTTCAAAACCGGCGGATGAAGTGGCGCAATTCGAAAGAAAGAGAATTACTGGCTGCTGGTGGATCCCGGGAACAAACCTTACCCAACAAGAATAATCCTCACCCCGACTTGAGCGACGCTGACGGCGACAAACCCAAACTCGACCTCACAGATGTTCAGGATATCTCCCCCGCCAGTTCACCTATGGAACATCAGATGGCGTCAGGAGAAGGAAACGTGAATAATGTAAATGTTAGTAATACTGGACACTGTATAGCCGCTTTACAGAACTACCAGCTCTACGACGGTGGTGATTATGAAAGTTCTAACGATAGTGACGAAGAAATTAACGTTACTTGATTGAATCGATAGAATTGGTGATAGAAAGCTATTTAAAATGTAAAGCGTTCATTAAAATTTATACTCAAAGTTGGACGCAACTTATTTCATGAATAGGTAATTATTGATGGTTTGATTGTTGCCAAATTTCCATTTCCATTAGGAAAGTGGAACTAAAAGTATGTGATAGCCTGGTAAGAAAGCTTTCATTAAATGGGAAATATATAACTATTTTCTCTAAGATACAGTCGATGTGATTTTGCAATGAATTGAAGATACATACTTCCTAACGTCCCATTTATTTTATCATTAGATTGAAATTAAATGAAGTGAATTTAAATCCGCTGTAAAAGTGCGATAAATGGCGTTAATGTAAATGTAGCAACGCTGCAAACAACTGATCGCATTGATCCAGAGCCGATATTCAGTTCAGAAGACAATCAAATTTTTTCTTTAACATTGCAAACTTAAAATGCTATAAGTCCACGTAGGATGCAACACACTAAAAACATTTTAGCATAGTAACGGCGGTTTCCAAACATCTTGCATCACAGTAAACCAACACCATTATCAAAATCTTAAGGCTATGTCGCATTGTCATTGCAACCATGACTATCTGTGTCCTACAACTTTTTTATTTAATTGTAGGTTTCGTACTTCAGCGATTGCGGCAGGTTTTCTAGAAGTTTACCTCTTGAGCTACCTCTTCCTGTTTTTCCAAGTATGTGCCCTTTAAATAATGTCAGAAAGTTACTACCTATGTCTCGAAATATGTACAACATATTTTTTCTCTCACCTCTTGTACCAGTACCACACTTTTATTCGCCGTTCTATCGGTGTACCTTGTGTTTGTCATTTTCTCCAAAATGAATATATGTCTGTGGTGCTAACGCTAACCCAAAGACAACCTTGTCCCTACCAAATTCTATTAAAAAAACCAGTTGTTCGCCTTATATGGGATATCGCCTTATATGGGATATCTTACTTCTCTAGACCACAGGAAGAACACTGGAGATCTCTGCCTCTTTAATCGATACTACGATTGGCATTGCTCATCAGATGTTGCTTTGTTAATACCTTTGCTTGCGATCTTCAATCGACAAACCCCTTTTTAGTCTAAAAGCGCATGCTTTCAGTGTCAAGCTGTATGGAACCGTTGTCATTTATTTTTAACGCTGTTGTGTTCGCCTTCAGCTATATAGCTCCTTTGATTTTTGTTTAAATTGAGGATATGGCTTTAATCCAATCAGACTATCTTTATTTTATCAAAAAATGTTTTTTAACCCACATATTATCCAATGCTTTTTTCAAGTCTCAAACGCATAAAGGTACCTCTAGTATTTTCAAACCTTTTTTATCCTATTGTTTTAAGTGCACGGCTTCTTTAGTTCCTCATTCAGGTCGAAATGTGATCTAAACTTCACCCAGACGACTCCAGATTTTGTATTTATTTGTTTAATGGATGAGTGTAAGAACATAAATAATTATTTCTGGACTCTGCATTTTGATATATAGCTACCTACTCGTCATATCCATCAAATCTATTTATTATCAATATTTTTATTCTACTTTTCACTATGATTAAGGGAATATTTGCCACTTACCTCCGTACACTTCTTGTGCAGTGCTGGTTAAATTTACACGCGTCCACCGTTTTTGGAATAGTAATACTTTTACTCTTTATAAACTCACTAAAAGTGCTCCCGAATAATTACAATTTCGCTTTCATTTTTTCAGCTGAATTAAAAAAAATTTCGCTGTTATTCACCTATGGAGCAGTGTTTTCTTACATAAGTTATTTAAGGGACTACGGATGTAGATACTCTTTCATTGATTTCACACATGCTTTCGATCAAGAAAATGGTGAAGCTGCTTATTTATTTATTGAGGGTTAACTGCTTTATGCCGAAGCCAATTGAAAAGCAAAACAAGATTTCTCTCTGTAATAAATGACTGTACCATCGGCAAAACTGATTATTTGTGATTCTTGACTTATTTTGAGCATACTATTTATATAAATTAAAAATATGTTGGGCCGCCTGAACTAATTGGTTTCTACTAGTAAGATAACTAACTTAATTCATAAGCAGTCCCCATTAACCCTATATCTTACAGTGTAGCTAATAATTGAGCGTGACTCAAAGTGTCGATGGCCTTGCTCAAATCAAGAAAAATCCCAAATCCAAATTGTCACCCCATTAAGTGTGGTTATACATTTTCTGTCAAGGGGATAGCATCTTGGGTGATGTGCTGTCGAAATCCATGATGTGATTAAGACAAAAGACGATATTTTTCTAAAAATTCGACGTTTTTATAATTGTCAAAAATTTATTGCCAGTGTAGATATAAACTATATTGGTCAATAATTTGTAATGTCTATTCTATCTCTTGTTTTGAACACTGCTTTAACGATGTATATTTTCAATTCCTCTGGGTATTTTCCTAAATACATAATTTTATTCATAAGGTGACAGCGTTGTGAGCTTTTTTTTTCGTTGTTTCTGATTTAATGCCATCTATGCCCGTCAATTTACCTGATTTTAATTCACGAATAACATCAATTATTTCTGTTTCGGTAACTGGTTCAAGGAAGGTCGAGAACGAAATCGAAAGGCGCGGATCTATAAGAGAATTTCCCTTTACAATTTTGGATGCCAGTTTTCCCAAGTTTTTCTGAAAAATGATTGCTAAAATCTTCACATATGAGTACACTTGGAGAACCCAAATCACTACAATACATTAAAAAAACTTGCCGATCGTTTCACTAACCAAGTTAGTGTCATCAGCTGATGAGTAATTCTTCATACTCTGATGACGCTAACTTGGTTATAACCGTCAGGTTTTTTTAATGTATTGTGGTGATTTAAGTTCTCCAAGTGTACCTATCAGTGCTCATCACAGGTTCCAATCTTCACTTGTGTAAAATATTCACTCAGCAACATAGCGTCATCAGTATTTACACCTTCATTGTTTTTTAAACATTTTATAGTTTTATGATTAGCATCCTTTTTCAATATCCTTGATGCTGTTCCCCAATTTTCTGTTGTTGTTGTTTTTTTCAACCTTTTGTAAGGGCTTGTTTTCTCAGACCAACATTCGTTGGATTTCGTAACCAGCCTCTGTACATCAAATCTCTTGGGGTTATAATCCTAATTATAACATTTGTAATTCAAGCTTTCCTTGTAGTGAATTTTCTTTAAAAAAATGGGGTTTTTCTCAAAACGTCAAAGTCGCGATTTGAAACGTCAAAATTGGCAACATTTAGGCGAAGAACCTGAAACCCATACGCGTGATCTAAAGAAAATGTCACAAGAAGAGTATTCTGCAAACCCTTAAGTTTTTGCTGCCACCGTTATTTTCCTTCATTTAACTAAAATGTTTCCAAAAATTCATTTCAAATAGACCCTTTCTCTGATGCTTTGGCAGTAGTTTTAGTTAAGTTTATAGTTTAACGCTCTATAATTTTACTTCCACATCGTCACGTGTGGAAGTACCGCATCGGCGACAAAAAATTCAAAAATTTGTTTTCGCTTAAACGCCGTAAAGAGTATCAAAACGTGATTTGGGAACAAACATTTTGTTTGTCTGTCGGTCTGTATGTCCGCCGGTCTGTATGTCTGTCGGTCTGTATGTATTTCTGTAACCACGACATCTTTAGAACGAACTGAGATAGCGTCTTCAAATTTGGTATACAGTTAGCACTCGACAAACGAACGGTTAGGATTGTTTTTGGGTAAATTCACGTTAGCAGATATCGGATGAATGGGGAGATTTGGTGATAATTTGCATTTTTTTGTTAAAACTCGAGTAATATAACGTTTAGGGTTTATTCATTAGAAAACTTTTAATTTCATCAAACATCTGGTATTTTAAGTTTATTTTCGGAAAATTCTTGTACATTGTCAAACAATAAGTTATTTTGATGAAATATGGTACATTGTTTCTACTATATAGGTTATACCGGTAACCAGATTGATGCTTGCATGCACTAAAGAGACATATTTGCTAATAAAAACGTTTTTAGGAAAATTGACTTCCAAAACGCACTTGCTGCGTCCTGACTTTTTTTATTAATTTATGGCTATTCCTATTTATTGCTTTTTTTGTGCGAACGTATATTTATTATTGTTTTTAGTGTATTAACAAAAAAAGTTCGGGACGCAGCAAGTGCGTTATCCTAGTGAATTTTCATTAAATGCGTCAAATTTGAAAAACCTAATTTTATACAAACTTGGAAAGTTGAATTTTGGTACATAGTAAGGTCTTTCCCCAGGCAACATATCCACCAAATTTCTTTAAAATAGCTTCGTAATTTTCGGAGAAATTTTTTTTTCCGGAAAACCTTGTCCGATTTTCCTAGCTAACAAACTCATTCAAGCCATTAATAATGGAAAAACACATCCGAAGTAACTCGGCTGAAGGCAGCCGGCCTCATAGCAGATTGACGAGCTCTAATGAGAACGTTGGCACATTCTGCGAAATCATTATTTCAAAAACAGACAAAAGATAAAAATTTCTTATTTTTTTCCTAATCAGTGATACGGGATAGGTTGCGGAGATAAAACAATAATCAGAATTCACTGAGTAAAGATTGGAACATGTGATAAGCACTAATAAGTAGGACACTTGGAAAACACAGATAACCACAACACATTTTTAAAAATCAAGCTCTGATGACGCTAACTTGGTTAGTGAAACGATCGTCGCGTTTTTAAAAATGTGTTGTGGTTATTTGGGTTCTCCCAGTGTACTTTATAGTCAGACTTATTCACATAGGGCAATGTATAACCTACAAAGTATTAACTATGCAGTTTTCATTTTTTTTTACATTATAATCACAGTTTCATCAGATTCCTAATAATATTACTATTAGAAAAATATATTTGTTTTATACGCTGAGGTTGATACTTTAGCTGCCAATATAAAATTTAATTTATTTTGTATGACGCAACTCATAAATTAATATTTAAGATGTATTAGTATTCTGATGCAGGATCGTTTTTAACACTCGTCAGTATTCCTTCATTTTTTAATAAAACACATGGTAAAATTTTAAAAACAATCTAGCAGCGTTTGCAGTGTTAAAAAAATGTCTCTATACAACTGTAAAGCGAACGATATCAGTTAACAAAATATTTATCTTTCTGTTTTTTTTTTGTCTAACTTTGAGTATAATTTAAATGAATATTTGGTGTGAAAACAAGTGAGAATAAGGCAACCTACATCCTGCAAATTTATGTTAATGGTTAAGACAATGAAAGAAAAAAAGCAATTTTGAATATGGTGAAATATGGAGCAATTGAACTATTTAAAAATAATTGAATAAATGAATTATGTGGTCTATGTTTTTTTACCACAATATTTTTGCTATTTTATGTGCTTATACCCATTGTACGTGTGTGTGAGAGAAAATTCTCAATTAATTCTTACGTAGGGGAGGCCGGGGCAAAGGGGACCCTTTAAGATATTTAGCCAAATATTTTCTTTAATTATAAGCATTTAAGTAAAACAAATACATATGGTTACACAACATTTATTTGCCTTCATTAATCGAAACATGGAATACAAAAAGAAATATTTGTTCAACTTTTTTTAAACAAAATGAAAAATAGTGTTCCCGTTCCTATATGCCCCATACTTCGGGGCAAAAGGGACCGCTACTTACTCTAAGCACAGGCCGCATATAAATTCGTCATCATTTTCCTCTACGGCTGCACATCCATCATCCATCGTGAGCCCATTTGCTACATCCCTGACATCTAATCCACCCCTCCCCTTCTCTACTGTCACCATAGACTTCGCTACAGTATAGACATTCTTCTGATTCGAAATCACTCTCGCTGTCATCATCTGTGTTGTTCTTAGTTCTTGTTTTCTGTTTTGCTTGTTCAGTTTTCAGCGGTTCGAGATCTGAGTCACTGTCACTTCTCTCAACAGCCATCTTCTTAAGTTTCTTTTTCTTCACCACAGAATTGAGGGTACCTTTCTCGACGTTTGTCTCTGTTTCTTCTTTCATGGTTTTCAGTTCCGTGCGTGATACTATCATCTTTACGTTCTTACTTTGTTCTTGCCTCTCCAAATCCTCTTTCACAGTTAGAATTTAGTTAGAATTTTGGAGGATTCTTTTCTTCTTCTGGTGTTGGTCTTCTTTTTTCAAGTTTTGAGGGTCTTGGAGAACATCTCTGTAAGACATTTGCGAAAGAACAGCTTGGGTAAGAGGAACAGTGAATATCTTCTTTCAGATGTTCAATATGAGAATTATCAATTTCCACAGTGATTGCTATTTCCTCTTGACGAGTAGGAATGGCATTTTGTGTATGGACAGGTTCACGTTCGAGTGTGTTATTGAAATCTTCTGAAGGTATAAAATCTGTTTCTTCAAATATATATCGATTGTAGGGATGAATCCCACTTATCTCAAAACCCTTGATTCCCTTTTCAATGGTAGCCACCTTCTGGAATGCCCTGCAAAGAATTTCAGCAGTTTCATACAAAGTTATAGAAACACCGGGATGAGAGCTCATGTAAAAATCACATGCACGGGAATACTGCTTCTTCAGGGGACCAAAAAACATAAATCAAGGGGCTGCATGCGATGGCTGCAATGAGGAGGTAATGTAAAAAGTGTGATATGATTCTCTCTAGCTTTATTGACTCCATTCAGTTCTCTATGGCTGATGTGACCACAAAAATTAGTAGAACGGGATTCTGTTCAGCAGGCTTGGTGTACTTTATGAAATGGGCCAAATAAAGTAGGAAATGCTCACAATCCATCCATCCGGACTCATTGGCATACCCTGCAGCACCTGGACTTGTCCCTTTGAGCAATAGGGGTGACATTCTCTTCCTAGGAAACAAAAAGAAAGGAGGTATATAATTTCCTGCAGCAGAGACTGCACAACCAACTGTGATATTTGATTCCCTCTCGCCACTAACAATCCGCCCAATTTGTTTCTGACCTTTTTTTGCTAATATACTGCAAGGCTTTTGCACTGTACTTATGCCGGCTTCATCAAAATTATAGATATTATTTGGCGTAAAATTGAGTTTTTTCATAACTTCTTCAAGTAGATCGAAAAATTGATTGTTGAATGGATGTGAAATTCCTAAGTTGGTTGCCACTTCAAAAGCAATTCGCCGAACGTCAAGTGGTGTTAGTCCATAAAACCTCTTTTGCGTATCAAGCTACCCGGAGAGGGACCCATAACAGCAATATCTGCATTTGATCTAACTAACTCCAACCGTCTTATTAGGCAAGTTTTAGGAATATTATACTTTATCGAAGCCGACCTTAAACTCATGCCGCTCTGCACAGCATTAACTGCAGCTGCAGCTTCGGTTTCTCCCCATAATGACATCGGTCGCTTTATTTTATAGTTCCTCATCTAAAACAATAAATGTAAGCATAAGTAACCACAGATATTCTGGTTTAATAACGGCAAGGGGCATATAGGACCAAGGTCCCCCATGCCCCGTAACGCTTGGTCCTATTTACCCCGAGTGTATGCATACTTCAAAACTAATTATAACCACACTTTTCACTTCTCAAAACAACAGCTTATCCATATGAAAATACAGCTAAATAATGTTTGACATGTGAAAAGAGCAGTTCATTAGCATAAGGCTTTTTTATAAAATTGTACACCATAATATAACAAAATATTATAAGAACCTACCTTAAATTCGCTTAAATCACTATAACACACATATTCGTTTTGACATACGTATAATATTTCTGTCAAGCATAGAATTCGGAAGTGCTAACCTCTAGCGATGAAAACACCGCGGGAACCTACATTCATTTTGAATTAAATTGACTGGTCCTGTTTGCCCCGCTGGTCCTCTATACCCCGGCTTCCCCTACTTCCACAACTAGCTGATCGACCAACAAAAGTGACATCGGTTGCCATTTAATGGCGGCTTCAAGATAACGGATAAATGTAGTTTTTTATGATAATGATTCAATTACAAATTAATTCTTTGCTGTTTTCTAAGCTATAAAATTATAAATTTTTTAAGACAATTTGGAGTTTCAACACGACAACGTCAATACGACGGGCGAATTTGGTACGAGATGCTAAAAGCCACTGGCGGCTCAATGTCGATTTAACGTTGTTTTTTGCCGTTTTATGAAATAGAAGACCTGGCTAAGGTGCAGTTTTAGAAGAATCCTGCTAACCTTCCTGACTGCCATGACATCAGTTTGCCTAACTAAAAGCTGAAATTTCGGGACGCAGCAAGTGCATTATCGTAGTGAATTTTCATAAGAATTGTCTACTATTAGTAGGACATATTATTACAATAAACACTCTAAATTTAAACAGACCTTGAAGAGTAGGAAATGCCCTAATACAGGTTCATCTAAAGAATTTTTTCGAAAGTATCTCGATATCTCTCTGTTATCAAAAAATATTTTAATCTTGTGTTCTTGCTCCTTTTGAGACAAATTTCCAAAACTCAATTTTCTAGGAAGCTAGAAAATTTAAATTTGATATCTACTATCCAGGTACAGTAGGTCTCCTTAAAAGAGACTCGTATTACAAAGTTTATTAAAGCTGCAAAAGCTTTCTAAAAGAAAACTTTATTCATATTTAGAAAAATAAATTATCTGCCAAATTATAAACGTAGCAGGTATTTTTCCAACAATAAAGAATTAAAAACAGATTCTCTTCGTTTTTATGAAAAATAAAAAATGTCTGCTGAAATTTCTAATTCTAGACTTACAGGTGATAAAATTATCCAGGCGTTTTAAAGAAAAATGATATCTTGGTCCAAACGTATGAAACTTGGACAATAATGTTTTCACCAAACATTTAGTGAAATAAAACAAAACGTTAATGTAGATCGTGCCGGAATAGAACACGCGCTGGTCGTCAAGTTTAGTTATGAGCTGAACACTTTTCCGCTCGGCCAGCAAAGCTGCGCAACCAGTGTTTGTTTACACGGTATTATATCGTCCTGAAACCTTGATCTTTCCATGCTACATTTTCAGTCTGAAACTTTAATTAGGGCCGTTTATGAAGCTACAAATATAGTGTATTTTTAAAATGTATCGAATCTCCCACTTAAAAAGCATTACTTTTTACAATCAGATCATTTTTAATTTCATGTTATCTGTACTTTTGCGTAATGACATAGTCACAACATAAGAAGCAATTGTTCATTATGGTGATGGCTGTGGTAGTGGCATGGTGTTCGAGATTTTAGTGGCCGAGATTTGCCGATCGCTAGTTAGGGTAGTATTATTTGATCCCGTGGTATGGATCAATCTACGCATGACAGTTAACTAGTCCGTCTTTGTCAGGCATTGGCCTTTAATCACTTAAGTGGTTTCACTTCATGTTTTTCAGATTTTATTGTTAATTTAGAGAATGGGCCAAACTGTGTAAACCAAATTACCTTAGATTTACAACACATGCTTATTTATACCATTTCCATTTCTAGCTACATGTAAAGTATCATTTAAGTTACTCTTATACTTTCAAAGTTATACCGTTTTCAAAAATATTTTTTTATATTTTTGTGAGAAAAAATGTTCGTTATAGCTGATTTACGAACTCGTGCGCGATCTTAACAAAATGAAGATATGTGCGAAGTTTCATTCAAATCAGTTGAGTATTTTTTGAGTTATCGCTCGGATACTTACGTATATACCGTCCGTTCCGAAAAAAAGGCCTGCTCTCGTATCTCTGGAGATTTTTGTGGCAATGAATTGAAATTTATGAGGCTAAAATAAAATTTTCTGCTCTATCCAATAAAGCTAATGGGAACACTTCAGCTTCCGGTTTAACCAGAAGTCATCTTAGCTTGGTTATTTTAAATGGAACATCCTGTGTATTTTTACATATTTGAACACAGCGTTGTCTCCCAAATACACTCATATCAAGTTTTATGGGTTTATCTTCGACAACAACGGAGATATTTGAAAAAATATTTCACCGAGGAAATAAAAGAAACATAGTAATCAATGCAAAAGAACAAAACAAAAACTTTATTAAACACGAATAACAAAACAACATTAATAACAAAGCTATAAGTATTGTTCGAAATACAAACTGTTTTCATTAATGCACGTTTGACACCTACTTAGTACACCTCCGGCTGCATTCAAAACTATTTGTGGGCTAAAATTTTCGCAAGCGTTTCTTATTCTTATTTTCAAGATATCCACATTTTCCGGAACTATGGTAAAAACTTTGTTTTTTATGTAAGTTCACAAAAACATCCAAAGGTGTGAGGTCAGGTGACCTCTGTGACATCGAATTGGCCCATTAGTACCCATTAAATTGTCTTAGAACTTTTCGTTTAAGTATTCAACATTAATAGCAGCGTTATGCACAGGTGCACCGTCTTGCTGAAAAATAATGCTGCGTAACTGAGCCAGAGGGAACTCCTCATAATTTTCCATAAAGTTCAAAAGCAGGCCATTATGTCTATCTGCATTGCCCGTCAATGAAAATAGGACCAATTGTCTTATTGCCAAGAATACCGCGCCAAACATTCACTTTAAAACGTATTTGCACATTTCTTTCAATTACGTTTCTAGGATCGTCCATAAGATTTTTATATAAAACAAAGGATCCTGTTTTTGGCTTTGTAAAAGAATTTCAGCCTTCTTGGACCATCTTACTCTTACAATTGTTGTACTGGGGAATCCTTATAGGATCTTTTATCATGTTTTTTGAGAATACGATTAACAGTTGTGGCTGCTATACCCGTATTAAATGAAAAGTCTCTTACCAAAGTTCTAGGATTTTCTTCTAGACACAATATATTAAGTTTAAAGTCGGGTTTATTTATTTCATACTGGCGCTTCGCCTTCACGAAGGATCCAGTTCGCACTGAAGTGTGCTCAAGTTTGCTAAATATTCTTCTGCTGGGAAGTGACCTTGCACGAATTGATCTTTATACAAACTCAACGCTTGATAGATATTTCTTCTCGATTGTAAATATACATTATATATGTCAGTTTTCTCCTCCAACATAAACACATTTCATATCATGAAAAATCCTCTAGTTATAACTGTTATAAAACAATAACATTTATCAACAATAATGCGCACGCAAGTTAAATATGGGAACTGTCAAATTGAAATCATACAAATAGGTTTGTTATTTAGTTTCCATAGGCGCCTATATCTAGAAACATATATTTTTTAAATATCTCCATTGTTGTCTAAGATGAACCCATAAAACTTGTTTGAGTGTATTTGAGAAAAAAACGCAGTTTTCAAATATGTAACAATATACAGGATGTTCTATTTAAAATAACCACGTTGAGATGACTTCCGGTGAAACCGGAAGCTGACTGGTGTTTCCATTAGCTTTATTGGATAAAGCAGAAATTTTTATTTTGGCAGAGTAACTTTCAATTCGACCCCAAAAAATGTCCAGAGATATGAGAGCAGGACCTGTTTTCGGAACGGACGGTATATATATATATATATATATATATATATATATATATATATATATATATATATATATATATATATATATATATATATATATATATATATATATATATAAATTTAAACGGCAACCTTGGATATGGTTTTTAGGGGCCCTACTACCCGCTCATTTGCAAAATTTTTCCGAAAGTCTCACCGTCGTTACCTCTATTAGTGAATTTTCTTAATCAAAATTCACTAAAAGAGGGAAAACCATCAGGTTATGTACAAAATTATGCTTACAGGATGTATGGCAGGATTGGTTTTCCTGCTTTTACCTTTTAATTAGGCAATCTGATTTCAGGGCAGGTCAGGAAGGTTGGTTAGTTGGGCAGGATTCTTTTAAAACTGGGGTCCATAGAATTTATCATAAAAGAAGGATATAGTACAGGAAAGAGATATTAAAATAATGTGTAATACCGACAAATATATTGTAATGTATATTTATTTCAACTGCAAGCCATCCTACCGAAATGTGATTGTACGGGATACGGGTACTAACTTCGCCCACTGTTAAAATATTTGCCTAGCATAATATTGATGCCAAACGAGAAATCGTAATACCGGAAAGATCTATTACAGGCAAAATTCTATCACAATATTCTTCTAGGCAGAGAAAAATACACTTAATGCGTTCTATTGTAAACAGATAATACGAGAGAAAAACAGATGTGGTACAGCATACTGTGTAGGATGTAACGGAAGTTGTATCGAGAAATGCCAAGTACACAAATAGCATGGTAAAAGAAATTTGTATTCAAAAATTTTACATTACAGGAATAAAGCATCAAGCATCCTTTCATATTACAGGCCAACTGAAGAATCTATAATCCAATGTACCTGGCACTCCGCTGTGTTGCCGCTGTTCATAAATTTTACCGGCCATGGAAAATATTTTACTCCCTGTAACTTTATATGTTTAAGTAATATGTATAATATTAAGCAAAATGTATTCGCACCATCAGTTCTAATATAATGATTATTAAATATTACTTAAAAAGCTATAGTTATAAAAATGGTAATTGGATATTTCAGGAAACTTTATATATGTATGATAAATATTATGATCTCCAAAAGAGATATCATAGATAATATCGGGTAGTACATGTTCACATATGCACAATAAGCCAAAGGCTGCGGTGCTATCGGGGCGGCAAAGACGCGGACGAGCCCCAAGGGAAAAAAACCTGTTTACATAAAATCAATGAAAATCTGTATAAAGAGACACCCAGCGTCATTTTTTATTATACTTACTTTTTTTACATCGTCGGAAACGTATCGCTATTTCTCCAAAAGATGAAATTCAATTTTTAATGTGGTCAGACGATAATAATGAAATTAATATAAGAAATTGTTTTCTAATCATGCAAACGTTTTTGATTATTTTATCGTTCAAGTATCTTATCATCACCCTGTCATAAATAAACTTCCACTTAATGCGTATCATTTAAATTATTTTCTAAAATATTTTTTATGTGTTGTCTATTTCTATGTGGATTTTTTCCTAATAAGTTTGAGAAAATGTTGATACAGTAATTTACTAGAAAAGTTGAAGATGTATAATTTCATGCAATTTATTACTATATGATTAGGATTCCTAATAGACTAATGCACAGTTCTGTTGTGTGTTTTTTATTTACCTACCGTCGGTCTCTTTCCGCGACTATGGCCAATCATCAACAACAGGGAAGAGTTTCACCTCACCAACCTGTACATTTTGCCAAACTCCTTTCTTTTTGTAGCGAGGATAGGGAGGTGCTAATATGGTATGGACACGGGTCTGAAGGCTTTAAGTCACGTCCGAAGAACGGAGCATGCTCGCATTCAGCTTGCTGAAACACTATGGTGGCTTCGGGAGATGTACAACTATAGTTTGTGCTGTAATGTTTTTAAGGAAATAAAAGTGCTCCTCGCCTCAGCGCGCCCGGATGTCGAATCCAAGCCATTTGCACAAACGGCTCATGCTCTATCCGTTATGGCACTGAGGCTACTAATGTCAGACAGCTTTGATAAACAATAATCAGTTTTACTGCACCTCAGCCACGTCTTTTATATCGTAAAGGGGCAAAAAACAGCACTATCATTAAATTAACATGGAGCCGACAGTAGCTTGTAGCGTGATTTGGTTCCTTATAATGCATTTAAGCTTAAAATCTATATCTATGAATAAAACATTACAAAATTTTGGTCAAAATTTAGAAATGCAAAATGTTCGCACCAATGTGTGGAACAATTCCATTATTTATGACGGAATTGGACTTAATATTTATGCCTGTGAGTTTTTAAGCAGAGTATTACGAAGTTTTGATCAAAATTTTCAAAACACGCACGTATATGATTGGGTAGAAAAGTCATGAATGTGAGATTCTCCATTGTCAACTCAGATAAATAAACAAATTGTTTCGCTGGAGTTCTCAGCAGAAATATTTATGAACAACATTGAGGAAACCATACAAACACACCTTTTGTTTAAACTATGCGTTTTCTGGGATAGATATGTAGATGAGGATGATACTATAGTTTGTTTTAGAGGTGCCAACAGACAAACACACCAAACTTAAATTCACAACAGAAGAGAATTAAACAAATCAATTAACTTCCTAGGCATTAACATCACCACATTAACCAATAAACTTTATTTTTCTATTTTTCATAAACCTTCTCACACCGATACAACCACACATTATACTTCCTATCATCTACACGCATACAAAGTTGCAGCCTATAATTCAACGATACACCGCTTACGACATGTACCTTTATCTAATGAAAATGTTCAAAAAGAACTCAATTGGATAAAACAAATAGCTAAAATAGTTAATATTGGCTATAATCTAAATTTAATTGACGATATTATAAAAAAAAAAGAAATATACTTTAGCTTTACAGCAAGTATTCCCGTCCACTATATAATAGATAATAAATTCACATCTTTGATTTTCGTAAATAAGACTAGTGAACGAGTAAAACATCTATTTTTAAAATTTAGTATTAGGACAGCATATAAAACCGACAACAACTTGACCAAATGCATAAAAAACAATAAGTCGACTGTTGAAAAATCGGATAAGTTGGAGTTCATACTCTCATGTGGTTCCTGTGACAATATATATATATATATATATATATATATATATATATATATATATATATATATATATATATATATATATATATATAGAGAGAGAGAGAGAGAGAGAGAGAGAGAGAAAGAGAGAGAGAGAGAGAGGCGCATTGAAAACGAAACAGACCGATTTGCGTCCAGAGAATTTTTTTTTAAGAAACGCTGAAACACGTCAATTTTAATATTGAGTGGGACATGTTTTGACATAAAACTCAATTTTGTCACATCAACCCCTTAAGGGTGGTAATAACAACCCTTATATTTTAAATAAGGAACATGGGCCGAGTGTTACAACATTTGAAAGCTCTTTCTTTTCTCAATTCAGCACACTAATTTTTTTAGAAGTTTTATCAACTCGTTTAAAAATTACTCACTGTTGAAAATGCAAAAACGCATTTCACTCATTCCGATAAGAAATGTGCTAATAGTCAATGTTTTGTTGGTTTGTAAACAAAAAATTGACTATCAGAACATTTCTTATCGGAATGAGAGAAATGCGGTTTATTATTTCAGTTTATCGGTCGGTTTGATACTTGATAGTACTACCGAAAATTAATTTCACAATGGTGTATTCTGTAGAATAAAGAGTTGAAATAATTACTGTTTTTTTCAAAAACGATGACTGCCAACCGTACCGTAAATTTGTTTAATAAACGACATCCGAACAGACATGTTAACAGAAAACACATTTTGGAGTTAGTTGTAAAGTTTCGACAAAGTGGTTCAGTAGCCAACAAAAACGGGATCCTGAACGTGAATTTACGGTTAGAAATGAGACTACCGAGATTGAAGTTTTAGGACAAATTGCTGCAGACCCAAATTTGAGCACGAGAAATTTTTTTTTAAGCAAATTCACTAAAAAGCCCCAAACTTCAGTTGTACATTCAATAAAATAGTGTAAATCAATTTTTTTCTTTATCTAAGTTAAAACTTTGTCATTTGTATATCAAAAAATTCGGGGCGCAGCAAGTGGGTTATGGTAGTGAATTTTTATTAAATGCTTCAAACTTGAACAACTCAATTGTCTATGAACTTAGAAAGTTTAATTTTGGTACGTAGTAAGGCCTATGCTAAGGCAAGATATTCACCAAATTTCATTAAAATAACTTTGTAAGATTCGGAGAAAAAAAAATTTCTATAAACTTAAAAAGTTTAATTTTGGTACATAGTAATGTCTCTCCGAAGGCAACATATATAGTAAATTTAATTAAAACAGCTTTCTAATTTTCGGAGAAAAATTTTTTTTCTAAAGAAAACTCAAAAGTTTCCCGGAAAACCCTGTCCGATTTTCCTGACCAACGAACTCATCCAAGCCAAGTGACCCCGGATATTAGTTCTAGGGGTCCTAGTTTGCGCTCATTTGAAAAAAAATTGCAAAGTCTCACCATCGATACCTCTCTGTTAGTGAATTTTTTTCAATAAAAAATTCACTAAAATGGTGCGTCTTTCACCATGTCACCATGGGTCTATTAAAATGTTTTTTTATTACTTTGCAGAGTAGTATCACCCTCCCCCTGAAATGTATGCATGACGTTATGTTACACCTGTATACCTACCTAATAGAATGTACACTCCTACTGTTATCATTTGCTCCATATTTTACGTTTCTATTTCTATTATATAATGCAACTTCAAGTTAAACAGCTGCTATGTCAGTTTTATACTTTATCGAACGAAACTAATAAAATAGCAGAATAATTCTAAATCTTATAATTCGTTGCACTTTTAAATACAGTATTTGAACAGTGGGAGCAAATTTTAATTTCTTTCCATAATTGTATACATCGCACAACTAATTTGATTATGAATTTGTTAGTCATATTATGTGTACCTAGTTTAATGTAGATATTGCTTAGTACCGTTTGTTCCCGACAGATGGAGTTAATCATTAGGGGAAGTACGGCTGTGATGGCCCCCTTTTTTTTGATCACTTGTAACTTGCGTTAAATTTGTGATAATTAAGGTATATTTGCAGTTATATGTGTAATAAAGTGTTTACTAACTAATAATAAATAAATTATTTCTAAACATTTATGTAAACCGGGGAGAATTAAATTTATGTGAGTTGTGTGGTGTGCCATCATATCTGCACATGTTCAGATATGATGGCACACTAACAGCTTTCAATTAATTTAAATGATATGTTATTTGAAATTCATAATAAAACATTTTGTTAAAGTAAACCTGTTATATAATGTCATTTAAGGAAAAAATTCAGGAAATCATAAAAGTTATTGAAGATATAAAATCTGTTTTTGCACTAATATATTAAGAATACAATAAATAAACTGTCATTATGATATACTCGTCGAAAAAAATTAAATAATTTTCATATAAAACAATGTAATTTAAAATCATTGAAAACGGTAGGGAATTTAGTCACTGCATAATTCACAGATGAACATCTTAGTTTTTCTGTCGATACCTGCACATGCATTGTGGCACCACTTCTTGCAATGTTGGCACTGGATCCAGGGTTCCTTTGGCCTGGATAATGAAAATAAAGAATTGCAATATATGCAACCCACATCATCCTCTTCCTCGTCTGCTGGGAAAGGTTCTTCTGGTTCATCATCATCTTCCTGTATTTTCAACACTTTCTTTGCAGAGCGAGCAGCTTTTCGTTGTTCAACGATTTTCTTCTCATCGTGTCTTGCTTTTGCCATATCAATGTCAGGTGTTGTATTTAATACTCCTACCTCGCCGCCTTTTCTTTTTCGCTTTTGTCGAGAAGTTACTTGCGGAACAGGAGATATTTGTGATATTAGAACTGAACAATTAACATCTTCCTGTATATCACCTTCAGTTGTAGTTTTAGGTAACTCTTCATCTCTTTGAAAAGATTGTTCATCTTCAGCATGGTTAACTTGATTATTGCATGAAGTAGACGCTTTGGATTGTAGTAATGTTACTTCTTGCACTGAAGACTGTGATGGTTCTCCTGAAGTAGATGATAAATTGTCTTCTGCCACATTGGTTGTTTCTGAAGGAAGGAATTGCCAGTCAGGGAATATATCTTCATTAAATGGGCATATCCCTGTTTTTCGAAAGCCATTAACAGCATTGGCGACGGTAGCAGCTTGAGTATAGGCTTCTGCGAATAAGTGACCAACTTGAAAGTGAGTTACTGTTCGACCAGGATGAGTATGTAGCCACCTTCTAAGAGCCTGATTATAGTAAGTAGTTAGAGGGCCATAGAAGCTAACATCTAATGGCTGCACCCTATGGGTGCAGTGTGGTGGAAAGCAAAACAAAATTATATTATTTTGCTTTGCGAACTCTAGCACGTCTAGGTGTTTGTGGCTGGAATGGCCATCGAGAAGTAATAGAATCTTCTTTTCAGCTGAGGGTTTTGCAAATTTAATAAAATGTTTTAGCCAAAAAAAGAAAACTTGCCCAGTCATCCAACCACTTTCTTGAGGGAATCCAACGCACCCTGGGGGCGCATTATCCAACAACTCCTGTTTCATGTTTTTTCTCGGGAAAATTATAGCAGGAGGTATGTAATTTCCAAGGGCATTGATGGAGCATACAACAGTAAAATGTTGTCCTCTTTCTGCACTCGTTACCGACCCTACTTGTTTTCGTCCTTTTGAGGCCAAAATTTTATCCGTTCTTGATTGTACGGTCGATAATCCCGATTCATCCATATTATAAATCTGGTCAGGCTCAAACTTGTATTGATCTATAATAATTTTAAGGGTAGTAAAATACTTGCTTATTGTAACTTTATTAAAGGCTTGCGCCCGCGCTAGTGATGTGGCCTCAGGCTGCCTTAAACTAATCGACGGATTCCTTTTTACAAAAGCATGAAACCAGTCCCATCCAGCCATTCGCTTTTCTTGGTTAAAACTGTGTTTGCATTTCATCTTTTCAGCTAATTCAAATGCCAGTTTTCTTAAATCAGAACACGTCAAGCCAAAAAATCTAGATTCCAACGATTTTACGTGATTAACTAGTTGCATTTCAACTTCATCGGAGAAAACTTTAACACTTCCGCCTAAAAAACCCTTTTTGCTACCACGTAATACTTTATTTTTGTCCTCTGCTCTTCGCCTTAGAGTACTTTTCGGTACATTAAATGTTTTGGAAGCCAATTTCCATCCCATTTCTTTAGACCGGACAGCTTTGATTGCTTGGTTCATATTCTCCTCAGACCAGCTCTGCCTATCAATTTTTTGCTTTTTGTTGTTCATGATTTCAAGAGGGGGGGGGGGGTTAATGGCTGCAATACAACGATAATATCTTTTACTAAGCGAATTATATTTAATCAATAATGTTGATGGTTTGGCTATGATGGCACACTATGCCATCATAACCAATTATTGGTGTGCCATCATAGCCGAAATCCCTTTACTTTAGAAAATTGAATAGAGAACGGCAACCGTGTAAATAAATAACGTGCAAACATGCCACATTATAGGTTAGGCACAACGAAACAATTTAGTAGCTATAAAAGTATTTTACCTTTAAATTTAAGTGAATTATTAGTCATACTAGAACATACAAAAATGAACTTGAAGCTTACCAAAATATATTTTTTATTGTATAAAGTTTATGAGTTAAACTATGATGATTAAAATTACGCGGCGCAGCTTTCGCATCACACTACTCAAGTACAGTACACGTTTGTATCGCTGGCTGCATAAGAAGTGGTGAATATCAGAGGTGTGCCAACATAGCCGGTGTGCCATCACAGCCGTACTTCCCCTATAGCTTACTGAAACCCTAAGTTCCAAGTATTTGAATTAATATTTTATATATTTCTTATGCATATTTGAGTAGTTCATTCTTAAGAATTATTCTGTTGTTACAAGGAATATGATACGATTCAGAAATTAAATTTTGCTTCTTACAATGTATTTGTAAAATATAACATGTATATAAATTAATGCACAATCATATTTTCTCAAAATTCGATGTCTGTAAATTTTATGAATATAAAAAAATTATAATTAAATAAATTATTAAGTATCATCACATTTCAAATTATTGTAAATATTTACAAATATGTATGTAATATATAAATGAAAAAATACACTTTTAACCAGTTCAAATTGAGCAATTATTTTTATCTAACCTAAAAACTTACTTGATATAATATCACCTTAATATACACATGGCAGCATAACTTATTTAACAACTCATGAAAAATATGTAAAATAAATGTATATTACATAAAAATTCTTATCCTTATATGTAAATGATATAGAGTGTGTTCAGACGAAGACGACCTAAATGGGTTTAAAGTCTGACCACTTGTGGTATTATTTCTAATTGCTTGTCCATAAAAACGTTGTCATTATAATGTCACTTCCGGTTACGTGAGTTGAGAATTTTCATAGACATGATTTACATTTTTTGCGCATTATATATATATATATATATATATATATATATATATATATATATATATATATATATATATATATATATATATATATATATATATATATATATATATATATATATATATCGATACTGACTTCGGTAATCCTACAACTCAGCTCTCCATACCGGCCAGATTCTTGGGCACATGAATATCTGTGTTCGAGTTTATGAGGTGTTTCCACTTACTTTCTGTTTAACGACTTAATAAGGTATTATAATACATATTACGAATAAACAGTAGTAAACAACTGGATGCATTCTCGCAACAATTAGAACCGTAGACCGGTTTCGCTCTCATTAGAGCTCTTCAGTACGGCATACTAATTGTAGCAAAAATGCACCAAAAATAACACGGCTGTAGTATAGCCAGTCTTAAAACACTAAGTGAGTGGTTAACGTGTCGCCACCTAGTTCGGAACCAAGTACTATGTTGTCACGCCCGCTCCAAATAACACAGAGTGTTAAAAATAGAGACAGTAGTGATGGGTCGTTATTTAACTGTCAGCTATTTTTAAACGGTTACCGAGCCGTAACGGTAACCACCAGTTATGGATTTATAAAAATAGCAGCTTAAAAAATAACGCTTTTTACACTAAACTAGATTTCGGAGTCGTGTCTGTTTCAGTTCTACTGCAACTAGTTCGGCTTCGATGAATAAACATCGGTTTTCATCGGCAACTGTTTAACAGGATGAAAAGCCTTGAGATTGGGAATGCTAAACACGTTATTTATACTGTGTGCTCACTCTCGCTAACAGCTTTAGGAACGTAGGATTTTCGGTACAATAAAGCGGTTTAATTTTAATTTTAACTTTAACCGGTTGTTGATGGGGATACGGCATACGGACACTACTACATAGAGTTATTCTGTTAAACTGAGAAGCTGTTATTTTTGAAACAGTTGAGTTTCCCACTAGTATGTAAAGCCAACTATTTAATAATAAAAAATGTTGGGTGAAAAGATGAATTTCTGTAAAAACGTATTATTACTTTCACTATAGACAACGCAAAATAGGGTTATTTCACGTGAAATTAAAGTACTTATTTATTTAAATTTATATACATTACCTAAGAAAACAGTTAATACGTCATTTTCGTTTGTCTGATAATAGTTATCAAATTGATTAAAAAAATATAATGATACAACATTTTTTAATATCTATTGTAGCAAAAATGCACCAATTAGTATGCCGTACTGAAGAGCTCTAATGAGAGCGAAACCGGTCTACGGTTCTAATTGTTGCGAGAATGCATCTAGTCTTACATACTTTGTCCCTATATTGGGGTAGAAATGGGCCAGGGCTAACAATTTTTTAAATTGTTAGTTAGTTGTATACCGTCTCTATTTTTAACACTCTGTGTTATTTGGAGCGGGCGTGACAACATAGTACTTGGTTCCGAACTAGGTGGCGACACGTTCACCACTCACTTAGTGTTTTAAGACTGGCTATACGATAGCCGTGTTATTTTTGGTGCATTTTTGCTACAATTAGTATGCCGTACTGAAGAGCTCTAATGAGCGCGAAACCGGTCTACGGTTCTAATTGTTGCGAGAATGCATCTAGTCTTACATACAGGGCTAACAATTTTTTAAATTGTTAGTTAGTTGTATACTGTCTCTATTTTTAACACTCTGTGTTATTTGGAGCGGGCGTGACAACATAGTACTTGGTTCCGAACTAGGTGGCGACACGTTCACCACTCGCTTAGACTAGTAAAGGATACATAGTTGACTGTTGTAGCATGGTTACTTTATTCGCCTCTCCCGCAAAAAAAAGATTATGATAATAAATATGGTATGTAGAATAAGGTAGCACTTGTAATACATTCATTTTTTATTTTTTTACGTATCGATTATTATTATTCGTTATCATAACACACCTGCTGCGTCAGTATTTCTTTCATGGTACGAAATATCTCATTCGTTACCGTAACATACTTACTAGGTTCGTATTTTTAAATTTACTTTTTAATTAAGTTCGCATCTTATTCATTTGCAACACACACTTGCTGCAAGTCGCCTTCTCCTCATTAGCGAATTCTTTCGTCGAAAATTCGCTACAAATAATAGACTATTAAATCACGAACTCTATAACTTAACTGCCAATGCACCAAAGAAAGCGTCTGTTTGAAATGAATTTTCTGCAAACATTTTAGTAAAATTAAGGACAATGACGGTTAAACTGAAACTGAAAGGCATTTTAAAACATTTCTTGCGAAATTTTTTCTACATAAGTCGTATTTGTTTCAGGTTCTTTGTCGAAATGTTGCCAATTTTGACGTTACAAATCGCGACTCTGAAGCAAAACCTTTTAGTAAAATAAATAATAAAAGGACAATGGCGGTTGATGCAGAGACTAAAGGCCTTGTAAAACACGTCCCGTTTTCAGAAGAAAAACTGAGTGAAAACCAAAAATTTTCCAGGGAAAACTGGTCAGATTATCCTGGCTAACGAACTTATTCATCCAATTACAAAAGAAACAGGCTTCCCATATTTCATCAAGATCGGCCGCTGTTTTGTTATCGGTATATATATATATATATATATATATATATATATATATATATATATATATATATATATATATATATATATATACATACATACATATATATATATATATATATATATATATATATATATATATATATATATATATATATATATATATATATATATATATATATATATATATATATGGTGGCGCATTGAAAACGAAACAGACCGATTGGCCTCCAGAGAAATTTTTTTTTAAGAAATGCTGAAACACGTCAATTTTAATATTAAAGGGGACATGTTTTGACATAAAACTCAACTTTGTCACATCAACCCATTAAGGGTGGTGATAACAACCCTTATATTTTAAATAGGGAACATGGGTCGAGTGTTACATCATTTGAAATCTTGTTCTTTTCTGAATTCAGCACATTAATTTTTTGGAAGTTTTATCAACTCGTTTAAAAATTATCCACAATTGAAGATGCAAAAACGCATTTCACTCACTCCGATAAGAAATGTGCTGATAGTGAATGTTTTGTTGGTTTCTAAACAAAAAATTGACTATCAAAACATTTCTTATCGGAATGAGAGAAATGCGGTTTATTATTTCAGTTTATCGGTCGGTTTGATACTTGATAGTACTACCGAAAATTAATTTCACAATGGTGTATTTTGTAGAAGAAAGAGTTGAAATAATTACTCTTTTTTTCAAAAACGGTGACTGTGCCAACCGTACCGCAAATTTGTTTAATGAACGACCTCCGAACAGACCTGTTAACAGAAAATACATTTTGGAGTTAGTTGCAAAGTTTCGACAAAGTGGTTCAGTAGCCAACAAAAAACGGGATCCTGAACGTAAATTTCCGGTTAGAAATGAGACTACTGAGATTGAAGTTTTAGGACAAATTGCTGCAGACCCAACTTTGAGCACTTGAAAATTGGCCACTGTTTCAAACATCAAAAGAAGAACTATTCAGCGAATATTGAAGCATCATAAATTTCACCCGTATAAAATTCATCTTGTACAACAACTGAATATGATTTTGATCGGCGGCTGGGGTTTTGTGAAGTTATGACTGCACGAATAGCTGATAACGGGAACTTTCTGTAAAATATCTGTTTTCAGACGAGTGTACGTTTTTATTAAACTCTACAGTCAATCGTCACAATTGTCGTTATTGGACACATAATAATCCAAAAAATTTTCACGAAGTCCACACTCAAACTCCACAGAAATTGAATGTCTGGACTGGCATTTTTGGAGACCGTTTAATCTGACCAATTTTTCTTGATGGCAATTTGAGTTGCGAAACGTATTTGGAGTTACCAGAAGATATCACTTACCCTCTACTAATTGACATTGTTGAAAATGATGATCGCCACCAAAAAAATCAATTCGTGTTTCAACAAGATGGAGCTCCTCCGCATTTTTCACAACGTGTTAGGGCGTTTTTGAACAGAGAGTTTCCAGAACAATGGATTGGGCGTAGTGCCATTGAGTGGCCCCCTAGATCACCGGATTTAACTCCTTTAGACTTCTTTCCATGTGGCCATTTGAAAAGTAGAATTTACACAACAGAACCGGATTATCTGGAAGAATTACGACGACGCATTGTTGAAGAATGTCGTCTAATAACTCCACAAATGCTCCAGAATGTCAGAGCTCGTTTTGAACAAAATTTGTAGTTTTGTATGGAAGCTGGTGGTAAACAATTTGAACAAAAACATTTTTGAACAGTTGGTTTTGTTTTTTAGTTTTTTTTAACGAAAAATTGACTAATTAGTGCATTTCTTATCACAATGAATGAAATACGTTCTTGCAACTCAAACTGTGAATAATTTTGAAACGAGTTGATAAAACTTAAAAAAAAGTAGTGTGCTGAATTCATAAAAGAAAGAGCTTTCAAATGATGTTACACTCGACCCATGTTCCCTATTTTAAATATAAGGGTTGTTATCACTACTCTTAAGGTGTTGATGTGACAAAGTTGAGTTTTATATCAAAACATGTCCCCCTCAATATTAAAACTGACGTGTTTCAGCGTTTCTTAAAAAAATAAATTATCTGGACGCAAATCGGTGTTTCGTTTTCAATGCGCTACCCTGTATAGTATATATATATATATATATATATATATATATATATATATATATATATATATATATATATATAGAAGCACAGATCTCCTCATCGAAATTGTTTTTTACGAAAAATTCTCTAAAACGGGATATGGCCATATGTCTGAGAAAAAGTTCGATTTAGATTAGGAAGAGTTCCGAGCATCTACAAAGTATTTATTTTCGAAAAGGTTATCGAGCAAATAAATTCTACTGATATAGTCGAAATCTAAGGTGATCAATGACCTTCGTATGCCACGAGTACTATTATAAACTAGGTTCACGGGAGTTAAAACAGGACTATCAAATGTTCTAAATTAGCACCGCTCTGGATGAACAATTTCTGTGACCACTTAAGGAACATTTATTGTGTCCACGAAAGATCCACGTATTCGGCTGAAGAGTAAGGTAGAACTCTTACGGCAGCAGGCTATAGTAAATTGCCATCGCAATTAAGTGAAGAAATTGTGATATATATATATATATATATATATATATATATATATATATATATATATATATATATATATATATATATATATATATATAAAAGTGACCCTGGATATGTGTTCTAGGGGGCCTAGTTTGTGCTCATTTAAAACACCGCGATAAACTAGTCAAAGGTGAGCTCTTTTTGCAAGACAACGCCTCTGCTCACAAGTCACTGATTTACTGAAAAACGATTGATAAAATTGGTTAACCCCCTATTCTCCGGATTTAGCACCATCAGATTATTATTTATTCCCAAAGCTCAAAAAACATTTGAAACCAAAGAGATTTCCGACAAATAACGAAGTAATGTGCCGTTGAGGCGTGGTTTGAATATGAAGATAAATAATGTTTTAATGGTTTAGAAACGCTTTATAAACGTTCTACTAAATATGTAAGTCTTTGAGGAGATTATGTTAAATCAAGAAATTTATTAAATGTTTTAAAAATCATCGCGTTGTTTGTTGTAGGCTGGGTATTTTTCAATACCCACTGACACTACTGTATTGTCAATAAAAATTATAAAATTTAGGAGCTTACACCTTCGACAATATGAACCGACTTTAAATTTTCTTTGAATGATTTTATTCAGGCCTATATTTTACTATTGACGAAAAATTGCAAATGCAACATCAAGACTAATAACAATAATAACAGTAATAACAATAATAATATTTATTTCGGTTATTGGTTACGATTGTCACTAGCACTATTTTTAAGTACCTACTCTTGTGATAGAGACTGCGATCCATTTTTGTCTTTGAACTTAAGACTTGTTTAATTTACAATGATTATTGTGAATCAAATAGGTCATAAAGTATAAAGACAAAAAAAAATCTGGACGCAACAAGTGCGTTATGGTAGTGTTTTTTTTATTAAATGCTTCAAATTTGAATAACTCAGTTTTCTATAAACTTAGAAAGTTTCATTTTGGTGTGTAGTTAGGTCTTTCCTAGGGAAAGATATCCACCAAATTTCATCAAAATAACTTTGTAATTTTTGGAGAAAAAAATTTTTTCGAAAGAAAATTTAAAATTTGAATAACTCAACTTTCTATAAACTTAGAAAGTTCAATTTTGGTACTTAGTACGGCAACATATATAGTAAATTTCAATAAAACAGCTTTCTTATTTTCGGAGAAAAATTAAAAAAAAAAAACTCAAAATTTTCCCGAAAACCCCGTCCGATTTTCCTGGCTAACAAACTCGTCCAAGCCATTAATAAAAGAAAGGCACTTGCCGAGTTTTATTGAAATCGGTTAAATATTTTTTGAGTTATCAGACGGATACATACATACATATATATATATATATATATATATATATATATATATATATATATATATATATATATATATATATATATATATATATATATATATATATATATATATATAAACATATAAAAATTAAAACTGACCCCGGATATGGGTTCTAGGGGTCCTAGTTCGCGCTCATTTGACAAAAATTTTACAAAGTCTCACCATCGATACCTCTCTATTAGTGAATTTTTTAAAATAAAAATTCGCTAAAACGGATCACAATCTCCATCACAAGAGTAGGTACTTAAAAATAGTGCTCAAAAATCGAAAATATATAGCAGATTTACCTAACATCACAACAAAAACACAAACTTCGAGTGGAGCGCCATAAAATTCCCTTAAACTATAAAAAGAATTACTAAACAAAATAACTTTTAGTTCTTTTCGATTTTACTTTGGACAATTTGTGTCTTGGCTAACAAGGCAGCTGGTTGTACAACAAACAACATGCTAACTTCATGATAGTGGTGATCTTTGTTTAGGTGGAAAATATCTTTTTCTCGATTTTAGTGAATTTTCTTAAAAAAAATTCACTAATGAGGAGATCCCGACTTTTGAATTTTGAAAAAATTTCTTCAAATGAGCGCTAATTAGGCCCCCCAGAAAACATATCCGGGGTCAGTTTCAATTTTTATATGTTTATATATATATATATATATATATATATATATATATATATATATATATATATATATATATATATATATATTTATATATATATATATGTATCACACCGATAACTCAAAAAATTATGGGCCGATTTTGATTAAATTTGGTGAAAAAATTCCTTTTGCAAATGTCTTGGATAAGTTCGTTAGCCAGAAAAATCTGCCCAGGTTTTCCCGGAAAATTTTGTGTTTTCTTTCAAAAAAAATTTATATATCCGGAATCAACAAAGTAAGGGCTACCAAAATTGGTGCCCAGGTCTACATCCTTATAGGTAAGTTACCTACCAAAATTTAGCTATGTAGGTCAAAAGATAAAAAAGTTATAGGCATTTAAAGAAAAATAAATTGGGGTTTTCCTCAAAACGTCAAAGTGGCGATTTAAAATGTCAAAATTGGCAACATTTAGGCAAATAACTTGAATCTAATACGGGCTATAGAAATAAAATGTCTCAAGAAGAATGTTTTACAAACCCTGAAGTCTTAGTTTCAACCGTCATTGTCCTTCATTTTACTAAAATGTTTCCAGAAGATTCATTTCAAATAGACCCTTTCTCTGATGCTTGGCAGTAGCCTTAGCTATAAAGTTTATCGTTTAATGATATATAATTTTTGTCGAATTTTTGTAAAAAATCAATAAAGCTAAATATATCCGTTATTATATAAGATATGAAAAATTTTTGTATATATTAATTATATGGTGTCTTGAGCTACATCTTAAAATAATATTTCTACAATCACAGGGTGGCCCATAAGTCGTTGGTGATACAAATTTCCTTTTTTTTTAAATCAAACACGCCTTATGCTATTGCATTTTTGCATTTTCCATCGAAATATAATGCATGTTTGTAAGAAAAGAAATTCTGGACGCAGCAAGTGCGTTATGGTAGCTAATTTTGATCAAATGTTTCATATTTGAACAGCTCAATTTGCTATTAACCTATAAGGTTGACCAAGAAACGTGTTTTTTCGGGAACACGTTAAGTTTACTTTTGGAAATTTTTGTACATTTTCACACAATAAAGTTATTTTGATGAAACATGGCACATTGTTTTTAGTGAATTTTCTTAAAAAAAATTCACTAATGAGGAGATCCCGACTTTCGAATTTTGAAAAAATTTCTTCAAATGAGCGCTATTTAGGACCCCCGAAACCCAAATCCGAGGTCAGTTTCAGACTTTATATGTTTTTATATATATATATATATATATATATATATATATATATATATATATATATATATATATATATATATATATATATATGTGTGTCACACCTATAACTTAAAAAATAATAAACCGATTTTGATAAAATTTGGCACATACCTTCCTTTCGCAAGTGGCTTGGATAAGTTCGTTAGCCAGGAAAATCCGCCGAGGTTTTCCCGGAAAATTTTGTGTTTTCTTTTGAAAAAAATCGAAAAAAATTTATATCTCCAAAATTAACAAAGTAAGGGCAACCAAATTTCATACGTGGGTTTATATAACTAGAAGCAAGTTACCTACCAAAATTTAGCTCCGTAGGTTAAAGGACAAAAAAGTTAGAGACATTCAAAGAAAAATAAATTTGGGTTCTCCTCAAAACGTCAAAATCGCGAATTCAAAGGTCAAAATTGGTGAGTACCTTCCTTTTGCAAGTGGCTTGGATAAGTTCGTTAGCCAGGAAAATCCGACGAGATTTTCCCGGAAAATTTTGTGTTTTCTTTCGAAAAAAATTTATATCTCCAAAATTAACAAAGTAAGGGCAACCAAATTTTATACGCGGGTTTATATCATTATAGGCAAGTTACATACTAAAATTTAGCTCTGTAGGTCAAAGAACAAAAAAGTTATAGGCATTTAAACAAAAATAAATTGAGGTTTTTCACAAAACGTCAAAGTTGCGATTTAAACGTCAAAATTGGCAACATTTAGGAAAAGAACTTGAATCTAATACGGGCTATGGAAATAAAATGTCTCAAGAAGAATGTTTTACAAACCCTGAAGTCTTAGTGTCAACCGTCATTGTCCTTCATTTTAATAAAATGTTTCCAGAAAATTCATTTCAAATAGACCCTTTCTCTGATGCTTGGCAGTAGCCTTAGCTATATAGTTTATCGTTAATAGTATATAATTTTTGTAGAATTTTCGTAAAAAAAATCAATACAGCTCAATATATCTGTTATTATGTTATTGCATTTTTGCATTTTCCATCGAAATATAATGCATGTTTGTAAGAACAAAAATAATTAAAACGCCCGCTGGAATACGACATTAAAACAAAGCTCCAACAACTGACTCGTTGGTCTAGAGGTATGAGTTCCGCTTAGAGTGCGGGAGCTCTCAGGTTTAAATCCCGGACAAGCCCAAATACCTTTTATTTGCTTTTTTTTAACCGACTTCAAACAAGGACGAGGTTCTCAATTCGCCTGTATGTTTTTAGTGAATTTTCTTAAAAAAAATTCAGTAATGAGGAGATTTCGACTTTTCAATTTTGAAAAAATTTCTTCAAATGAGCGCTATTTAGGAACCCTGGAACCCAAATCGGGGGTCGGTTTCAGACTTTATATGTTTATATATATATATATATATATATATATATATATATATATATATATATATATATATATATATATATATATATATATATATATGTTTATATATTTATGTGTCACACCTATAACTAAAAAAATAATGGACCGATTTTGATAAAATTAGGTGAGTACCTTCCTTTCGCGAGTGGCTTGGATAGGTTCGTTAGCCAGGAAAATCCGCCGAGGTTTTCCCGGAAAATTTTGTGTTTTCCTTCGAAAAAAATCGAAAAAAATTCATATCTCCGGAATTAACAAAGTAAGGGCAACGAAATTTGGTACACGGGTTTATATCATTATAGGTAAACTGCCTACAATTTAGCGCTGTAGGTTAAAGGACAAAAAAGTTACAGGCATTTAAAGAAAAATAAATTTGGGTTTTCCTCAAAACGTCAAAGTCGCGATTTTAGACGTCAAAATTCTTAATATGTAGGCAATGAACCTGAAATTAATATGATCTATGGAAGGAAAATGTCTCAAGAATAATGTTTTACAAAGCCTGAACTCTTAGTTTCAATCGTCATTGTCCTTCATTTTACTAAAATATTCCCAGAAAATTCATTTCAAATAGACCCTTTTTCTAATGCTTTAGCAGTAGTGTTGGCTATAGAGTTTATCGTTTAATGGTATATCATTTTTGTCGAATTTTCGTAAAAAATCATTAACGCGCAATATATCCGTTATTATGCAAGTTACAAAAAAAGTTGTATACATTAATTGTAGGGTGTCTTAAGCTACATCTTAAAAAATATTTCCACAATTACAGGTGGCCCATAAGTCGTTGGTGATTCAAAATTTTTTTTTGTGATTTTTTTAATCGAACACGCCCTATGTTATTGCATTTTTGTATATTTTCCATCGAAATATAATACATCTTTGTAAGAAAAGAAATTCGGGACGTAGCAAGTGCGTTATGGTAGCGAATTTTCATTAAATGCTTCAAATTTTGAATCAATTTGCTATTAACCTATAAGGTTGACCATAAAACCAGTTTTTTTTTACTATATAGATTATACTGGTAACCAAATTTGATGCCTGCTTTCTTAAAAAAACACACATTATTGCTATTAAAAAATAGTTTTATGAAAATTCACTACCATAACGCACTTGCTGCGTCCCGAGATTTTACTATATAGGTTATACTGGTAACCAAATTTGATGCCTGCTTTCTTAAAAAAACACACATATTTGTTATTAAAAACATTTTTATGAAAATTCACTATCATAACGCACTTGCTGCGTCCAGAGTTTTGTACTTATGATTCTAAATGAATTACAAATTTTGCCGTGTTTTTATATATAATTATAAGTTGACAGATGGAACAAGTAGGTCGCCATACGGATGTTAATGTCCTAATATTATGTTAGGACACAGAGGGTGCCCATAAGGTAGGTATTACTCGTATTGTATGCTATTATTCTGGGCATTCGTTTTTGTGACACAAATAAACTGACACTTCTTACCTAAAGTAATGCATATTCAAGCACAAAAATATAATCATAACAGTGCATGAAAACCAGCCGATGGTGTAAGTTTATAGATGTAAATCTTACCTCATTGTAATAATTTGTCTCGAAAACCTGGCTAAAAATTCCTTATCACTGTTCCAATAACAAGTCAAAGTCTAATCACAACACAATTAAACAATTTTAGCTTTATAACACTTCTTTCATAAAAATATCAATTAAAATACACGCGAAAATAAGGTCGTTTAACCCATCATCCACTAAACACACTGCGGTTTACTGTCAATTAAATCTCTAATGTTGCCCACACTGACAATATTTCATCCTAAGCCAACTAAGTTCATCAAAAAATATTTAAAAAGCGACTATAATAGAGGAAGACGACTACAATAAATGCGGCGCGATAAGTTTTTATGCAGTTTTTTTGTTTCACCGTTACAGGTTGCAACGATCAACGTAGGTATGTATGTACCTTTACAGCGAGTCTAGGGTGCCTTGGAAATGACGTTATTAACTTACTTTAGAAGTTCGCGATGGGTGGCTGAAAGTGCTGCCGTAGTTTAATTATTTTTCGAATATTTTATATAGAAAAGTGTGTAAGATTCGATTTAGTTAGTGGTAATGGGTTAAGTGTTGTATTTTTGAAACTGTTTATACCTACACGAACTTTCTCACAGCGATAGAAAATATGGTAAGTGTCTATTCCGATTTATGGGTTAGATTATAATATACATTGTTGAAGGTGTTTCTGTTTGTTCTTGCATATTACTATTACTATTATTACTTTATTGGCGTACATTTTACAGTATGTCGGTATACAATAAGTATTCTACTTGTGGTGTATATTACGATATAATTTAAATAAGGTTTTATCCAAGAATATTGACAATGACACTACCACAGTCCAGAAACTTCAAATTTTAATACACCAAACCAGATTTCCTCTTCGCCTTTTTTACTCCAAAGATTGCGTCTATTTCCCATAAATTGTAAACTCACCATAACTGTATTCAATTCACATTTCACTCTTTACAACTCCATAATTGCCACAAAGTTTTTAATTTTATATAATTTTTAATATATATATATATATATATATATATATATATATATATATATATATATATATATATATATATATATATATATATATATAAAAGGGCAGATTTTGATAACATTTGGTGAGTAGGTACCTTCGTTTTGTCAATGGATTAGTTAAGTTCGTTAGCCAGGAAAATCCAACTAGTTTTTTCGGGAAAATTTTAGTTTTCCTTTCGGAAAATGTTTGTATCTCCGAAAATAACAAAACTACAAATTTTCTACGCAGGTTTCTCCAACGTGCACTAGATACAAGACTTCAGACCTCTAAGTTAAAACAAAAAAAAGTTATAAGCATTTAATGAAAAAGTTTCGGTGCCCTTGGAGGGCACAAAACTAAAATATTGTATGTGGTAAAGAAAGTGAATCAAACATTACAGACAAAAATTAACTTTTGTTGGCGCAAAACATAAAAAAAGCCTGGACGCAGCAAGTGCGTTATGGTAGTGAATTTTCATAGAAATGATCTGGCACAAAATATTTTATTATAACTTTTTTTTATTGTAACATAGAAATCTAAATTTTGGTATATGGTTTACCTTTTATATCGTAAACCTGCCTACCAAATTTGGTTATCATAGCTTTTTTATTTTTTGAGATAAAATGAAAACTCAAAATTTTTCCGAAAAACCTTGTCCGATTTTCCTGATTAACAAACATGTCCAAGCCATTTGTAAAAAAAAGTCCGTGCCAAATTTTGTCAAAACCGGCCCATTATTTTTTGAGATAAAATTTTTTTTCGAATGAAAACTCAAAATTTTTCCGGAAAACCTCGCCCGATTTTCCTGACTAACGAACTTATCCAAGCCATTTACAAAAGGAAGGTACATGCCAATTTTATTAAAATCGGCCCATTATTTTTGAGTTATCGGTGTGATACATATATATATATATATATATATATATATATATATATATATATATATATATATATATATATATATATATATATATATATATATATATATATATATATATATATATATATATATATATATATATATATATATAACTTGAAACTGACCCCGGATATGGGTTCTAGGGGTCCTAGTGCGCGCTCATTTGCAAACATTTTTTCAAAATTCAAAAGTCGGGATTTCTCCATTAGTGAATTTTTTTTACGAAAATTCACTAAAAGATACTTTTACAATTTTATAATTTTTCTTCTGAAAATATTAAAGTGACGCTTTGAAACGGTAAAATTGGTGATTCAATGGAACTGAATGAGTGGCAAATGTTGCAATAAATCTATTAATGTATATTTAACAAAGTCCTTGATTTATGTTTCAAATGTTACTCTCCTGCGTTTGATTAAAATATTTCGGAGAAAATTTATTTAAAATAGACACATGCTGGGATCTTGCATTTGTGGTTTAAATGTGTTATATATTTTAGTTAAAAAAAATAATTGAAAAAAGCTCTTTCCCTTCTATAAAGTGATAAACGAGCAAATTATATACACTGTATCTATAAAGTAACGCATAAATTCAATAAAAAGTTCGGGACGCAGCAAGTGCGTTATGGTAGTGAATTTTTATTAAATGCTTCAAATTTGAATAACTCAATGTTCTAAAAACTTAGAAAGTTTAATCTTGGTATGTAATAAGGTCTTTCCTAGGGCAAAATATTCACCAAATTTCATTAAAATAACTTTGTAATTTTCGGAGGAAAAAAATTTTTCAAAAAAAATAATTAAAATTTGAATAACTCAATTTTCTATAAACTTAGAAAGTTGAGTTTTAGTACGTAGTAAGGTCTCTCCCAAGGCAATATATGTAGTAAATTTCGTTTAAACGGCTTGGTTATTTTCGTAGAAAAAAATTTTTTTTGAAAGAAAACTGAAAATTTTTCCGGAAAACCCCTTCCGATTTTCCTGGCTAACGAACTCATCCAAGCCATTAATAAAATAAAAGCACTTGCCGAGTTTCATTAAAATCGGTGAATTATTTTTTGAGTTATCAGACGGATATATATATATATATATATATATATATATATATATATATATATATATATATAACATATATATATATATATATATATATATATATATATATATATATATATATATATATATATATATATATATATATATATATATATAAACATATAAAAATTGAAACTGACCCCGGATATGAGTTCTAGGGGTCCTAATTCGCGCTCATTTGAAAAAATTTTTGCAAAGTCTCACCATCGATACCTCTCTATTAGTGAATTTTTTAAAATAAAAATTCACTAAAATAGAAAGTGACCATTATTAAGAAAATTTAAAAACGTCGATTTTTATTGCCAAAAACTTACTTTGTGATATAAAAATCTCTTCCTTATTGTCATGCCTCTTCAAAGGGTACCTACCCCTTCGAAATTTTAAAGTTGGATGGTGAGAGGTGTGATACATCTTTTTAAAGCTAATCCTATTCTCTATTCAGCAACACCATTTTTTTTTTTGAAGGAATAAAATAAAATGAGCAATAACATTTTTATTATTAACCTAACACAAGTGAAGCCTGTAAATAATTACATAGTCCAGTCTTATGATACTGATATTAGTGTATTTTCGTAGAAAACATTTTAAGGACAATTTTTGTTAAAACTTTTTGCGAATTTTATAAAAATGTTTCTAGTGAATTTTCGTAAAAATATACTGTTATTATTTTCATTAACAAATATGTTCTAATGACTTTCTGAAAAAAATGTCAGCGAATTCTTGACGCAACAGTTTTTTTAAGAAAATTTCATAAACTTTTATTGCAGATCTATTATTATTACTATATTTCTAAAATGTACAGTTTTCCAGATATTGATGATAAAAAAAAATAAAACAATGAACCCCCCAAATAAACTGTCAGAAATCTTCGTTATTTGATTACTTGACGTTTATCAGTGAATACGCAAGCGTTCAGTGGAAAATTAGAAACCCTACAAAATTATGTGAGGTGACTGACTACCAGAGTTGTCAAAAGTTTAAACAAAAGTCTCAAACGTCTTCAATTTTTCAAATGGAATCACCCACTGGTTTACTTTGTTCTATTGTTTGGGCAAAAACAGCAAATTTGTGTTTTATTCCCTATACCTAAATGTGATAATTTTCACTTTAGGTCAGGCCAGATCAGGTTAGGTAATGTCACATCATAGACCTACTAAAAATGTACATTTTTAAAATTTTAACATTAAATTAATCTTGCGTTTTTGTATTTAAAAACTAATATGTTTACTGTTATTGAATAGACCATTTTATTTACATAATGTCATAATTTTTTGCTTATAGTGTTTAACATCTAACACGATATTGTTAGTAGTGTATTTCAAAATTAGGACGCTTTTTGGTAAACCTTACAGACAGCTGAACGTACGAAAATACTAAAAAGAAATTTTAAGGCTAGTTTGGCTTGCATATATACAAATTTTGTTTTCTTGTTTCTAAATTTTTGTTTATAAATGTTAACCTTTTTCTACATGCTTGCTTTATTCTATGCTGGCTTCATTTTGTGCCTTTTTACTGGTTTTCTGATGTTTTGCACGAAGCTCTTCTAATTTCAAAACAGAATCTGGTGGTATAACAGATTTTGCATCAATTTCGCCGATAGCTAAACCTGGTCTTGGCTCGAAAGGGAGATCTTCACTTGGTTTGTCACCTGTTTGAGTTATACCCTTACTCCAACTGTCTAGCCATTTTCCACCTGGAGTATTGGACACCTAGAAAAATATCATCGTTACATATCATCGATACACGATACCTTAATTAAAAGACAAACTTGTTTTGTATATTTTGGTACAACCTTGCATCATTCATATTTTTGCCTCTGACATCGTCAAAGATATGTATTTAATTTTTGAACAAGAGACATACCTTTTCAATTGCTTCCTTTTAAACCAAAAATTGATGGATACTAACAAAAAAATAATGTTAGTTAAAGTATACAGAAGATATAAACAAATTAAAACTAACGTACATGTGATATAGCATAAAAACTACCGGTGCAACTGAAGAAATCGAAAATCAGTGACGAGGGGACAGTCAAAAAAGCTCACAAGTAGGTGAAAAGTCTACAATATCAGCCAGAAACGGACATGGAAGTCATAAACGACAAAGATGAAAATTTATTATTGGAGAAAGAAGACATTACTAAACACAAGAAAGTCTATTTGGAAAAATTATATCATGGGGAGAAAAGTTTATATAAAGCTTATATAAAACTTATATAAAGCAGATAGAAAAGATAAATAAAGACGATCCGGTTCTGCCCATATCAATTAATCAATTAGAAACAGCCCTGGAAAACATTAGATAAGGAAAACCATTTAAAGTAAAGTAGACAGAAATATTTCTTATTAGTAGTAAAGTCTTATAAATAGCTAAAACTGACCATCAAATCTATGAGGAGTAAAAGTATTACTATTTCAAACACGATGAACGTGTAAAAATGCATCTACCACCGGTTTGTAAGTGAATAAAGTCAGGTGATGGAAACTATGCTAATCGTAGTGAAAAATAGAATCAGAAGCAGAATTGAAAGTTGAAGGATCAGTTCGGATTAAGATCCAATTGAAAAACAAAAGAAGCAGTGCCTGGCACTCAGAACAATAGGTAAATGGAGGCTTGAGAAAAATATCGACCCGAAAACACCATTTGATTAGATGTTTTGTAGTAAATCGCATAACATTAAACTTTTTTTTAAACGTCGGTCTATTTCCGCGACTATGGCCAATCACCGACGCCATGAAGCAGTTTCACGTTCCCGGAAATTTTGCCGAATCCCAGCTTTTTTGCAAGGAGGGTAGGAAACTTTAACGTGCCTAACATCACATGGACACGGGACCAACGGCTTTACGCCCCCTCTAAATGGCGGAACGTGCAGACATTCAACTTGCTCAAATACAATACCACAACCTCGATTGATGTTAACTGTACAGTATGTACTGAAAAAGTGAAACGGTAACCCTGGGAATCGAACCCGGTACCCCTCGGTTCAGAGGTACACGTCCTTACCACTGAACCACTGGGGCTCTAGCTTTTAACTTGTTTAACATATAATTGTGTTTCGATCTAACCTCTGATCATACACCTGTTTTGATTACTGTTAGTACAGCAGTAGACAAGAAAACCCCAAATCCAACGCTATATAATAAAAATACTAACTGGGATGCTTTTAGAGATCTAATTAGCACGCAAGCAACGACCCTGCTCAGGCCTCACAAAGCAAAGACTTCAAGATCTGGTGCGCGAAACTGACCCGAATCTTCAGCTAGAAGAAGAAGCCCAGGAAATTGTATTGCAGTATGTCGATTAGTTCGTGGAGAGGTGTTTGAATGATGCTTCTTTGACATCTAAGAATCGTCTGGTGAACACGATTGAAGTGAAAAATGTGCAGCAATTCTTGAACAGAAATTATGACGTGTGGACACCTGGACTTAGTACTGCAGAAGTGAGGCCATATAAGAGCAGTTTGACCACCGAAGCGCACAAGCAGAGGCTGGCTTTAATTAGAAAGACTCTTAAAAATTATTATTTTTGGATCTTTATGTGTTATACAGTGTTTGATAAAAATGAACCAATATGGAGGATATAAATAAGGAAAAAATAAGGGTATGTCATCTAAAACTTCCTCTAAAATGCTTCTAAATAAAAAGGTATTCGTAGTCTAGTTATGTTTACAAATTTTACCTTAATTTACGTTATTTTAGAACCTCGGTGGTTCAGGGGTAAGAACGTGTGCCTCTGAACCGAAGGGTACTGGGTTCGATCCCAGGGTACTCCTTTCCCTTTTTCAGTACAAACCGTAACATTAACATCAACCAAGGTTCTGGCATTGTATTTGAGCAAGTTGAATGTCTGCACGTTCCGCCCTTCGGAGGGGGCGTAATGCCGTCGGTCCCGTGTCCATGCGATGTTGGGCACGTTAAAGATCCCTACCCTCCTTACATAAAGTCAGGGGTTCGGCAAAATTTCCAGGATAGTGAGGTGAAACTGCTCCCTGGCGTCGGTGATTGGCCATAGTCGCGGAAATAGGCCGACGTTAAAAAAAATACGTTATTTAACCAGGTTATTTTTGGCAGCATTCAAATTTTTTACAGTTGTTAAATTATTTCCCTATGTACATAACAACTAGCTTCAATAAACTACACTCTGTAAGCTTTAGGGCAGCTTTTCGTCATAAAAAAATAACTAAATATGTTAGCGTAAGAAATAGAAAACGAATCAAAGCATACAAAATAACGAGTTGAACGCTAGATACGTATTTCCACAACGATATATTGTAGTAAGGCTAGATGCATTCTCACAACAATTAGAACCGTAGACCGGTTTCGCTCTTATTAGAGCTCGTCAGTACGGCATACTAATTGCTACGAAAATACACCTATAAAGTAATAAGGCTATGGTAGCCAACCTTCCAACACTAAGAATACACCTATAAAGTAATACAGATATGCTGCCAGCTTTCCGACACTAAGCTCTAGTTAGATCGAAACCGGTCTACGGTTCTAATTGTTGTGAGAATGCATCTAGCCTTGCATACTTTGTCCCTATATTAGTGTAGAAATGGGCCAGGGCTAACAATTTACTTTTTTAATTTTTTTAATTTCAACAACACACCACAAGGGCTTACAGCCTAAATAATATCGTACCGTGGTTGTCGCCAAGGAGGAAAGAGGCAACTTGTTAATTCTGGACTTGAAGGTTTGGAGGTTCGGGGGAGAAGGAAAACATGTGCCGGCAAGGAATTCCACAACTTGGAAGTCCTCGGGACAAAAGAGCGGGCATAACAATATGTTCTATGTCTGGTGACCTGGACAGTTAAAGGATGCATTCGCTCTGTTCCCCTGGTAGATCTGTTGGGGGCAGCAGGTGGAGGAACTATGGAAGAAAGCTCCTCTGAGCAGTGCCCGTGCAGATATCTATAAAAGAGAGAGAGAGAGAGAGAGAGAGAGGTCACCAACGGCACGTCGGTGGGCAAGGGATGGCAGCCTTTAGGTGAGGGTAGGGTCACTCTTCTAAATGGAGTCCAGGATAGCGAGTGTAGAAGCGGCAGCAGCACCCCAGATGTGGGAGCAGTATTCGAGGTTTGGTCTTATTTGTGAAGTATATAAAGTATAAAGATTAGCTGGTGAAAAGTATTTGCGAGCCCGAAAGAGGAAACCTAATTTTTAGCAGCCGCTTCTGCAATTGATGTGACATGCTAGTGCCAATTGAGATTTCGATTCACAGAGATGCCAACAAGTGAAAAGGACTCATTACTTTGAATAACTTGGTTGTTTATTGTGATGGATCTAGGGCTGGTGTATCTCTTATGAGAAAGAAAGCAAGACTGTGATTTGGTGGGGTTGAATTGTACAAGATCTCTATTTCCCCAGTCTAATATTTTTTGGAGATCCACGAAGATAGAACCCTCCATGAGTCTGCGATCCTCATCTAGTTGGGCTAAAGAGACAGGCTTAGAATATTGTATACTGGAGTGGAGGGTGCTGTCGTCCGCGTAACTGCGAACTGGGTTGGATGTTATAGAGAGGAGGTCATTGATGTGGAGAAGAAACAAAGTAGGGGCTAAAGCTGAACCTTGAGGAACTCCTGCATTAATTGGATACAGTTTAGAAGAATGTCCATCTACGACAACATAAATGCTCCGGTTGGAGAGGAAATTTTCTGTCCACGTACAGAGTTTTGGTGGTAGGCCATAGGCCGGTAGTTTATTAAGCAGCGCTGCGTGCCAGACCTGGTCGAATGCTTTGGATATGTCTAGAGCGACAATCTGGGATTCACCGTGTAGTTCCATAGACTTGTTCCAAGAATGGGTGACAAAGGAAAGGAGGTCGGCAGTTGATCTGTGCTGACGGAATCCATGTCGTGGATTATACTGTGTTTTTCAAGAAATTTTAGTAATTCGGTATTTATATACTTTTCCATCACTTTAGAGATGACTGAAAGGAAAGAATCTGGTTGCTGGGAAGCGCTCTCGATCCTTTCTTGGGGACAAGTTGTACTCGAGCAGTTTTCCAGTTACTAGGGAATATGCCTCTATTGTAAGATGTCTGAAACAGACGAGTCAGAACAGGAGCAAGTTCTGGTGCGCATTTTTTGAGAACAATTGCTGGGATCTCGTCAAGACCAGAGGCTTTCCTGGTATTAAGAGAAGAGAGCATCTTTCGTACCTTTCTAGTTTTGAAAATAATATCCGTCATTTTATGCGCGACATTGGGGACTGTTGGTGGTTGAACATTTGGAGGTGGGTTGAGAGTAGAATTGCCGGCGAACAACGAGGCAAAAAGTTCAGCCTTGCCCAGGGCGGTAGAAACAATTTCATCCCCTGAGACAAGAGGTGGAAACGTGCTCTTGTAGAAATTGTTCCCAATAGATTTAGCAAGAGAAGGGTTTGCTGCCGCTAGAGCTTAAGATGACTTTGTTTTTTATGTGGTTATTAAACGAGTTTTTTGTCTCAGAAAGAATGCGGACATAGCGGTTTCTTGCGTCGTTAAATGCTTGACGGGTTTCATGACTGAGATTGTGTAGAAGCTTTTTGTGAGCTTTGACCTTTTCAAGTTTGGCCTTGTCACAGGATTTAGAGAACCAGGGCTTTTGAGTGGCTGCAGAGGTTTTCTGTGTACGTGGAATAAATAATTCCATACCAGCTTGTATAATTTCGGTGACGTTCTGTGAGATATCAGAGGGGTCAGGATGAGAGAAGCAGACAGACGCCCATGGAAATGAAGAAAAGTAATCTCGCATTTCGTCCCAGTTCGCGGAATTGTAGTGCCAAACGATACGTGGGTGTGATGACTGTGTGACCTCGGGTTGCATTGCACAGGAAGCAGTGACAATGCTGTAGTCTGAACGACCCAGGGGGCGGTGACTGATATATTATAGCAGTCAGGATTTGTAGTAAGAAGGAGATCAAAGGGATTTGAGCTGTGTGTTGGGATGCGGAGAAAGTAAGTAGGTTGCTGAACCATATTGGCTGAAGAATTGCTGACTGCAGAGTCCTCCGCTGCTCTTCCTTGTGGATCGGTTTTTGAAGATCCTAGCCATTCCTTATTATGGACATTGAAGTCACCAAGAATAGTGACTTCGGAGGAAGGATATTCAGAAATCATATGGTCGGTTTTTTCAGAAAGGTAGTCAAAGAACTGGACAAAGTTGTCAGAAGGTGACCACTAAATGCAACAGGTGAATTTAGTTGCAGCCCTGAGAGAGAGTTTTATCCATAGTATGTCTTTTCTTCCAGCTTCTAAATTGGGGAGTCTGGTGCAGGGTAGATTGCTACGGACGTACGCGCACACGCCTCCATGCAATCTAAAAGAGGTAAGGAGCTTATACCCCGAGAAATTAAGGTGATTAGTGGCTGTTTTGGCACTGATTTGAGTTTCGGTCAGGAAGAGGAGTTGGGGCCTATTAGCCTGGAGGAAATGGTGGACGGAATGCAGGTTAGAATTTAGGTCACATATATTCGAGAAGGATAATGTAAATCTCGATGCTGGCGCCCCCTGTACACCCCTCTCCCGGAGATCCGAATGGAGGGGTATTTTACCTCCGAAATCTTTTGTACAAGGAGGAGCCATCATTTTTGTTTATAAGGGAAACCGACTCATACACCAGAACCGGAAACGTCCGTTGGGACTTCACCGGCCCCTTGATGCAAGGGGTGGTACCTCCTCGGGCGTGAAAAAAAATCCTTTACTATCACGTAAAGGAAAATTCCACTACCACCTACCATATTGCAAGTATACCACACCAGCTAACTATTAAAGAGCTGACCAGCTTTACTAAAATTGTTAGTTGGTTGTATACAGTCTCTATTTTTTTAACACGTTGTGTTATTTGGAGCTGGCGTGACAACATACTACTTGGTTCCGCAACTAGTTGGCGACACGTTCACCATTCAGTGATATATTGTAGAAATGTTACCGACTTAGTTGAATTTGTTTTTGTGCTATGTTTTAGATTACCAGCCCCATGGTGTCCAAGGTGTCGCCTTATTAACGTTTATTGTTTGTTTTTATATAACATATAACCTTAATTTAAAAATACTCGCAGGCCCAAAATAGTCGGTTGCAGGGGGTCCAGTCATTTTTTGCTACGCCACCGTGTGTAAAATTAATAAGTTATACTTACAACATTTTTCTTCTCGTTTTGTCGGTTTCTGTTTTTCTTTTCCTGCTGTCTTTTAGCGTACAATGTGTTCGCAAGATTATTTGCAGCATTCCTTTTGTTGTTTCCACTGTCTCCTTGATTCGCCAGAGGCTGAGTGTAAGTTTGTGGACCAAGCTCTACTAGTACTTGAAAATCTGCTCTATCACCTAGTCGAAATCCCAAACCTAGTCTTGAATCAGTACCTGTAATATTTTATTTTTTATACTGACGTTCAAAAAAAGAGTTGATCAATTTAATAAAATTTATACATAACGTGTGTTTAATCAGACTTAAAAAATCTGGACACAGCAAGTGCGTTTTGGTAGTGGATTTTCATTAAAATATTTTTAATGGCAAATACCTATGTCTTTTTTCATGAAAGCAGGCATCAAATTTGGTTACCAGTAAAACTTATATAGTAGAAACAATGTATCATATTCAATTAAAATAACTTTATTGTTTGAAATGTATGAAAATTTTACGAAAATAAACTTAAAATCTTCCGGAAAAACTGACTTCCTAGCCAACAAACCTTAGGTTAATTGAGTTTTATATAAAATTAGGTTATGCACATTTGAAGCGTTTAAAGAAAATTCGCTACCATAAGGCACTTACTGCGTTCCGAATGTTTTCTTACAAACATGCCTTATATTTCAATGGCAAATACAAAAATATAAGGCGTGTTCGTTTACAAAACAAACAAAAAATTTGTATCACCAACGACTTATGGGCCAACCTGTGATTGTTAAAATTTGTATAATAACGGATAGCTTTACCGTAGAAATGCGCCAGCCTGTATATATGTTAACAGATGAAAACTGAAGCTAAACCCGGATATGGATTTTAGGGAGCCTAGTACGCGCTCATTTGAAGAAATCTATTCCAAATTCAAAAGTCGCGGTCTCCTCAAGGGCGAGTTTTTTCTATGAAAATTCGCTACAGACTATTAAACCATAAACTCTATAACTGAAACTGCTGATAAAACATCAGAGAAATGGTCTATTTGAAATGAATTTTCTGCAAACATTTTAGTAAAATGAAGGACAATGACGGTTGAAGCTGAAACTTAAGGTTTCGCAAAACACATTTCTTGACACATTTTTTTTACATCACCCGTATTCGTTTCAGATTATTTGCCTAAAAGTTGCCAATTTTGACGTTTCAAACCGTAACTTTGGACGTATTAAGAAGAAAAACTACCACATTTTTAAAGTAATTTTTCTGGTACTTCTTGACATTCTTGCGCCAAAAAAACTTAATATTTGTCTGTAATATACACTAGATTTTGCCATCGACACAAAATATTTTGTTTTTGTGCGTTTCTCTGTTCATCAGTGGCACCCAAATTTTTTTCTTTAAATGCCCATAACTAAATCTTTTACCCTAGTGATAAGTTTTAGCACGTAGTATAAGATTTATAACATAAACCTGCCTACCATGGAATTTAGCGCCGCCGTGGCCGTGTTGGAAAGTCCAGTCAAACTTCCCAATTCGGACTCGGGGGACGACGGTTCGAGACTCACCGGCAGCGGATGATTTTTCAAATCATTTCTGTCGTTGACATCGAGCTTAAGGTGGAGGGTAGGTTAGTTTAGATGAGCAAAAAATGTCAGCATTGGCCTGATTGCCAGTAAGCATCTTACCTTTTTACCATGGAATTTTATAAAAAAGTTATTTGTTGCGACGAGGCCTATATAAGCAGTCAGGGGCGTGCGGTGGGTTCTCAAATAGGAGAAGCAATGAATTATCGTGGCCAGATTTCTCAGATCTTAAATTAAATATTTGGTTTAAAATAATATTGTCGTCAATAAATCGGTTCCGTTGGCATAATTTTCAATTTTTCAGTGCGGGCATGCACTAACCATGGAAAATTACAAATATTATTGTCAGTACACACTTACCTATCTACTTGTAAATTAAATCAATGCGCCTTTCCTGTTTTAAAATGTTTTTCTACGACGTCGTCCTAAAATTGGGGACTTTGGGAAAGCGTTTTGATGAAATACTTTTTAATGGAGATCACTCCAAGACTTGAAAGAGGCTCTTCTCATGTAGAGTTCCGAATGAAATTTTCTATGCGTTTCAAAACTGTAAAACTGTGTTCAATTGACGCACTTGTAGCTAGTATAGTTAATACTAATTCACAAAGTTAATCGACTTTACAATACAGAGTGTCAAGTTCGCTTTGCTTGAGAAACGTTGGCACTTTTGCACAGTTTTGTATATCATTTAGTTTGCGCATTTTGTATAATACACTCAATTAGGCATGGGCTGTCATGTCAAAAAATGCCATACACTTGTCGGAAGCACAGGCTTCCTGCTGCAGAAATATGCCAGTTCAAGGAACTTCTGGTCACCAAATTCTGTAAAACGATGATATAATTATTTATTTATGTTATCTATAATTTCCACAAACAAGCGTATGGATGTTTGAACGACCCCAATATTAGCAGTTCGTAGTCGTTTCTTGCGTACATTTATGTTTTGCTGTTTAACTTTCTGCCAAAATTTATCAAACTGCTCCCTTTCTTCCAAGATTTTATTTTGGAATTCACAATTTTATTGACACAGGTACCCATGTGATTTGTTTTTGTTAGGAAAATATCAAACAATGCCTCTGTATATGGGAAAATAGACGCAGATATAACCAGCAGAAAGTTAAAATTGAAATCTTTCGATAATAGGTTCAGCATCCCAACTTCTTTCAAAAAATCTATGAGTGACTATCTATATTGATATACCGTTTCAACTAGGCGGCCATAATAATTCTATCTGGTAAACGCTTCCTTACAGCATAAGCGAATTTTAAACCGCTTACTGGAGACGATATAGCCTGCATAGGTAAAGCAACAACCTTCGCAGGGACAGCAGTGGTATAGACAGAGACAGTAGAACGGTAGAAATAAGCGATTCCTACTCTGGATTATCGTATTTGCGCGCTTGTGTCTGTCTCTATTATGCAGCCTCGCCGCATCTGTCTGGCGTTTGCGACATTGCCCACCTAAATAAATATTCCAAATCTCTACCTACAACTAGATTCAAGCTTAATTAGAGGCAAAATAAAATTTGACTAGAAATATTTTGGTGGGGGCAGTGCTTCCATAGCTTCCATGGATCGCTCGCCGCTGTAAGCAGTGCTAGAATACTAAATAGACAGAATAACAGTTTTTTGTCCTAAGAGAATCAACACGTAACATTTTCGCGGGGGTAGCTAGGTAGATTGGGTTTTAGCGTTTCTTGTTTTATTTTAGTAAATAGAATTCAATTTATTATTTACGAGGGCATCTTGGCAGAAAATAGGTACCGAAATATACTAGGAGATACCGCCGATTGATGTGATCATATTCCATTGGCTCATTAAACTAACATATTTTTTCAACAGGATGATGCTCCAGCGCAGAACTCAAAAACAGTAACCCCATATTTAAAAAAAATTGATTCCTAATCGGTGGATAGGCACCCACGTCCCTGTAAGGTGGCCGCCTATGTTTTTTATATTTCAACAACACACCACGAGGGCCTACAGCCTAAATACCATCGTGCCGTGGGTGTCGACAAGGAGGAAAGAGGCAACTTGTTAATTCTGGACTTGAAGGTTTGGGGGTTCGGAGAAGGAAAAACATGTGCCGGCAAGGAACCTGGAAGTCGTCGGGACAAAAGAGCGGGCATAACAAGATGTTCTATGTCTGGCGACCTGGACAGGAAAACGGTGTATTCGCTTTGTTCCCCTGGTAGATCTGTTGGGGGCAGCAGGTGGAGGTACTATGGAAGAAAGCTCCTCTGAGCAGTGCCCGTACAGATATCCATAAAAGAGAAAGAGAGGTCACCAACGGCACGTCGGTGGGCGAGGGATGGCAGCCTTTGGGTGAGGGTAGGGTCACCGATTAGACGTATAGCTCTCTTCTGAATGGAGTCCAGGATAGCGAGTGTAAAGGCAGCAGCGGCACCCCAGATGTGCGAGCAGAATTCGAGGTCTGGCCTTATTTGTAAAGTATATAAGGTATAGAGATTAGCTGGTGAAAAGTATTTTCGAGCCCGGAAGAGGAAACCTAATTTCTTAGCAGTCGCTTCTGCAATTGATGTGACATGTTGGTGCCAATTGAGATTTCGATCCACAGAAATGGTATTTAGATTTGTCAGTTTTAGGTTGTTTCTTGTAGCGATACCTAAAATATAAAATTTTTCATACTAGGCATCCTACGGAGGATGATTTGTGTAACTCCGTGGAAACAGAATTGAGAGATGTGAAGGTCAGGCCCGTTGTCCTTTGAAACTTTTTGCCTAGAATGAGGAATATTTACCAAACTTGCATAGAACGTTATGGAAGGATATCTATTTTATACGAGAAGTGGCCTGTTTTGAAATTATAATTGACCAGTTTGTGCAAATTGTGTGAAACTAAATTTTTCACAAGGTGCGAAATTCTAGTTTAGGCAAGAGTTTAGCCTCTGATTTTCCTAAGATGGCAACACTCTTTAGAATAAAAATATATACTAACCTTTTTTGATTGTTGGAATGTTTGAATAAATCACAGACAAAATGGAGGGCAACTCATCTGGAATAATAAATGAGTGGACACCTGTAACAAAATATTTTTTAGAACAGTCGTTATACATAATATATAATAATAATAATAAGAATAAGAATAATAATAATAATGATAGCATCCTTGTGCGCAGCAACATGCTCAACAATTTCCTCTCAAAGTATAATAAAGTTTCCAAATAGTTTATAAATGATGTTAAAAAATTGACAAAATATTAACAAAGATAAAAATAATATTTATTTACCATCAATTCTTACATGGCAGGTTACAAATATAAAATTCAAAAAAAATTTCGGGACGCAGCAAGTGCATTATGGTAGTGATTTTTTATTAAATGCTTCAAATTTGAGTAACTCAATTTTCTATAAACTTAGGAAGTTTAATTTTGTTATATACTAAGGTCTTTCCTAAGGAAAGAGATCCGCCAAATTTCATTAAAATATCTTTGTAATTTTCGGAGAAAAAAAATTTTTCGAAAGAAAATTTAAAATTTGAATAACTCAATGTTCTATAAACCTAGAAAGTTGAATTTTGGTACGTTGTTAGGTCTCTTTTAATACAATATATCCATTAAATTAAAAAAATTAAATGTGTTTCGAAAGAAAACTCAAAATTTTCCCGGAAAACCCCATCCGATTTTCCTGGTAACAAACTCATTCAAGCCATTAATAAAAGAAAGGCACTTGCCGACTTTCATCAAAATCGTTTGATTATTTTTTGAGTTATCGGATACATACATACATATATATATATATATATATATATATATATATATATATATATATATATATATATATATATATATATATATATATATATATATACATTTTTTATTCTAATATATAATTATACATTTATTTGTTTATTTGTGTAAATTATACAGTACGCTAATACAATAAGTCAAAGACTTGTGGTGTACAGTAACGTAATTTAATATATAATATTATATCCAAAATTGCTTGTCAGTAAGAATCCAAATTTCGCACTTCAAATTTTGACATACCAAATAAAGTTTCTTTTTGCTTCCAATTTTTTCCATCTGATGCCTCAACCATTGCCTTTATTTACAACAAATATATATATATATATATATATATATATATATATATATATATATATATATATATATATATATATATATATAAATGGAAACTGACCCCGGATATATGTTCTAGGTGTCCTAGTTCACTCTCAGTTCAAAAAATTTTTGCAGTGAGGATTCTAAAATAAATTCTAAACACTTTTTGTAAATAATGTTTTATACCTATCATCAAACGTCCAGAAGATATTTAGAATTTAAGATAAAATTTGACATTTACGGCCAGTCATAAAGATACCGATATTTTTATAATAAGGACATATTTCGTTACGATTTTTGGAATTATCTTGAAAGATATTTCACTTCATCTATTTCCACATCGAGATTAACGATAGAGTATACAGAGTGTCCAAAAAAATTCTTGAAGTTTGCAATGAGAAATTGCAAAAATCTCGCGATTTTCAAATTCGAACCCCCTTTTTTATAACACTATCGTGGTAAGCTCAAAAAATCACTGATACTTTGTATGTAATTACCTATACCTAAATCAAACGGTTTTCATTTTATTTTGAAAAATTTTGATAAATTTCCTACCATAAGCGTTAGCCATGGAAAATAAATTGGCGAGTGTGTTTCTATAGAAACTTGAGCAGTTTGTTGATTAACTAGCTAATAAATTACACATACGAAGATCATTTAAATTTTATTTACTATTTATGGAGAATGTAATAAAGTAATTTCGCGGAACGTGTGATACATTAGCTGATAGATATCCAGATAAACAGAAACCGTCACGTAAAACCCTCAAACGAATAGTAGACAATTTTCAAAACTGCGGATCTGTCAAGAAAAAGCTGCAGAGGGCTAAACCCGTTGTTGACAACAAACAAATCGAGAGAGTAATTTTTAGGTATTTTGCCATATAACCTTATATAAAACCATCAAACAGATAATAGAAAATTAAAAAAAAACAATTCACACACAACATGGACTGAATAAAATGAAACAAAAATTAACGATCTAAGTATTCAAATTGACGACCTCTGGCGTCAAGACATTTTTCACACCTACGTGTCAATCCCTCATGTGTGGTGCTTCTTATTGAATCCGGATCCAATTCACAAAATAATTCTCGAACCCGCTGTATGCAATCTTCTTTAGTAGAAACTGCAGTGTTGTAGATTTTATTTTTTTATAGTACCCCATAAAAAAATCGAGAACAGATAAGTCAGGCGATCGAGGCGGCCAAAGGTGTGGCCCATTGTTGGCAATACATCGGTCACCAAATAGAGATTGTAAAAGATTGTTAACCAGGTGACCATTATGAGGAGAGGCCCCATCATGTTGGTAAAATATTTGCCTATATTCATTAAATGGAAGGTTATATTTTGTCATATATTTTGCAAAATTTCCAAATAACGCTCACCTACAAGCAAATAAGTAGAGTTTACACAAAGTATTTTATGAATTTAGGATTAATTCTAACCATTCAAATTATCGTCGTATATTTCTACGGAAACAACGCCGTCATTCCTTATAGCACAATAAACTTTAAACTGCCAGCATTCCTGAAAATGCCCTTCCCTAGAAGGATGAACAGTGGTGTCACTCCAATAGTGGGAATTACGACGATTGAAAAGTACATTCTTTGAAAATTTTGCTTCATCCGTCCATATGATGTTATCTAAAAACAGCTCGTTTTCTTGTAATCGCATTAAAATAAATTCACAGAACTCCACCCTTCTGGAAAAATCAGTTTCCTTTAAATGTTGCACAACTGAACAAGCATAAGTTTGGAACTCATGTTTTCGTAAAATTCGCAGAACGGAGGTCTTGGACAATCCTGACTCCAATGCTACTTGCCTCGTTGACTTTGTAGGGTATGCAGCAAAATATCCCAAAATTGCTGTCTCAATTTGTTCGTTGTCAACAACGGGTTTAGCCCTATGCACCTTTTTCTTGACATATCCGCAGTTTTTGAAATTATCTACTATTTGTTTGAGGGTTTTACGTGACGGTTTCTGTTTATCTGGATATCTATCAGCAAATGTATCACACGTTCGCGAAATTACTTTATTACATTGTCCATAAATAGTAAATACATTTAAATAATCTTCGTGTGTGTAATTTAACCGTGCCATTATTAGCTATTTAATCAACAAACTGTCAAAGTTTCCATAGAAACACACTCGGCAATTTATTTTCCATGGCAAACGCTTATGGTAGGAAATTTTTCAAAATATCAGGCTTTGAAATGAGTTTTTTCAAAATAAAATGAAAACCGTTTGATTCAGGTATAGGTAATTACATACAAAGTATCAGTGATTTTTTGAGCTGAACACGATAGTGTTATAAAAAAGGGGGTTCCAATTTGAAAATCGCGAGTTTTTTGCAATTTCTCATTGCAAATTTCAAGAATTTTTTTGGACACTCTGTATACTGTATCGTTAGTCTCGATGTGGAAATAGATGAAGTGAAATATCTTTCAAGATAATTCTAAAAATCGTAACGAAATATGTTCTTATTATAAAAATATGGGTATCTTTATGACTGGCCGTAAATGTCAAATTTTATCTTAAAGTCTAAATATCTTCTGGATGGTTGATGATAGGTATAGAACATTATTTACAAAAAGTGTTCAGAATTTATTGTAGAATCTGAAACTGCGTTAAAATACAGGATGTTCCATTTAAAATAAGCGAATCGACATCTACTTCCGGTATAACCGGAAGGGCCGCCATCTTGAAAATATGTTTAACCTGTGGCCCCCCAACGACTTTAGTGTAATATCCAATTTTCAGGTCTTTCCTATTGATAGTTATCCCGCAATCGATCGTGGGACCTCCCAGAGGACCACCCAGTATATATATATATATATATATATATATATATATATATATATATATATATATATATATATATATATATAAATTTGTAACGGATCCTGGTTTTAGGTTCTAGGGACCCAAATTCGCGCTCATCTAAAGAATTTTTTATAAAAGCTTTTCATCGTGACCTCTCTGTACTGTCTTAATGAAAATTAGCTAAAAGACATTTTAATTCACGATAATTTGAAACAAATTTGTAGTCTCAAAATGATCATTTTTTCATCAGGAATTTTTTCAAATGATTGATAAACTTTCTCATATTCATCTCGAATCTAATAAACTCATTTGGCTAGACTGTAATAGCTGTAATATATTATTTGATAAAAAAACGGACAAGTATATCAAGCAAATTTAAGTGGCTCCCTAATATCAATTCGACACAACTGTACAAATATCTTCTAACAAACAGTGACAGATATAATAAATTATACATGCGATTCTCGGCAATAAACTCTTAAACTACATTCAAACTTGCCAAGTAGGTCAATGCCGTCTGAGCCAATTACAACTCCGATAACAATTTTAGTGACAGTAAAAATAAATAGGAGGCTGTGAAAATTGAATCAGGATTTAAAAAAAATACACACAAAGAAAATCGTGTGGTTATTTTTTTATAGCTATTTGTAAGATGTGGTTGCAGAATTATATTTGTGTGCAGATAATTGTGCTAAGATTGAATTTTATAAATAATCATGTGAGTTTAAAACAAAAACGAAAAAGCCTGGGACTTTTATGCCAGTGTAACAAAAACTGTCATTTTTGTTCTCAGCAAAATGTAAAATTTTGATGAATACATTTGACGAAAGTAGAAAGCTAAAATTTTAAAAGTAATGATGGCATAATGAAGAGCTTTGGTAAATGAAAGTTTTGATTTTGAATGAAGGTAAAGGAAAAACGTATAAGAACAAACTGTCATTTTGTGTATCAAAATTTAAAGTCTGCGAGATTATAAAAGTCAAGGGTAAAGGTTTACCTTCTGCGCGCGTGTTCGATTTTTATTGAATTTTATATATAGACGTGTTTTAAGGTGTAGATGACGAAAGTCACAATAAAAATCAGGGCAGAAGCCAACTTTTGGAGATATTTGGACATTTGTGTAGGAAAAACGTAAGTTGACTTTTGCGGCATGTTTTTGAAATGATTTACACATTTTCGGGGGTCGTTCGTTTTATATCAAGCTAAAGAAGGGTGCATTCCACTATTCTAATTCATTTTCACATAGTTAGTGCACCCCCTTAACTGCTTATGTGTCTGAAAATTACCCTTCTTTTTATCATACTAATTGAAATCGAAATTTGACATTTAGTTGGCTTTATATGTCAAATGTCTATTTCAACTTAGGATCGGTTATACGATGAAAAGAAGGGTAATTTTCAGAGACACATAAATAGTTAAGGAGGTGCACTAACTATGTCAAAATGAATTAGAATAGTGGAATACACCCTTCTTTAGTTTGATATAAACCGAACGACCCCCGAAAAAGTGTGAAACATGTCACAAAAGTGAGTACAACTTACGGTTTTCCTGCAAAAATTGCCAAATAACTCCAAAAGTTAGCTTCTGCTCTCATTTTTATTGTGATTTTCGTCATCTATACCCTAAAATACGTTTATATACAAAATTTCATCAAAATCAAACACGCGTCCTGAAAGTAAATCTTTACCAAGTCAAGTGTCAAACCATTATAGAAAAAAAGAAGGCTCATTGCCAAATTTCTTCCGGCTTAACATATATCCGCATTATCGCATCGTGCCAAAACTTGGTAAGACATTGGCTCAAGTTTTATTAGCCTTGGAAAAACAAAAATGGATTTTACGCCAATTAGTTCTTAATAACTGACACTTGTTCATCACTATGTCAGAATTCACGAAAACTGAATATAGAGCTGATATTAAATCCCTTACTCCAGAAGGTCTTCCACATCAAAGCAACAAAGGTCGGCTGGGTTGGGGTGTACGTAGAAAATTCTCCCTATTATTCTGTAGTAAAAGATTGGTCCAAACGGTTTCGAATGGAGCAAGAATCCTTGGAAATGATGCAAGGACAGGAAGGACGGTGAAAGTGGTGTCGGACAAGGTTGAACTTGTTGAGCATCTCGTATTAGTGATGGTGGTGTCGGGGGAGGATGGCATTCATGGTTGTTTATACCATTAGCCACAAAAATTAAATTTGGTCAAGGAGTAGATATTTGTGCATCCACCGTTGCATTTTAGCAAAATTAACACTTACTAAATACTTATTTAATTTAGAAGCAGCCATGTGTACAACCAATTGTAGCATTTAAAAAATTAACAAAATTGACCATTACTGCTATCTTTTTTTTTCTCCCTCAGTGCTCGTCCGCGTCTTTGCTGCCCCGATAGCACCGCAGCCTTTGGCTTATTGTGCATGCCCTGTGTCTTTTCTACTCCACCCATTCCAAAATCACTGTGCCTTGAACTAGTCTGCACAGCAATTGGTAGGGTGAAGTTTTATATTGCTCTGTCTCCGGTCTAGGCTGACCGTAGATCAGTTGTCTTTTGCGGTCCAGAACTTTACACTCGCACAAGATGTGCTGGACTGATTCCTCCCCCTCGCCGCAGAGTATGCATGCCAGGTCCCCCTTGAACCGCCCCATTTTATGCAGTTGTTTCTTGACAGCCATGTGTCCCGTCAGGAGTCCTGTTATGTTTCTGAGCTGTAGAGCTGCTAAATCTTAGCAGAGGACAACTGGGTTCCTCAATTACTAACTTCCTATCTCTGAGCCCTGGACAGTCTACCCAGTAGGCCTTGTGTTCGTTTCTGACCCAGGACTTAATGGCTTCCCTGGCAGTGCTCTTTGTCACGCCCAGAACCGGTTCTGGTCACATAAATGCTTCTGCCGACCCTCTCTTCGCGATACTCTCAGCTGATTTATTGCTTTTGATCCCCGAGTGACCCGGCACCCAGATGAGGGTAACCTCATTCTGCCCAGTCAGGTCGCTCGTCTCGTCTCGGCATTCACTTAGCAGCCTGGAATTTACCCGTGGGCTACTTAAGGCCTTGAGGGCTGCCTGGCTGTGTGTTGCTATGAGGAGCCGCTTGTTTGTATAGCCCCTCCCCTTGTTCTACCGCACAGAGTGCAGGGTTTCGGCCTTAAAGGCTGTTGCATTGGCTCCGAGGAAAATACTATGACTTACGTTTGGTCCTTCCGAATAAACACCTACCACCGTCCCACGCTTCGCGCCGGATTCGTCCGTGAACCGGACGAGTGCGTCCCGTGGTAATCTCGGCGTCTCATCGGACCATGCCTCGCAGTCGTGGATTTCCACTGTAAACGTGTTTTCCCTGCAGATTCGCGGACTCGCGCAGTCCCACCTCATTTCAAGCATGGGCACTTTCACGATCTTCTGAATTTTGCAGTGGTCCCTGCAGCCTGGGTTGATCTCCAGTCTACCAGTGCAGGCTGGTCTCTATAGACCTAAGTGTATGGAAGGCAGATCCAGCAACACCTCAATGGAGGCTGTTGGGGTTGAAGCCCCTGCGATGCCCAGACAAGCCATCCTTTGGATCTTGCCTAGTTTTTGTTTGGCACTGGATTGTGTCACCTTAGGCCACCAGACCAGTACCTCCCTGGCCATTGGGATGTTTCTACCGTATAGAGTGAGAGTTCTGTGGCTCTCCCACTTCCTCCTCCTCGTAAACGGTATGACGGTTGCTTTCTCGAGGCCCACCCCGAGCCCTTGGCCATCCGTTCACCTTTCCACCACTTTCAGTGCTGTCTGAATCCGCTCCCACACTGATTGTGTAACCTTTCCTCGGATTATGATGACAATGTCGTCCGCATAGCCCAGTTCCTCGTACCCCCCTCCCGAGAGCCTACCTATCAGGCCGTCCACGACTAGGCACCAGAGCAGGGGAGACAGAACGCTCCTCTGCGGCCACCCCGCCGAGACCCCCGCCAGCAGAGTCCCTCCCGCGAGTGAGGTGAACACCGCCCTGTCTCTGAGCATGGAACCGATCCACCTGCAGCAGATCTCCTCTATTCCACGCTCCCTGACAGCCGCCGGTACCGATCCGAATGAGGTGTTGCTGAAGGCCCCCTCTATGTCTAGGAAGGCCCGCAGCGCCACCTCCCTGTTCTCCAGCGTATTCTCCAGTTTTAGCACCAGTTGGTGCAGTGCTGTTTCTGTTGAGACTCCTGCTGTGTATGCATATTGTCCGCAGTGTAGGGGATACGCTTCCAGTACATTACTGCTATCTTACATCTAACATATTTTTTAATTAACCTAATTAACAATAATTAAGGATTGGGGACATGGGTTCCACTGGAACACTATTCTCTCGACCACGGGGTGTACCGTGGTATTTATTAACATCACAATAGGAACACCACGAAGAGTTAAGGGTAACATTAGGAAGTTTACAGTCTTCTAAACTAAGTTAAATCATGTTTAGCATTGATTCAGTTTTAACCTAGACTCATCTCTTTAACCACCTATTCTTATCTTCATTTTCACACTATTGCTTAACGTAAATATACTTAATAATTCAGCCACTACAATATATCATTATAATCTAATATTACAATGTAAAAAAAAGGAAACTAACAGTACATATATTTTTTAAAGATAAACATGACTTAATGGGTAGTGTAATTTCAAATTATCTAGTGAAGCTGATACATGTGTACGCTGCGTCTCATAGAGCAGGCGCGATAATATAATGTAATTAAGATAACCTACTGATCTCTGGTCGTAGTTACAGTGGTCATTGTTGAAAATTCCTATGCGATGCAAGTGAGCTGGATACCTCCCGTGATTGATTAATAATCTAACTATCGTCGTTGAGTAGATCCTGTCCAAGTTATTGTGTTTGGCTGGCTCACATGTGTGTGGTAATGCTGGATTGATTAGTCTGTTTGCTGATTTGCCAGAATTAAGTCTCCAGAGTTTTTCAGGCATTCGCAACCTGTGTCTGGAAAAGCAGATTACAGCGATATTTCCTATGCTCATCCATCGATGAGTTTAGCTCCACCTTTGTTTGGGACAAACGTTGATCATCGTCTAGTTTATTTTACCTGGATTCTACGACAGACAAGGGTAAACTTTACTTTCAGCATGAATTTTCGTTGGCCATTTGCGCTAGCCCAATCGATGATTTGCTAGTTGGTCCTTACATTCCTCCCATAAGATAAAATGCCGCCAATTACCTACAGTGCCTTGTGGAAGACCTGTCACCAATGTTCCCCCGACATGTGGATTTATATGGTTGTGGCACCAGTACATTTCGGAGTTGAGGTCTGGAACATTATTAACAACAATTATTATCCACAATAGATTTTTTGAGCGGTACCTATTGCATGGCCGCCTGATCCCTTGATCATAATCCTTTCGATTATTATCTTTGAGGAGAAATAAACGTTTTAGTATACACACAAGTTTCATACAACAGAGCAGAATTTTTCAAGCAGAATTATTGAAGCGTATTCAGCAAGCTGACCAACAAATAAGAGAAAACCAGCGTTAATTAAGAATAAATTGTCACTTCATCCATTGACATACGAGCCCAAGCTGATATTCAGTAAAGAGAAGGGCATTTTTAACAGATGATGGATGAGAGATTTGCTGAATAAGTTGAGATTTGTTTGGTTTTAGAATTTAAATCTTATAATAATTTCTTTTGCTTGTAACCTCGGAAGGAATAAAAATCGAACTACCACTTTTATGTCAGAGCCTAGATGGTTCAGATGTAAGAACGTGTGCCTGAACCCAAGCGTACTTGGTTTGATCCCAGGGTTCTCCTTTCACTTTTTTAGTACATACTGTAACATTATCAGTAACCGAGGTTATCACATTGTATTTTAGCAAGTTGAATGCCTGCATGTTTCGCCCGTCGGAGGGGATGTAAAGCCGTTGGTTCTGTGTCCATGAAATGTTGGGAACGTTAAAGATACCTACCCTCCTTAGAGAAAGGTAGGGGTTAGGCAACATTTCCAGGATAGTAAGGTGAAACTGCTCTCTGGCGTCGGTGATTGGCCATAGTTGTGAAAATAGACCGAAGTTAAAGAAACAAAACCACAACACACACAACACTTTTTTTTTGTCTTAGAACTTAGCTTAGCCTACTATATATATATATATATATATATATATATATATATATATATATATATATATATATATATATATATTTGTGTGTGTGTTTGTATGCATGCATAAGTATGTACCTATATAAATATTAAAATTTACTGTGGGTATGGGTTCTAGAACGGTTTATTAGTAACAATATTTTCTCGTTGTAAACAAACGTTTTTCGAGAATTAGGGGAAAAACAAAACTGATTATTTAAAGTAAATTACCTAGATACCAAAAATATGAAAAGCAAAAGGTATAAATGTAATTAAAACACCTACTCCCATATGTTTCTTTATCATGTCTAATTGTTAATACATCTTGTTACATAATAGTACTGCAGCATGATATACCTAATCGTAATTAACCATCAAACTTTCTATGCCAACAAAACTTCTTCGACTTCTCAGGTATCTATTTTTCACATTTACGACATTTTATTTGAATATTGCTCTTCAAGTTACAAAACAGAAATGACCTTAACTTGAAATTCAAATAGTTTTACGAAACTTGATACAGCGTCTTGTAATCTTAGTAGGTAAACGATATGCTATTGCACAAGAATTGATATCCTTTCAGTTATTTTTATTAATTTATATTAATAAGTGTATTAAGTTCTCGTAGTAGGTGTTCAAAGTCGCTTATTATTAGCGGTGTTTATATATATATATATATATATATATATATATATATATATATATATATATATATATATATATATATATATATATATATATATATATATCGTATCGATAAATCAAAAAATAATGGGCCGATTTTAATGAAATTTGGAACGTACCTTCCTTTTGTAAGTGGCTTGGATAAGATCGTTAGCCAGGGTAATCGGACTATTTTTTCCGAGAAAATTTTGGGTTTTCCTTCGGAAAATTTTCGTATCTCCGCAAATAACAGATCTATGACAACCAAATTGGGCATATACGTTTCTACTATCCAACTTACCCTACGTGCCAATTTAGATCTCTTAGTTGAAAGGAAAAAAAGTTATAGGCAAGGGTGCCACTGGTGATCAGAGGAAAGCACAAGACCAATAATTTTGTGTGATTAACAAAATCAATTTAATTGAAAGAAGTGTTTTTACAAATCCTTAAGACTTAGCTTCAACCATCATTGTCATGTAAAAGGAATGTAGTTACAAAATTTGATTAAAATCGGCCCATTATTTTTTGAGTTATCAGTGTGATACACACACACACACACACACACACATATATATATATATATATATATATATATATATATATATATATATATATATATATATATATATATATATATGACCCTGTATATGTATTCTAGGGGGCCTAGTTCGCGCTCATTTGAAGATATTTTTTCAAAATTCAATAGTCGTGATCACCTCATTAGTGAATTTTTTTAAGAAAATTTGCTAAAATGTATCAAAACAATGTAATAATATGTATCCTAATCTGCATTCTTCAAATTCAACTATTGATTAATAGTCATATTGTACCTAATATTTCTTTATGAATCAGTTTGGAATATTAATACAGTCATTTGAAATACCTGGCGAATTATTTGTCCGGAAATATTTTAAATGACTTAAAAATTCCGTCTGCTGGAAATTACTAAACCACACTGGTATTTGTTTGTCAGGGTAGAAAATATTTACATCTTATTCCGTGTGGTTTTGTATTTTTATATTTTTTCTCCTACGTTACCCAGAAAATTTTAAGTAAAAGGTATTACAAAGAATAATTTGACGTTTCCCAAATTTGTGGTCGTGAAACCAATGATTTTTGTTTTAAAACAAACTATGATACATACAAATAGAAAGTATTACTAATATATTGAATTAAAAATACAGGGTGCCCAGCATATATGAAATAATGGTTATAACTTCTTAGAAACACCGTTTATAAAAAAATGTTTTAAGCAGAAGTTTTTTTATTATGTTTTTCTACTTTTTCTGATAACTTTGGATTTTTCTGAAGCCAGTAAATTCGTAGCCATGGTAACCAACTTTTTTTTTCAAATGGGAACATATTATTATCTGCTCTTATTTGAGATTAATTCTTTTTTTGCCGTATTGCCGTGAGAACTTTTTATTGGGTTGCATTACAATATTTTTGAAATAACCTCAAAATTAAGTACAAGTTCTGAAATCCGAATTCACGAACCTTATCGAATAAAGGGCCGCGCCTTGACATTTGCATGTAATGTTATCTTGTTAACGTTATAATAAGTCGTATTATTAGTTCCCATATCAGAAAAAAAACAATATATTTTTGCGGCCAATGTGAAAAATAGTTCGTTTAAGTGAAACAAAAAGATTTCAGATTCTAATATCAGTTGATGCGGCGATCGCAAAAGACCACAAATCGAGGCCTCCAACATTTTCAATGAACTCTATTCCAACAGAGAACTAATTACTAAGTCAGTGGTGTGTAAAGCACCAAAGAGATTAAGATAATCAGGTACTGTAAAGCACCTGCAATAACTCAGACCTCAGAATCATGCAAAAAGAAGGAATAACGTTGACTGAGTAAGGTCTATTGTCAAGAGGAGGGGCTACACCAACAAGCCGATCCTCATAGCCACAGACAGCCCGGCAGTCCTTAAGGCACTAAGTAGCCCACGGGTAAATTCCTGGCTGGTGAGTGAGTGTCGAGACGAGACGAGCGACCTGGCTGGGCAGAATGAGGTCACCCTCAGCAGAACTATTCATGGGACCAGAACCGGCTCTAGGCGTGACAAAAAGCACTTCCAGGAGAGCCATTAAGTCCTGGGTGAGAAACCAACACAAGGTGTACTGGGCAGACTATCCAGGGCTCAGACATGGGAAGTCAATAGTTGACGAACCCAGTTCAAAGAGAGCTGTGGGGCTGCTAAATCTTAGCAGAGGACAGCTCAGAAACACAACAGGTCTCTTAACGGGACACATGGCCGCAAGAAACACCTGCATAAAATGGGGCGGTTCGAAAGGGACGTCGCATGCAGACTCTGCGGCGGGGGGAGGAAGGGGAAATCAGCCCAGCACATCTTGTGCGAGAGTAAAGCTCTGGACCGCAAAAGACAACTTATCTACGGTCAGTCTAGACCGGAGACAGAGCAATATAAAACTTCACCCTACCAATCGCTGTGCAGACCGGAGGCAGAGCAATATAAAACTTCACCCTACCAATCGCTGTGCAGACTAGTTCAAGGCACAGTGATTTTTGAACGGGTGGAGTAAGACTAAGGGTATGCACAATCAACCAAAGGTTGCAGTGCTATCGGGGTGGCAAGGCCGCGGACGAGTCCTGACGGAAAAAAGGTCTATTGTCACACAACGCTAGTAGGACACATTTTAAAAATCAAGTATTACCTGCATCATGTTAACAAGATGACATTATATGCAAATGTCAGTAGGCAATGCCATCTCTTCGATAACGTTCCTGAATTCGGATTTCAGAATTTGCACTCAATTTTGATTGGGTTATTATTTACCTACTATTTGTATTAACGTTAAAGTATAGTTACCTAGTTATTTTATATTATAAGATCCTAATAAGCTGGTAGCAACTAGCACCAGCGGAGTCGATTTCGAGGTTATGGGATGCGCAAAGCGTACACGCTTCTTTGTGATAAATAGCTACGTGTGGTCAGATTAAACTAGGAGAGAGAGAGAGAGAGAGGGAGAGAGAGACGGCTTTTAATTTTAAATACCGTGAACGTGAAGAATGGAAAGCTTAATATTTATACATAATAAAACGTCGTTCTATATTGCTTTTAAACAAATTGAATCACTTTCATTACATTTTTTATTTATTAGTATACATTCGCATGCTAAAATTTAGCGCTTTTGTACGCAAACTTTGTCCCGGTATTAGGAAAGAGATAGTCCAAGGCTTGTACATTATATACAGCTCTATCTATAACATTTTGTGTAAATTAAAACTGTCGTGACAACATACTACCTGGCCCTGCACCGAGATAACGTCTCTGTCGTATCTCTCAAAATGTTCTCCAGTCTGACATCTTGCAATAACTTCCATTGTTTAGATTTTTATCTACGATTTATTTAAATAGCATAGCAGTACAGAGAAAGCTGTCTTTGTTCAACATTGTAGATATTGCATTACACAATCTGAAGTGATGTCGAGGATTAATTTCGAATAACTTTATTTTCCTTTGATCAAACAAGTTGAAATTTGGTGCACAACCACGTATGTCTATGTTCTTTTAAGTTATAATGTTTCGTTTCAATCACTTAGAAAATTTGAGAGATATTGCGTTTTAAAAAATATTTTTTAATTTTTTAAAAAGAAAAATTGGCCATTAAGATTTGATGAACGAACTCATCCAAGCCATTAGCAAAATAAGGGTAATTCCCAAATTTGGTCCAAATCAGTGAAGTATTTTTTGAGTTATCGGTTGGATACGTAATTCGCGCTCACTTGAAGAAATTTTCCGAAACTCTCACCATCGATACCTCTCTATTAGTGAATTTTGTTAATGGAAATTCACTAAAAAGAGTCACGCACCGATTGGGGTCGCAGCGCTGAGAGGGTAAAGGTATATACGACTCATAAACAATCTAGGATCTAACACTTCATTAATCTTTAACTAATATTAGTAGGGAAGCTATAAACTCGATTGCAGCTTTGAGAACTGATATAGAAATAGCCAATAGATCTGAAATTAATAATATTAGCATTACAATATTTATAAAGTAACTGATCTGTTCAGTTCACGTCGTTTAGTATATAGAATGCATCATGCTTTCCTGGGTTAGGAAATAGATTGCAAAACTATTAATCACAAGCAGTTACTGTAATACAATTTAAGGCTTAAGTAATTATTTGGTTTATAAACACACAAATAATAAGGTAAGTAACAAGTCGGCGCCAAATAATACTCACTGTCCATTCATATTACATTATTATGGAGAACCATTATTGGTAAATCAATATGCTTGGTCCAAGAATTATAAATTATAACAGACTAATTACATTAAGACATCAAAAATTCACTTGGTGAAATGTTGTCATGGAAAAAAAATTCAGCTAAACTTCACTCACCAAGGCCAGAAAATCCATTAAAATAAATGTCATATAATCGAGAACGAATGGGAAGTTTACTTTCACTATTAAAATTGTATATATATTAGGTGCCAAGTAATTGACAGTTGACAGCACCCGAGGGAGGGTTCTAAATCATTTTTCACACCGTTTATATTTATCAAAAGTCCCTCTACTAGAATCCCGTTATCATTAACCTTTGGTTGAAAGATACACTAAGCAACGAAATGTACAAAGAAGTCCAGGATAGCGAGTGTAGAAGCGGCAGCAGCACCCCAGATGTGGAAGCAGTATTCGAGGTTTGGTCTTATTTGTGAAGTATATAAGGTATAGAGATTAGCTGGTGAAAAGTATTTGCGAGCCCGGAAGAGGAAACCTAATTTCTTAGCAGCCACTTCTGCAATTGATATGACATGTTGGTGCCAATTGAGATTTCGATCCACAGAAATGCCAACAAGTGAAAAGGACACATTACTTTGAATAACTTGGTTGTTTATTGTGATGGGTCTAGGGCTGGTGTATCTGTTATGAGAAAGAAAACAAGACTGTGATTTGGTGGGGTTGAATTGAACAAGATTTCTACTTCCCCAGTCTAATATTTTTTGGAGATCCACGGAGATAGAGCCCTCCATGAGTCTGTGATCCTCATCTAATTTTGCTAAAGAGACAGGCTTAGAATATTGTATATTTGAGTGGAGGGTGCTGTCGTCCGCGTAACTGTGAACTGGGTTGGGTGTGCTAGAGAGGAGGTCATTGATGTGGAGAAGAAACAACGTAGGGGCTAAAGCTGAACCTTGAGGAACTCCTGCATTAATTGGATACAGTTTAGAGGAATGGCCATCCACGACAACAGAAATGTTCCGGTTGGAGAGGAAATTTGCTGTCCACGTACAGAGTTTTGGTGGTAGGTCATAGGCCAGTAGTTTATTAAGCAGCGCCGCGTGCCAGACCTGGTCGAATGCTTTGGATATGTCTAGAGCGACAATCTGAGATTCACCGTGTAGTTCCATAGACTTGTTCCAAGCATGGGTGACAAAGGAAAGGAGGTCGGCAGTTGATCTGTGCTGACGGAATCCATACTGCCTGTCGTGGATTAGACTGTGTTTTTCAAGAAATTTTAGTAATTCGGTGTTTATATACTTTTCCATCACTTTAGAGAGGACTGAAAGGAGAGAAATAGGTGTGTAGTTGCTAGGAAGCGCTTTTGATCCTCTCTTGGGGACGGGTTGTACTCTAGCAGTTTTCCAGTTACTAGGGAATATGCCTCTATTGTAAGATGTCTGAAATAGACGAGTCAGGACAGGAGCAAGTTCTGGTGCGCATTTTTTGAGAACCATTGCTGGGATCTCGTCAAGGCCAGAGGCTTTCCTGATATTAAGAGAAGAGAGCATCTTTCGTACCTTTTTAGTTTTGAAAATGATATCCGTCATTTTATGCGCGACATTGGGAACTGTTGTTGGTTGACCTTTTGACCTTTTCAAGTCTGGCCTTGTCACAGGATTTAGAGAACCAAGGCTTTTGAGTGGCTGAAGAGGTTTTTTGTGTACGCGGAATAAATAATTCCTTGCCAGCTCGGATAATTTTGGTGACGTTTTGTGAGATATCCGAGGGGTCAGGATGAGAGAAGCAGACAGACGCCCATGAAAATGAGCAAAAGTAATCTCGCATTTCGCATACTAGTTTCGCTTTTATTTAAGCTCATCTGTGTGTTATACCAGCAATAATCAAAACATATCTAAATTAATTGGCTTATCGTAGCCAAATTCTGAACGAAACGTGGGATGTACAAGCTACTGACATCTAAAACGAAACAAGCAACTTTGTCTGTAAGACGACTCCGGTGCAAGTTCTGTGCGTCAGGTGCCGCCGTACAACCACAAACAATCTTTTAAAGTCGTCAGTCTTGCCACTATATTCCTATAAGGAAATATACGAATAATATAAAAATAGATATATATATATATATATATATATATATATATATATATATATATATATATATCAAGATTATTACTGGAAACATATACTAGTTTCGCTCATATTTGAGCTCATCAGTGTGTTATACCAGCAATAATCAAAACATATCTTAATTAACTGGCTTAACGTAGCCAAATTCTGAACAAAACGTGAGATGTACAAGCTACTGACATCTAGAACGAAACAAGGAACTTTGTAAGACAACTCCGGTACAAATTCTGTACGTCAGGTACCGCCGTACAACCACAAGCGATCTTTTAAAATCGTCAGCCCTGCCACTATATTCCTATAAGGAAATATACGAATGATATAAAAATAGATATATGAAGATTATTACTGAAAACACATACTAGTTTCGCTCTTATTTGAGCTCATCAGTGTGTTATACCAGCAATAATCAAAACATTTTTTTGATATAGGGGGGAGAAATGCCTCATTCACAACGTAGTTCCGTGGGATATCGAGGTACTGTGAGACTCGTACTCTTAGTACACCTACTCACTAAAACTCCCTCCCTAGGAGTACCGGACCTTAGTCCATACCTCCGTCGGATAGAATACACACAATGACTTTTTGGGTATGAATGTTTCCATTCTGTTTTTGCCGCGGGGGCGTTAGCGGGTAAGTATAAGCTTTGGACGCTTATGATTATGTGGAAGTTGCTCATTGTAGTCGGCGGCACTACGGAGAAGAGCATTTGGGTAATAATCAAAACACATCTAAATTAATTGGCTTAACGTAGCCAAATTCTGAACGAAACGTGACATGTACAAGCTACTGACATCTAGAACGAAACAAGGAACTTTGTAAGACGACTCCGGTACAAATTCCGTACGTCAGGTGCCGCCGTACAGCCACAAACGATCTTTTAAAGTCGTCAGCCCTGCAACTATATTCCTATAAGGAAATATACGAATAATATAAAAATAGATGTACAAGCTACTAGCATTTAGAACGAACCTTTGTAAGACGACTTCGGTACAAATTCTGCACTTCTCACAACAGAGAAATTTGTGTTGGTATTGATGTAGTAATAGATGAATTGGCTAAATCAAAAAAGCGTCGACTGGATTTTATTTTGTAGAAATTTAATTTCTTTATTATCTGATCTATGATAGATCCTTTTGTGAACTGTGGTTGGGACATATTGATTACTTTTGTTCCTTTTTTTTGAACCAAAGTGCAAGTCTAGTATCTAGTATGTATTTTGATTTTATGCATGTATTTTTTCATATTGGAAAAATATATTGTTCATTGACTCATACTAACATTTTTTAAATTTATACCTTTTTTCTTTCGAACCCCCTGGTATCAAGCGACAAATCACCCCACTGGATACTGGAGCACGATTAATGAACGAAAATTTATTGAAACCAGAACTGCATATCACCACAGAGTAAATGTTTGCTGCGGAATTCTCGGCAGGCAGATTATTGGACCGTTTTATATTGATGGAAATTTGAATGGGGAAGGTTATTTATGCCTATTGCAGAATAGATAGAACCTTCATCAAACGATGTTGCTTGCGAAAATTAACAGATCTCGTGTCAGATGGATGGATGTCCTGCACCCAATACCCTTGCAGTGCGAAAATATTGACACAATAGTTTTCAAAGTCATATTATTGAGCCAAACCATAATGCTTAATGGCCTTCACGATCTCCAGATCTCCCATCAAACGATTTTTTTTCTTTGGGCCTACATAGTAAATCTAAAATTTTAAGATAATCACAAGTGTCGCATATAAAATGATATATATATATATATATATATATATATATATATATATATATATATATATATATATATATATATATATATATATATATATATATATATATATATATATATATATCCTGATATATGCGACCGATTGAGATAATTGTCTGACACTTGTGATTAGCTTAAGATTTTCTCTATGTACATTATCCCAAATATGTTGAGCCATACATGACTTATATAAATATAAATAATCCCGAAATACGTCAATTTTAGATTGAAAACATCCTGGAACGTGAAAACTTCACCCCTGCATTCAATGCCCTTCGATTGACAGTTGCAGCCTCAAAATTTTAAAATGGGAATTAGGAGCTTGTGATACCTAATTTGAAAGATCTATTCATTCTAAATTAAAAAATATTTAAAATGTATTGCAAAAATTAACAGTAAAAAATGAATCTGACGCTTCATTACATTAAAAAAAAGTTCGGGACGCAGCAAATGCGTTATGGTGGTGAATTTTCATTAAATGCTTCAAATTAGATTACTCAATTTTCTACAAACTTAGAAAGTTGAATTTTGGTACGTAGTAAGGTCTTTCTTTAGGCAACATATCCACCAAATTCCATTAAAATAGCTTTGTAATTTTCGGAGAAACAATTTTTTTTAAAGAAAGGCAACACCTAATTTTCCCGGAAAACCTTGTCCGATCTTCCTGGCTAACCAACTCATGAAAGCCATTAATAAAAGAAAGGTACCTGCTGAGTTTCATTTAAATCGGTTAATTATTTTTTGAGTTATAGGTTGGATACATACATACATACATACATACATATATATATATATATATATATATATATATATATATATATATATATATATATATATATATATATATATATATATATATATATATTCGATATCTCTCTATTAGTAAATTTTTTTTAATAAAAATTCACTAAAATGTATACCATGCACCAAAATTTAGGTCTCTAAATTAAAAGAAAAAAAATAGGCATTTAAAAAAAATAGGTGCCATTGACTACCTGAGAAACGCATAAAACCAAAATATTTTGTGTGGATAACAAAATCTACTGTATATCACAGACCAAGAATAAGTTTTTTTGGCGCAAAAAGGTCAAGAAATACCAGAAAAATTACTTTGAAAATGTCATAGCTTTTTTTCTTAAAACGTCAAAATTGGCCACATTTAGGCAAAGAACCTGAAACAAATACGAGTTATGCAGAGAAAATGTGTTTTACACAGCCTTCTTAAGTTTCAGCTTCAATCGTCATTTTCCTTCACTTTACTCAACTATTTGCAGAAAAATCGTTTCAAATAGGCCTTTTCTCTAATGTTTTGGTAGTAGTTTTGTTATAGAGTGTATGGTTTAATAGTGTGTAATTTTTAGCGAATTTTCATAGAAAAAAATCGCTTGGAAGACCGCTGCTTTTGAATTGTAAGAAGAGCGCGAACTTGGCCCCCTAGAGCCCACATATGCAGGGTGACGCATTTGTATGGGAAAGCTCAATATATCCATTATTATACAAGTAGGGAGAACAATTTATACGTTAATTATAGGGTGTCTTGAACTGCATCTTATAAAACTATTTTAATAATCACAGTGTGGCCCATAAGTCGTTGGTGATACAAATTATCTTTTTTTTTTTAATAGAACACCCCTTATTGTGTGTTTGCATTTTACATTGAATGCTTGTAAGGAAACAAATTACAGTCTTCGTCGTTTTCGAGTTATTTCAATTTTTTTGCAGCTTTTCACATTTTTTGGCGTATTTCAAAAATTATGATACGGTCTTTGTACCAGTAGATAACGGATCCCATGAAAATGACGCCTACAGAGATGTTTGCGTTTATATTATTTGTTAATTTTTGTACTTCTTCAAGCGATAAAGTTATTGTGATGAAATGTGGTACATTTTCTCTATTATATAGATTATACTGGTAATCAAATTCGATCACCGCGTTCATTAAAACAAAGACATATTCTGTAGTTATTAAAAATATTTTTATGAAAATTTACTACCATAACGCACTGGCTGCGTCCGGACTTTTAATTAATACCGCCTAAAAAAAGACACTGAAATCGTTTCTGCTTGCTTTCTCATTATCAAGAAATAACCGCGATTTTTTTTATTTTACTTCCACATCGTCAATACGTGTGGATCGGCGACAAATTTTTTTGGGCTTAAACGTTGAAAAAAGTGTCAAAACATATAGAAAACATAATTTGGGAATGAAAATTGTTTTTGTCTGTCGGTCTGTATCTCTGCCTGTAGTCACGATAACTTTAAAACGAATTGAGATATCGTCTTCCAATTTGGTACACAGTTAGCACCCGACAAACAAACGGTTCGGACTGTTTTTGGGTAAAATCGCTAAAGGAAGTAGGGGATGAATGGGGGGTGATTTGGTGACAATTGGTATTTTTTCGTTAAAACTCGAGTAATATAACGTTTTAGGGCTTTTTTATTAGAAATTTTTCAATTTCCTCAAACACCTTGTATTCTGTGCTAAAATTAGATTAGGGGTTAAATGTGCGAGGGTAAAATATCGGTGACGGAAATTTAGAATTTTTTTTGCTAAAACGGCGTAAAAGGTTTCAAAACATAAAGAAAACTTGATTCTGGAACGAAATTTTTTTGTCTGTCGGTTGGTCGGTCTGTTTGTTAGTAACCGCACTCACTTTTTAACGAATTGAGACATCATCAAATTTGTTATTCAGTTAGCACTCGATAAAGGAACGCCTCCCTTGTTTTTGGGTAAGATCACTTCAGGGGGTAAGGAATTAATGACGAGTGATTTGGTGAAAATTGACCTTTTTTCGTTAAAATTCGAGTAATACATATAACCTTTTAGAAGTGTATGCGTACAGAAATACAAATATTTTCTTTGTGGTCAAGTCATGGACCCTATATTCATTTCATGAGAATGTCTTGCTGAGAAGAGCTATGTGAAAGTGATTATTTAATTTGCAGCACTATTTTTCGTGTGGTAGCAAAGTTCATCACAATCAAATGATTTTTTTTACTGTAACTTATTTCAATCAATTTTAAAACCATAGTATTTTTTAATAGAGAATGAAGAGATCATTAAAATATTGCAAATATGTGTGTTTTCTTTTTAAAAAAGCAGGCATCAATTTTGGTTATCAGTATAACCTATATAGTAAAACTCTGGACTCAGCAAGTGCGTTATGGTAGTGAATTTTCATAAAATGTTTTTATTGCAAATATGTGTGTTTTCTTTTTATTTAAGAAAGCAGGCATCATTTTTGGTTACCAGTATAACCTATATATACTAAAAACAATGTGCCATGTTTCATAAAAATAACTTTATTGTGTGAAAATGTACAAAAATTTCCAAAAGTAAACTTAAAGTGTTCCCGGAAAAACTCGTTTCTTGGTCAACCTTATAGGTTAGGAGCAAATTGGGCTATTCAAATATGAAGCATTTGATCAAAATTCGCTACCATAACGCACTTGCTGCATCCAGAATTTTTGTCTTACAAACATGCATTATATTTCGATGGAAAATGAAAAAATGCAATAACATAAGGCGTGTTTGATTAAAAAAAAAAGAAAATTTGTATCAGAAACGACTTATGGGCCAGCCTGTAATTGTAGAAATATTTTTAAAGATGTAGTTCAAGACACCCTACAATTAATTTATACAATTTTGTTTTCATATCTGGTAAAATAAGGAATATTGAGCTTTATTGATTTTTGACGAAAATTCGACAAAAGTTATATACCATTAAACGATAAACTCTATAGCCAACGCTACCGCCAAGCATCAGAGAAAGGGTCTATTTGAAATGAATTTTCTGGAAACATTTTAGTAAAATGAAGGACAATGACGGTTAAAATTAAGACTTCAGGGTTTGTAAAACATACTTCTTGAGACATTTTCTTTCCATAGCCCGAATTATATTCAAGTTATTTGCCTAAATGTTGCCGATTTTGACGTTTTAAATCGCAACTTTGACGTTTTGAGAAAAACCCCAATTTATTTTTTTAAATGCCTATAACTTTTTTGTCTTTTGACCTACATAGTTAAGTTTTGGTAGGTAACTTACCTATAAGGATGTAAACCCGTGTACCAAATTTGGTTGCCCTTACTTTGTTAATTTTGGAGATATATATTTTTTTAAAGAAAACACAAAATTTTCCGGGAAAACCTGGGCAGATTTTCCTGGCTAACGAACTTATCCAAGCCATTTGCAAAAGAAATTTATTCACCAAATTTAATCAAAATCGGCCCATTATTTTTTGAGTTATCGGTGTGATATATATATATATATATATATATATATATATATATATATATATATATATATATATATATATATATATATATATATATATATATATATATATAAACATATAAAAATTGAAACTGACCCCGGATATGTATTCTGGGGGGCCTAATTAGCGCTCATTTGAAGAAAATTTTCAAAATTCAAAAGTCGGGATCTCCTCATTAGTGAATTTTTTTTAAAAAAATTCACTAATGAGCACCTTTTTTCTATTTAAAAAATTGGGGGCCGCAACTGTCGCTCAAAGGGGATTGAATGTAGAGGTGAAGTTTTCACGTTGCAGGATGTCACTTTTTAATCTAAAATTGACTTATTTCAGGATTTTTATCAATATACACAATAATTGAGATACTGAATTTATTCCATTTGACTGTTTCACACTGTAGAACAGTTTAACAAAGTTAGCACAACCGAAATACATGAAAATTTGAATAAGATAAAAAAATTGACTAAGTACACAACGAATATTAACGCCAAATGATTTCATACTAGCACAAAAAGTGTTTAAAAATTGTAAAATTTATATCTATAAAATACGTGTGCCTTGAAAACGGGAAACATCACAAAATTTTAAAATAAATTTATGGCTTTTTATACGGAACCTCGGTGGTTCAGGTGTAAGAACGTGTGCCCCTGAACCAAAAGGTACTGGGTTCGATCCCAGGGTACTCCTTTCACTTTTACAGTACAAACTGTAACATTAACATTAACCGAGGTTCTGGCATTGTATTTGAGCAAGTGGAATGTCTGCACTTTCCGCCCTTCGAAGGGGGCATAGAGCCGTCGGTCCCGTGTCCATGCGATGTTGGGCACGTTAAATAACCCTACCCTCCTTACAGAAAGGCAGGGGTTCGGCAAAATTTCCAGGATAGTGAGGTGAAACTGCTCTCTTGCGTCGGTGATTGGTCATAGTCGCGGAAATAGGTCAACGTTAAAGAAACAAAACACGCACACACACACACACATGTGGCTATTTATATATTAGCCAGAGAACAAAGCAACAAAAATTTAGTATAAAATAGTATTAAATAAATAAGTTTAAGGGAAACAAAATTTAGTGAAAAATAAGCAAGATAACTTACCATACAATTGCAAGAAAAATCCGAAGAAAATTAAAAAATTCATAATTCCTCTAATTGACGACTGTTTATGTATTAAATTGCACTACAATCCACAAAATGTCATTCCTTTTATACTTTATTTTATAACAACACAGAATAAAGTCGATTTGATGACAAAAACGTTGTTATATCAACCGTTTTCACTTTCAATAACTCTATTATAAAGTTGTAAATATAACAATATTATAACCTAAACCTGCATGCCTAACTGACATAAGTGACTGAAAGAGCAAGAGTGATCGTATGATAGTATTCGGGTCAAGATATACCTAATACAACTTTCCCTCGCATTTGATTAAGAAAGTTTTGAGTACGTGTTCAAGTTCATATAAGTAATTTATGTGGAAAATACCAGCTTTGTGATCAATACCTACTTCTTTTGCAAATTACCCATTAAACAATGTTTAAGTGATTAGTAAAGAATTATTAACATATTACATGATAAATTGTTCTTGAAAATTGCTAATTGAATTGTAGATACAGGTAACAAAAGTCTGGACGCAGCAGTGCGTTATGGTAGTGAATTTTCATTAAAATGTTTTTTAATAGCAAATATGTGTGTCTTTTTAAAAGCAGGCATCGAATTTGGTTACCAGTATAATCTGTATAGTAGAAACAATGTGCCATGTTTCATCAAAATAACCTTATTGTTTGAAAATGTACAAACATTTCCGAAAGTAAACTTAAAGTGTTCCCGAAAAAACTGATTTCTTGGTCAACCTTATAGGTTAATAGCAAGTTAAGCTATTCAAATTTAAAGCATTTAATGAAAATTCGCTATCATAACGCACTTGTTGCGTCCTGAATTGTTTTCTTTTAACTGACAGACCTAAGTTTTAGTACATGGTGAACTTTTTATAATACCAACACGCGGACCAAATTTGGTTGCCATTACTCCTTACTTATTATTTCCGGAGATATAAAAATGTTTTTTATAGTCAATATGTGTGTTTTTTTTAAGAAAGCAGGCATCAAATTTGGTTACCAGTATAACCTATATAGTAAAAACAATGTGCCATGTTTTATCAAAATAACTGTATTGTTTGAAAATGTACAAAAATTTCCGAAAGTAGAGTTAAAGTGTTCCCGAAAAAAATCGTTTCTTGGTCAACCTTATAGGTTAATAGCAAATTGAGCTATTTAAATATGAAGCATTTGATTAAAATTCGCTACCATAACGCACTTGCTGCGTCCAGAATTTCTTTTCTTACAAACATGCATTATATTTCGATGGAAAATGCAAAAATGCAGTAACATAAGGCGTGTTTGATTAAAAAAAAAGAAAATTTCTAACACCAACGACTTATGGGCCATCCTGTGATTGTAGAAATAATTTTTTAAGATGTAGCTCAAGACACTCTATAATTAATATTTACAATTTTTTTTCATATCTTGTATAATAACGAATATATTAAGCTTTATTGATTTTTTACGAAAATTCTACAAAAATTACATATATACCATTAAACAATAAACTCTATAGCTAAAACTACTGCCAAACATCAGAGAAAGGGTCTATTTGAAATGAATTTTCTGGCAATATTTTAGTAAAATGAAGGACAGTGACGGTTGAAACTAAGACTTCAGGGTTTGTAAAACATCCTTCTTGAGACATTTTATTTCCATAGTCCGTATAACATTCAAGTTCTTTGCCTAAATGTTGCGAATTTTGACGTTTTAAATCGCAACTTTGACGTTTTGAAGAAAACCCCAATTTATTATTCTTGAAATGGCTATAACTTTATTGTCTTTTGACCTACATAGCTTAATTTTGGTAGATAACTTACCTATAGGGATATAAACCTGCGTACCATTTGGTTGCTCTCACTTTGTTAATTCTGGAGATATAAATTTTTTTCGAAAGGAAACACAAAATTTTCCGGGAAAACCTGGGAAGATTTTCCTGGATAAAGAACTTATCCAAGCCATTTGCAAAAGAAAGGTATTCAACAAATTTAATCAAAATCGGCCCATTATTTTTTGAGTTATCGGTGTGATAGATACATACATACATACATACATACATACATACATACATACATACATATAGGGGAAGTACGGCTGTGATGGCACACCGGCTATGTTGGCACACCTCTGATATTCACCACTTCTTATGCAGCCAGCGATACAAACGTGTACTGTACTTGAGTAGTGTGATGCGAAAGCTGCGCCGCGTAATTTTAATCATCATAGTTTAACTCATAAACTTTATACAATAAAAAATATATTTTGGTAAGCTTCAAGTTCATTTTTGTATGTTCTAGTATGACTAATAATTCACTTAAATTTAAAGGTAAAATACTTTTATAGCTACTAAATTGTTTCGTTGTGCCTAACCTATAATGTGGCATGTTTGCACGTTATTTATTTACACGGTTGCCGTTCTCTATTCAATTTTCTAAAGTAAAGGGATTTCGGCTATGATGGCACACCAATAATTGGTTATGATGGCATAGTGTGCCATCATAGCCAAACCATCAACATTATTGATTAAATATAATTCGCTTAGTAAAAGATATTATCGTTGTATTGCAGCCATTAACCCCCCCCCCCCCCTCTTGAAATCATGAACAACAAAAAGCAAAAAATTGATAGGCAGAGCTGGTCTGAGGAGAATATGAACCAAGCAATCAAAGCTGTCCGGTCTAAAGAAATGGGATGGAAATTGGCTTCCAAAACATTTAATGTACCGAAAAGTACTCTAAGGCGAAGAGCAGAGGACAAAAATAAAGTATTACGTGGTAGCAAAAAGGGTTTTTTAGGCGGAAGTGTTAAAGTTTTCTCCGATGAAGTTGAAATGCAACTAGTTAATCACGTAAAATCGTTGGAATCTAGATTTTTTGGCTTGACGTGTTCTGATTTAAGAAAACTGGCATTTGAATTAGCTGAAAAGATGAAATGCAAACACAGTTTTAACCAAGAAAAGCGAATGGCTGGATGGGACTGGTTTCATGCTTTTGTAAAAAGGAATCCGTCGATTAGTTTAAGGCAGCCTGAGGCCACATCACTAGCGCGGGCGCAAGCCTTTAATAAAGTTACAATAAGCAAGTATTTTACTACCCTTAAAATTATTATAGATCAATACAAGTTTGAGCCTGACCAGATTTATAATATGGATGAATCGGGATTATCGACCGTACAATCAAGAACGGATAAAATTTTGGCCTCAAAAGGACGAAAACAAGTAGGGTCGGTAACGAGTGCAGAAAGAGGACAACATTTTACTGTTGTATGCTCCATCAATGCCCTTGGAAATTACATACCTCCTGCTATAATTTTCCCGAGAAAAAACATGAAACAGGAGTTGTTGGATAATGCGCCCCCAGGGTGCGTTGGATTCCCTCAAGAAAGTGGTTGGATGACTGGGCAAGTTTTCTTTTTTTGGCTAAAACATTTTATTAAATTTGCAAAACCCTCAGCTGAAAAGAAGATTCTATTACTTCTCGATGGCCATTCCAGCCACAAACACCTAGACGTGCTAGAGTTCGCAAAGCAAAATAATATAATTTTGTTTTGCTTTCCACCACACTGCACCCATAGGGTGCAGCCATTAGATGTTAGCTTCTATGGCCCTCTAACTACTTACTATAATCAGGCTCTTAGAAGGTGGCTACATACTCATCCTGGTCGAACAGTAACTCACTTTCAAGTTGGTCACTTATTCGCAGAAGCCTATACTCAAGCTGCTACCGTCGCCAATGCTGTTAATGGCTTTCGAAAAACAGGGATATGCCCATTTAATGAAGATATATTCCCTGACTGGCAATTCCTTCCTTCAGAAACAACCAATGTGGCAGAAGACAATTTATCATCTACTTCAGGAGAACCATCACAGTCTTCAGTGCAAGAAGTAACATTACTACAATCCAAAGCGTCTACTTCATGCAATAATCAAGTTAACCATGCTGAAGATGAACAATCTTTTCAAAGAGATGAAGAGTTACCTAAAACTACAACTGAAGGTGATATACAGGAAGATGTTAATTGTTCAGTTCTAATATCACAAATATCTCCTGTTCCGCAAGTAACTTCTCGACAAAAGCGAAAAAGAAAAGGCGGCGAGGTAGGAGTATTAAATACAACACCTGACATTGATATGGCAAAAGCAAGACACGATGAGAAGAAAATCGTTGAACAACGAAAAGCTGCTCGCTCTGCAAAGAAAGTGTTGAAAATACAGGAAGATGATGATGAACCAGAAGAACCTTTCCCAGCAGACGAGGAAGAGGATGATGTGGGTTGCATATATTGCAATTCTTTATTTTCATTATCCAGGCCAAAGGAACCCTGGATCCAGTGCCAACATTGCAAGAAGTGGTGCCACAATGCATGTGCAGGTATCGACAGAAAAACTAAGATGTTCATCTGTGAATTATGCAGTGACTAAATTCCCTACCGTTTTCAATGATTTTAAATTACATTGTTTTATATGAAAATTATTTAATTTTTTTCGACGAGTATATCATAATGACAGTTTATTTATTGTATTCTTAATATATTAGTGCAAAAACAGATTTTATATCTTCAATAACTTTTATGATTTCCTGAATTTTTTCCTTAAATGACATTATATAACAGGTTTACTTTAACAAAATGTTTTATTATGAATTTCAAATAACATATCATTTAAATTAATTGAAAGCTGTTAGTGTGCCATCATATCTGAACATGTGCAGATATGATGGCACACCACACAACTCACATAAATTTAATTCTCCCCGGTTTACATAAATGTTTAGAAATAATTTATTTATTATTAGTTAGTAAACACTTTATTACACATATAACTGCAAATATACCTTAATTATCACAAATTTAACGCAAGTTACAAGTGATCAAAAAAAAGGGGGCCATCACAGCCGTACTTCCCCTATATATATATATATATATATATATATATATATATATATATATATATATATATATATATATATATAAATTGAAACTGACCCCAGATATATGTTCTGGGAGACCTAATTAGCGCTCATTTGAAGAAATTTTTTCAAAATTCAAAAGTCGGGATCACATCATTAGTGATTTTTTTTAAAGAAAATTCACTAAAAACCGCGTATTAAAATCATATAGTCTTTTACACAAGTTAGGTGTCTACAGTGATATTTGGTTTCTGAAAATTTGATTGCGTAGGTAACCGCCTCTGATGTTTTAAATGAAGATGTTTTCATTCTGTTGGCATTTCCAGTTATACTAGAAGTTGCCGCCAACTTCGTTGTTTTAAATGGAATACCCTGTATGTTTTGCATTTTTATATTATACGCATCATTCTAGAGAGACTTTTATTAGACTTTCCCATACTTAAGTTTGCCTGCCTCATCCAAAATTTGTTATCTTTAATAATATCAAAGTTCAAGTAATGATTTTAGTGAATTTTCGTAGAAAAAATTCACTAATGGGGAGATCCCGACTTTTGAATTTTGAAAACATTTTTGCAAATGAGCGCGAACTAGGACCCCTAGAACCCATATCCGGGGTCAGTTTCAATTTTTATATGTTTATATATATATATATATATATATATATATATATATATATATATATATATATATATATATATATATATATATATATATATATATATATATATATATATATATATATATATATGTATCACACCGATAACTCAAAAAATAATTGGCCGATTTTGATAAAATTTGGCATGTACCTTTCTTTTCTAAATGGCTTGGATAAGTTCGTTAGTCAAGAAAATCGGACAAGGTTTTCCGGGAAAATTTTGAGTTTTCATTCGAAAAAAATTCTTATCTCAAAAAATAATGGGCCGATTTTAATAAAATTTTGCATGTACCTTTCTTTTGTAAATGGCTTTGACAAGTTTGTTAGTCAGAAAAATCGGACGAGTTTTTCCGGGAAAATTTTGAGTTTTCATTCTAAAAAAAATTTTATCTTAGGGAATAATAGGCCGATTTTGATAAAATTTGGCATATACCTTCCTTCTGTAAACGGCTTTCACAAGTTTGTTAGTCAGGAAAATCGGACGAGGTTTTCCGGGAAAATTTTGAGTTTTCATTCTAAAAAAAATTCTATCAGAAAATAATAGGCCGATTTTGATACACTTTGGCATATACCTTCCTTTTGTAAACGGCTTTCACAAGTTTGTTACTCAAAAAAATCGGTCTAGGTTTTCCAGGAAAATTTTGAGTTTTCATTCTAAAAAAAATTTTATCTCAGAGAATAATAGGCCGATTTTGATACAATTTGGCATGTACCTTCCTTTTATAAATGGCTTTGATAAGTTTGTTAATCAGAAAAATCGGACAAGGTTTTCCGGGAAAAATTTCAGTTTTTATTTGAAAAAAAATTTTTTCTTAAAAAATAAAAAATCTATGATAACCAAATTTGGTAGGTAGGTTAACGATATAAAAACTAAACTATACAACAAAATTTATATTTCTATGTTACAAGAAAAAAAAGTTATAATAAAATATTTTGTGCCAGATCATTTCTATGAAAATTCACTACCATAACGCACTTGCTGCGTCCAGGCTTTTAGTGAATTTTCTTTAAAAAAATTCACTAATGAGGAGATCCCGACTTTTGAATTTTGAAAAAATTTTTTTAGATGAGCGCTAATTAGGCCCCCCAGAACACATATCCGGGGTCAGTTTCAATTTTTATATGTATGTATATATATATATATATATATATATATATATATATATATATATATATATATATATATATATATATATATATATATATATATATATATATATATATATATATATATATATGTATCACACCGATAACTCAAAAAATAATGGGCCGATTTTGATTAAATTTGGTGAATACCGTCCTTTTGAAAATGGCTTGGATAAGTTCGTTAGTCAGGAAAATCGGCCCAGGTTTTCCCGGAAAAATTTGGGTTTTCCTTCAAAAAAAATTATATCTCCGGAATTAACAAAGTAAGGGCAACCAAATTTAGCATGCTGGTTTACGTCATTATAGGTGAGGTGTCTACCAAAATTTAGCTCTGTCGGTCAAAAGACAAAAAAGTTATGGGCATTTAAAGAAAAATAAATTGGGGTTTTCCTCAAACGTCAAAGTGACAATTGAAAACGTCAAAATTCGCAATATTTAGGCAAAGAACTTGAATCTAATACGATCTCTGGAAAGAAAATGTCTTAAGAAGAATGTTTTACAAAGCCTGCAGTCTTAGCTGCAACCGTCATCGTCCTTCATTTTACTAAAATATTTCCAGAAAATTCATTTCAAATAGACCCTTTTTCTGAAGCTTGGCAGTAGCCTTAGCTATAGAATTTATCGTTTAACGGTATATAATTTTTGTAGAATTTTCGTAAAAAATCAATAAAGCTCAATATATCCGTTATTATACAAGATATGAAAAAATATTGTATACATTAATTGTACGGTGTCTTGAGCTACACCTTAAAACATTATTGCTACCATCACATGTGCCCCTTAAGTCGTTGGTGATACAAATAAAAAAAATTGAGTGGAAAACGCCTTATGTTTTTGCATTTTCCATCGAAATATAATGCATGTTTGTAAGTTAAGAAATTCTGGACGCAGCAAGTGCGTTATGGTAGCGAATTTTGATTAAATGCTTCATATTTGAAAAGCTCAATTTGCTATTAACCTATAAGGTTGACCAAGAAACGGATTTTTTCGGTTACATTTTAAGTTTACTTTCGGAAATTTCTGTACGTTTTCAAACAATAAAGTTATTTTGATGAAACATGGCACATTGTTTTTACTATATAGGTTATACTGGTAACCAAATTTGATGCCTGCTTTCTGAAAAAAAAACCACATATTTGCTATTAAAAACATTTTTATGAAAATTCACTACCATAACGCCCTCCTGCGTCCCGAAGTTTTTTTAAAATCAACCACAACCAACTTGCGATGGTATATAACTTTATACGGTGCTAAAATTTTGATGCCGACTGCCGTCAACTTCAAGCTCTCATATATAGCCTCGGTGGTCCAGTGGTAAAAACGTGTGCCTCCAGACCCAAGGGTACTGGGTTAGATTCCCAGGGTTACTCTTTCACTTTTTCAATACATACTATAAAATTAACATCAACCGAGGTTGTGGCATTGTGTTTGAGCAAGTTAAAAGTATGCACGTTTCGCCCTTCGGAGGGGGCGTAAACCATCGGTCCCGCGTACTATGCGATATTGAGCATGTTAAATATCCCTACCCTCCTTACAGGGAGGCGGAGGTTGAGAAATTTTAGCAGGATAGTGAGGTGAAACCGCTCCTGGCGTCGGTGATTGTCCATAGTTGCGGAAATAATAGTTGCCGAAATAGACCAAAGTTAAAGAAAAAAAGCTTTCATAAGTATTGTTTTCAAATAGAACACTTGTAAATTTTTCCGTTATTGAATTTTATTGTCAGTTTCAAGTTTCATTAGTGTTGTTTTCCAAATAGAGCACTTTTGCCCAGCTTCACAAAGATCGATTAAATTTTTAACGGCCGGTTAGTTAATCAAGGATTAATACAACCAATCATAGCTTCAAGATATTTGGTTGTCATAGGAGAAACCCGAATCATAGTCTATGATTGATCGTCTGAAGTCTTGTTTAATTAATCGTCCGTTAAATATTTAATCGAGCTTTATGAAATTTGTATATTATATATATATATATATATATATATATATATATATATATATATATATATATATATATATATATATATATATATATATATTGTAATGTATATTTTCCATTAAAGCTTATTGTCAATTTCAAGCTTTTACAAGTGCTGTTTTTCAAATAGAACAATTTGTATATTTTTACATTAATAGACGTAGAGTTTTATTGTCCTTCGATCAGTATTGTGGTTCCGTATACCTTTATTAGTTTTTCCATTATAAATTGTTTTTCTTAAAACTGAGGATCGCTGTGAAAATCACATTAGGAAACAATTGCAGCTTCTCAGCCAAAACAGTGTTTGATGGGTGTTAATTGTATTATTCAACTGCTGTTACTGTTATTTCCCAAAAAGGGAATTTTTTTATTTTTTATTATATCGAGAATGCTATGAATGGTTGCAAATATTTTTTAAAGAATTAGCTTTTTGAAGCTTCTTTCGTTATTTCATTTTTGTTAAAAGGGGTTAAAATGAATAACAACAACGAAAATAGTGAATATACAAATCCAGAAATTATTTATTTTTAGCGAATTTTCATTAAGAAAAACTAATTAAATGCTTTTGAAAAAATTTCATCAGATGAGCGCGAATTTGGGTCCTTATAATCCAAAACTAAGATCCGTTAAAATTTATATATATATATATATATATATATATATATATATATATATATATATATATATATATATATATATGTTGGTTAATCAGCCTTTATACTCAAGTTTTTCCGGTGGAAAAACGCTATATTTTTGCAAGTGTCAGAATAACTGGAATGAGACTTTACACGTGGCTAGGAATAGTGCAAATAAACCTATGTTGTGAATTTTAAGTAATTTGGTGCACAATATTTAGAGTTTCTTCCAAATTAAAAATATAATCCCCCAAAGAGATGCGTTGAAACGACTTAGTGTTCAAAGTCCAATGCCTGACAGACATAGTAGTTAACTGCCACGCGTAGATTGATTCATACAACAAGTATAAACCATACGTCAATGGTAACCAAACTAAATATATACCAGGCATAAAACATACTACCCGAACCAACAATTGTGAAATCTCGGCTGCAATTATGGAAAATGACAGACAACATGAAAACTGGGGGACTCAATCAATTATTAAAATACACTATATTTGTAGCTTTATTAACGGCGCCAAATACAGTTTTAGCGCAGCATAGATATAGTAGAAATGTCGCATAATATAGTAGAAATGTAAACAAAATCAATCTAAGTCTCTATAAATATGATTCTAAAATAGTTTCTTTTATCTCTAAATGTGAGGTGTGATTTAATGGTTATTCTAATAATTTTGTAATTAATTGTCAAGCATATTTTGAATCCTGGGCATGAAGCCGATCTAAATTATCACGCAAATAAAACGTTAGCTGACGTGTGCCTAGGTGGCGCAGTTGGCATCGCGCTTGCCTCCTAAGCAGAAGGTTACGCGACCGAATTCAGCTCGATGAATGTATGTTTCTTATTGATTGTTGTTGCCCTTACTTGGTGAAACTGGTCCATACTACATACAGAGTTGGATACTACTTCTCTGGCTTTACGTAGACATTTTGAAAGCGTCATCCGTCATCTGTGTTTCATTTTGTTTTCAATTTGATGAATTTTTTGACTAAAACATTTTATCATAACATAGCAACAACAAGTTTGTTAGCGAGGAAAATCCGACCAGGTTTTCCCGGAAAATTTTGTGTTTTCTTTCTAAAAAAATTCATATATCTGGAAATAACAGAGTGAGGGCAACTAAATTTGGTACGCGTATTTGTATTATAAAGAGTGAACAATGTACCAAAACTTGGGTCTCTGGGTTTAAGTAGAAAAAAGTTACGGGCAGCTAAAGCAACAAATCTTGGAGTTTTCCTCAAAACGTCAAACTCGCAATTTAAAACGTCAAAATTGGCAATGCTTAGGCAAAGAAGGTGAAACAAATACGGATCGTGAAAAGAAAATGTTGCAAGAAGAGTGTTCTGCAAACCCTTAAGTTTCAAATTCAACCCTCATTGCCCTTCATTTTACTAAAATATTTACAGAAAATTCATTTCAAATAGACCCTTTCTCTGATGCTTTGGCTGTCGGTTTAGCATTTTTTATCGAAATATGATGCATGTTTGTAAGAAAAAAATATGGACGCAGTAAGTATCTCTTGGTAGCAAATTTTCATTAAATCCTTCAAATTTCAATAATTCAATTTGCTATTAACGTAAGTTTTGTTGGTTAGGAAACCAACATTTAACTTTATTTTCAGAAAATTTTTGTATGAACGCAGCAAGGGCGTTTTGGTTGCGAATTTTCATTAAATGTTTCAAATTTCAATAACTCAATTTGCTATTAACCTAAGGTTCATTGGCTAGGAGACCAGTTTTCTCAGAAACATTTAAAGTTTATTTTCGGAAAATTTTGTACATTTTCAAATAAGTATTTTGATGAAATATGGTACATTGTTCCTACTATATAGGCTATACCGGTAACCAAATTGATGCCTGCTTGCATTAGAGCGATGTATTCGTAATTAAAAACATTTTTATGAAAATTCACTTCCATAACGCACTTGCTGCGCACAGCGTTTTTTACTATTTGTTCCATAACAATAATTTGCCATGATGTTAAAACTGCAGTAAACCAAGCATTTATATAAAATCAGTACAATGTATATCAATTACCTCCATGAGGTGAATGTCGAAGTAGATATATTGAAGGCTAGATAGAAAATCTATTGTCCTTGTGAATACAAGAAAATTATTGCTTATGTATTCCACATTCATTTTCTATGTTTTATAATTAAAACGATAATGGAATTTCTTAATAGAATTGCATATTGTTAAACATCATTTTATCTCAAAGCACTTAGCTGTAATATATTATTTTTGTTATCAGTTTCAGTTACCTCATATTCATACTTTCGTGTTTCAAGAGCGTCCAGCCCCTTTACTAGGCATTCTTACTTGCACAAGGCATAAATGTACATTTTTAGCACCAACTTACTTTATGTGCAAGCATTAAACAGAATAAGAAAATTTCGGGACGCAGCAAGTGCGTTATGGTAGCGAATTTTCTTTAAAATATTTTTTATAGCAAATGTCTTTCTTTGATGAAAGCAGGCATCAAATTCGGTTGCCTATATAGTAGAAACAATGTACCATATTTCATCCAAATAAATTTATTGTTTGAAAATATATAAACATTTTTCAAAAGTCTGAATGCAGCATGTGTGTTATGGAAGTGAATTTCCATAAACATGTTTTTAACAGCAAATGCGAGGAGACATCAATCTGATTACCGGTATATCCTATGTAGTAGAAACAATGTACTATATTTTATCAAAATTACTTATGGTTTAAAAATATACAAAAAATTTCCGAAAATATACTTAAATGTTGGTTTCCTAACCAACAAAGCTTACGTTAATAACAAATTGGGTTACTGAAATTTGAAGGATATAATAAAAATTGGGTAAATTTGCAGATTAGCTCCTGAATGCTTTTCAAAAAATTATTTTTAGAAACATTAATAGGACCCCACCTGGATGCACAAACCACAAGAAAAATTTCTTGTTCACACCCCACAAGGAAGTTACGGGACTGGTAGTGAATAGGGGTACTGGGCGGGGTAGGTAGTAAAAAGGAAATATGAACAGAAAATGCGAAGAAAACTGCTTGAAAGCTGTCTATTTGAAGCCATATCCCCATTAAATCCTGCCTACCCCGCACAGCACCCCTATTTGCCCCAGGTCACGTAACTTCCTTCGGGGGTATGAACAAGAAGTTTTTCTTGTGGTTTATGCAACGAGGGTGGTTGTGCACACGATGGGGGAAGGAAAATGTCTACGACGACGCAGACCCCCCCTCGTTCGACATGAGTCAGGGGCGGGGGTTGGGGGTGGGTGCTTCGTAGTGGGGATTTTTCTTCCCCCTCGCGTGCATACAACCACCCTCCCTGCATAAACCACAAGAAAAATGTCTTGTTTCTATCCGCCAAGGAAGTTACGGCACCTAGGGCGGTAGGGGTGCTGTGCGGGGTGCGGGGTAGGCAGGGTTTAAGGGGGATATGGCTTCAAGATGTGAAAAAGACAGCTTTCAAGCCCGTTTTATTCGCATTTTCTGCTCATATTTCTTTTTTACTACATACCCCGCCCAGCACTCCTACTCACTCCTGGTCCCGTAACTTCCTTGGGGGGTGTGAACAAGAGATGTTTTTTGGGGTTTATGGATCCAGGGGGCCAGGCAGGTTTCTGAAAACAGTTTTTTGAAAAGCGTTAGGGAGCTAAACTGCAAATTTACCGCAAATTCGCTACCAAAACGCACTTACTGCGACAAGATTTTTTTCTTACAAACGCATCATATTTCGCTACAAAATGCAAAAATGCATTAACGAATTTGTTCTACGAAAATTAGCTAAAAAAATTATAGACCGTTAAACCATAAACTTCACTAAACCCACAGCCAAAGCATCAACTTAACTAAACCGACAGCCAAAGCATCAGAGAAAGGGTCTATTTGAAATGAATAATTTGTAAATATTTTAGTAAAATGCAGGGCAATGACGGTTGAACCTGAACGTTAAGGGTTTGCAGAATACTTTTCTTGCAACATTTTCTTTTTACAATCGGTATTTGATTTACGTTCTTTGCCTAAACATTGTCAATTTTGACGTTTAAAATTGCGAATTGTTTCTTTAACTGCCCATAACTTCGTTACCTTTAAAGATAGAGACCTAAATTTTGGCACAAGGTTCACTCTTTATAATATAAACACTCGCATCAAATTTGGTTGCTCTTACTTTGTTATTTACGGAAAAATGATTTTTTTTAGAAAGAAACACAAATGTTTCCGGGAAAACCTAGTCCGATATTCCTGGATAACGAAATTATCCAAGCCACTTACCAAAGAAAGGTACTCACCAAATTTGATCAAGAACGGTCCATTATTTTTTGAGTTTTTGAGTTATCGGTCGGACACACACACACACACAGATCTCCTTATTAGCGAATTAAAAAAAATCGCTAATAATAAGTGATACTATACAGGTTGTTTAACAGTAATGGCACACATGACAGCAGTAGATCTTGCCAAACTTTCTTTAGTCCAAAACTCAAAATTAAAAAATATTGTACCGACTGGCTTCCCTCGAACACCGTAAGTTATTTATTTAATTTTATAAGAGACTGTGTTAACAATGATTTATTTTGAAGTAGTTAAAAGTTACAAGACGAAATACCTACCAGATAATAAAGTATCCTGCATGCTGTGTACACACAAAGAGACACAGTGGTTCTCTTAAAGTATCTAGATAAAGTTAAAGATAAGGGATGACACCATCTATAAAACAATACTTGCTTATTATGTTTTTATACAGAGCAGCAGGCGGTCTGCTCTTTAATTAATACAGGTGTTAATTAATCAAATAAAAAAGTCTGGATGCAGCAGTCACGTTATGGTACTGAATTTTCATAAAAATATTTTAATACCAATATTTATGTTTTTTTTAAACAGGAACCAAATTTGGTCGCCAGTATAACGTAGATAGGAGAAACAATAATGTACCATATTTCATCAAAATAACTTTATTGTTTGAAAATATACAAAAATTTTCCGAAAATGAAGTTAAGCTAATTCCGAAAAAACTGGTCCCATTTACCTGACCTGGCCTGACCTGACCTGACTCTTCAAGCTATTTACCCACCCCTCAAGATATAATTATTCGTAAAAACCTTTTTGGCGAAACTTCCAAAAAATTGCAGGAAAATATGCCAACAATTATTTACACGAAAATCCGGAAAAAAAAATTACAATAACTTTATCAATATTATTAATTAACAAATTTCACAAAAATCTTACAAGAACATGATTTCTACGGCAACACACACAAATTTCTGCGAAAACTAACTAAATATTTTCTAGGCAACAATTTACTAAAGAATACATAAAGTTCAAATTATATGCCTAATCTGTTATTAAGATTGGAAATAAAATAATTTGTTTGCACGAAATACCATTCAAACATCATTTTCGACGAATTTCGTTAAAAAAATGTTCCCTCAATACTTTGTTGAATACATTTTCACACCAATACTCGTAACGAATGTTTCTTCAAAAACAATTCATTAAATTTTTTTATAATAAAATTCGCTATTAAAAAATTTGCTAATAAAAATACATTAAGAAAAAATTTAAAATACTCAAAATCTGATCTAAATATAGAAATAGATACTTTTTCTGTGACTTCACAGAGAAAATTCTTTTGCCTGGCGATGCTGTAAAAAATGAAGCCGCTTGCAGAGAAGAAAACAAACATTTCTGAAGTCACAGATAAAACATCTACGTCTGTGTTAGCTATGGAACGGTTTTACCAACTAGGGGCAACAACAGCTGCTATTAAAATTGAAGCTAAAGTGTTAAAAGTCCTTATCCCTTCGTTAGTGATTTTCTTCAACAGTCGCTATAATAATTATTGGGATTACGTTATCTGATCAGATAACGTTAAAATTGAATCAAAGACAAAAAAAGAGAGATCTGAACCCACGTCCCACAACGTTCCTTTGCTGACGACTCAGTCATCTTAACCCACGGCTATTGAAGCATGCAAAGTAAAGTTATTAAAGGTAAATAACTGATAATCGTTTTAGGTTATTTATTTGTAATAGGTAAGTCTGTTTTATATGCATTTTTTGTAAAAATTTTAATCAAATGAGAACATTTGAAATATAAATGTAGGACCTGCTAATATACATTTCCTGCAATATTTACCATTTAGAAACCGAATTAGTTATAGAAGCCTTATTTAAACATAACTAATTTTTTACTTTCAAATCTCCACTTTGACAGTAGAAAAATTTTAATATTTTTTTCGTATTTTTTTCCTTTAACGTTGGTCTATTTCAGCGTCGTCTGTGCGTGCATGCAAGCTGACTGTAGCATAATTGAAAGGTGGTGTGGTGGCTGGGACTCTTCGTAAACCCAGCGAAAACGGTGATGATCCTATTCAACAAGAAGAGGAATCTGGAGGGGTTCAGGGCGCCGGTGATGTTTGAAAAACCTTTAGCTTTAGTGCGGGAGGTCAAATATCTGGGGGTGGTCCTGGACTCCAAAGTATCATGGGGGTCGCAAATAGAACGAGTAGTAAGGAAGGGAGTAGCGACCCTCTGACAGCTGCGTTGCGTAATAGGGAGGATCTAGGGACTCAATCCTCGGATCCTTCATTGGATTTACACTGCGATCGTCAGACCGAGAATCCTTTACGGGGCGTTGGTCTGGTGGTGTGGTGTGAACCAAACTGCTACCCAGAAGCTGGCCAAACTTCAAAGGCTGGCAATCCTGGGTATCACCGGCGCTATGAGGACGACAACCTCAGCCGCGTTAGAGGTCTTGCTGATGCTGCCACCGCTTCCCATCTGTATCAGAAGGGAGGCTGTGGCGTCCCATCTCATAATGCGAGTCTCTGGAAACTGGTGCAGAGAGGGAGCAATAGTAGGACATGCAAGAGTCGCCAAGGAGGTGGAAAAGGAAATTCCGATTTCCACCATCAAGGTACGGAATGCAGAGGACAATATCAGGTTGACTAGGCCATCTACCCTTAGAATCCCCAGCAGAGCTCAGTGGAGGGAAAATGAGGTTGCATTCCAGCCCGCAGGCCTGGTCTGTTTTACCGACGGATCCCGTCTGGAGGAGCAGCAATCCTCCGGGGCTGGAAAATACATCGACAGCCTGGGGTGCGCGAGAGTTATGATCTGAGCGCATATACCACGGCATAAACCACGGCTCTGTGGTTGCCGGCGGCCGTTCTGTGGCCCGGAGCCTTCGATAGGCATAAGTAGGAAGTCGGTCTCCGTCGTCCTAGACATGTGGACTGATGAGACCATGGAGAGGCACTGGGGGTCGGCCGGTGGCTGTAGGCAGGCGAGGGACTTCGTGGAGGGGCCGGACAGAGACAACACTGTCTGGCTTCTTGGTAGTAGTCGACCTGCGTTTCGCCGCATCATTGGGGTGCTGACAGGCCACTGTGCTCTGAGAAGACACCGCACATTGATAGGTGTCGAAAAAGATCCCATGTGCCAGGAATGTGGCGCGAATGAAGAGACGTCTTACTACTACCTGTGTGAATGCGAGGCTTTTGGGAGTCTTCGAACAGAATTGTTCGGTTCGAGGACACTGCAGAGGAACCAGCTAAGTTCCGTCCAATGGAAGACCGTCATGGCCTTCATTTCGAGGTCGAGGCGGTTTGGTGACGGAACCGAGGAAGTGTAGGGCATGGTTGCTGTGTTGCCGGGGTTGGAAAAAAGGGCCCATTGTGTCCTACTTGCCTGGCGTTAGCCTCCTCACCACTGCTACTACTATTACTACATTTCCGCGACTATGGCCAAGCACTGACGCCAGTTTCATAGTGAGAAGTTTAACCTCACTATCCCGGAAATTTTGCCGAACCCCTGCCTTTCTATAAGTAGGGTACGGATCTTTAATGTGCCCAACATTGCATGGGCGGAACGGGCAGGCATTCAACTTGCTCAAATACAATCCCACAACCGCGGTTGATGTTAATTGTACAGTATGTACTGAAAAAGTTAAAGGTTAACCATGGGAATCGAACATGGTATCCCTCAGCCCAGAGGTACAAGTCCTTACTGCTGAACCACCGAGGCTATTTTCTCGTACTTCTTGACCTTTTTGCGCGAATAAAAAATAAATGTTATCTGTAATATTTATTTGATTTTCTTTAACACAGACAATATTTTGGTATTGCGTCTTTTCTGTCTTTTAGTGGCACTGATATTTTTCTTAATTAAATGCCCATGATGTTAAATTTTGGTTTTATACGTTTTCCATGAATATGTTGGCTAATACAGGTGACAACGGACTACCCATAGGTAGGCCTTCATTTTGCATATAAATTTTACCATTAAATTTAAAACAGTTTTGTTTTATACATTCGTTAAAAAGATTCATTATTTCTTTCTTTTTATGACGTTTACGTTCTTTTTTATTAAAAGGTTTTCTAATAGAAGTTTACATTCTCTAGGAGGTATCTTAGAATACATGCTACAAACATCAAACGAGACTAATTTACTATTTGTAGGAATAATTAAGTTATTTAATTTTTGTGTTAGTTCATAATAATTCTTAACTGAATATTTTGGAATGTAATTGTATTCTCTAATAAGTGAAACCAGTTGGCTCGCTATCTTATGATTAGGTGTATTAACATATCTAACTACTGGCCTCACCGGAATATTTGGCTTATGAATTTTTAGGTAGCCATACATTTTTTGTGGTTGTCGGCTTTTATATAAAAGATATTTCTTTTCTTGTTGACTGAACAGAGATACATTTTTAAGTTCATTTTTTAGTTTTGTCTGATATGCGTTTGTTGGGTCTCTCCTAATTTCTGTTAAATTTTCTGTAGTAATAAAATCATTAATTTCAATGTTATATGCGTCCCTACTTATAGCTACAGTTGTATTTCCTTTATCAGCTCTAGTAAAAACTAAATCATTTTCTGATATTTTATGTTGAACGGATTTTACAATTTGAGTTAATTTGACGTTTGTCATATTTTGAAGATAAATGTCTTAAAAATTCACATACTTTTAATCTTTCATATTGCCTTATAGATCTGGAAGCAATTTCGGATTCAGAAGCTAATAATATCTCTTTAATTTTGTTTGTAAATTTAAATTTTGGGCAGAGTTTATATCCTTTATTTAGAAAAGAAATTTCTTCAGTTGTGAAAATTGTATCCCTTAAGTTTTCAAATCTTTTGTAGAACTTATGTGTTTGTGGGGGAGGTCTTTCTCGATTATGTGTCCTTTCTAGGTTTCTAATTTTGTTTGTCTGTGTTTGTCTGTGTCACAAAATTAAAACTGAGGCTAAAATTGGAGTTAGGCTTAGGGTTAAATAAAATTAGGTTAAGTTAAATTTAAGCCTGATATAATGTGTCACTGACCCCGTTGTTGTTTTTCGACTGTGGTTACGTGTGTGGATGGTTGTGCACTATTGGCTTATTTCCTAGTTTATTGTTGTCTTATCTTGTACTTTTTATAGCCCGTGTTTGGCTGAATCATTTGTGTATGTGTGTGTGTGCGACGCGTGGGCTTGTGCGAGCGTGTGTGTCGCCCGTGGGTGATTGTGTTTTATTAGTGAATTTTCTTAAAAAAAATTCACTAATGAGGAGATCCCGACTTTTGAATTTTGAAAAAATTTCTTCACATGAGCGCTAATTAGGCCCCCCAGAAAACATATCCAAGGTCAGTTTCAATTTTTATATGTTTATATATATATATATATATATATATATATATATATATATATATATATATATATATATATATATATATATATATATATATATATATATATATATATATATATATATATATATATATATATATATATATATATATTATATATATATATATATATATATATATATTTATATATATATTTATATATATATATATATATATATATATATATATATATATATATATATATATATATATATATATATATATATATATATATATATATATATATATATATATATATATGTATCACACCGATAACTCAAAAAATAATGGCCCGATTTTGATTAAATTTGGTGAAAAAATTCCCTTTGCAAATAGCTTGGATAAGTTCGTTAGCCAGGAAAATCTGCCTAGGTTTTCCCGGAAAATTTTGCATTTTCTTTCGAAAAAAATTTATATCTCCGGAATCAACAAAGTAAGGGCAACCAAATTTGGCACGCAGGTTTATATCCTTATAGGTAAGTTACCTACCAAAATTTAGCTATGTAGCTCAAAAGACAAAAAAGTTATAGGCATTTAAAGAAAAATAAATTGGGGTTTTCCTCAAAACGTCAAAGTGGCGATTTAAAATGTCAAAATTGGCAACATTTAGGCAAATAACTTGAATCTAATACGGGCTATAGAAATAAAATGTTTCAAGAAGGATGTTTTACAAACCCTAAAGTCTTAGTTTCAACCGTCATTGTCCTTCATTTTACTAAAATATTTGCAGAAAATTCATTTCAAATAGACCCTTTCTCTGATGCTTGACAAGTAGCCTTAGCTATAGAGTTTATCATTTAATGGTATACAATTTTTGTCGAATTTTCGTAAAAAATCAATAAAGCTCAATATATCCGTTATTATATAAGAGACGAAAAAAATGTGTATATATTAATTATAGGGTGTCTTGAGCTACATCTTAAAATAATATTTCTACAATCACAGGGTGGCCCATAAGTCGTTGGTGATACAAATTTCCTTTTTTTTAATCAAACACGCCTTATGTTATTGCATTTTTGCATTTTCCATCGAAATATAATGCACGTTTGTAAGAAAAGAAATTCTGAACGCAGCAAGTGCGTTATGGTAGCGAATTTTGATCAAATTTTTCATATATTTTTTAATCAAACACGCCTTATGTTATTGCATTTTTGCATTTTCCATCGAAATATAATGCATGTTTGTAACAAAAGAAATTCTGAACGCAGTAAGTGCGTTATGGTAGCGAATTTTGATCAAATGTTTCATATTTGAACAGCTCAATTTGCTATTAACCTATAAGGTTGACCAAGAAACGTGTTTTTTCGGGAACACTTTAAGTTTACTTTTGGAAATTTTTGTATATTTTCACACAATAAAGTTATTTTGATGAAACATGGCACATTGTTTTTACTATATAGATTATACTGGTAACCAAATTTGATGCCTGCTTTCTTAAAAAAACACAAATATTTGTTATTAAAAACATTTTTATGAAAATTCACTACCATAACGCACTTGCTGCGTCCAGAATTTTTTATTATCTTATTTTGTAGCTGATTATTGTCTTATTTTATAGTTGTGACATATATTGTGTAAGATTTTGTGTTTTTTATAAAAGATGTTGATATTATGTTGCATGCTAGATACTGTGCTCATTTTGTATATTATATCTTTGCAATTTTTGTTTGGTTTGCCACATTCCATGTATTTGGGGAGACCTATTGGCAGTGAATTGATAAATAAATAAATAATTAAAAAATATATAAATAAATAAATAAACAAACAAACAAATAAATATATAAATAAATAAATAACCAAATAAATAAATAAATATCATAAAACCATGTTGATAATGTTTGATTTTTCACGTGGCTGTAAATAAGGCCATGCAGCAGCATCTCAAATAACCAACCTGATTTGTGGGTCTGTGAGATATGAATAGTGGCTTAAGCAGTTAACTAGGTATAATTAGTCATGAGTGATACAACTTTGAATCCGTCATTTTTTTCTCTATCCAAAGTACCAAAATCCAACATGGCGCCCATAAAAAATGTCCATGGAAACTCCAGATCTAGTAAGTCCAGATAAATCATAAGCTCCCCGTTTGATAGCGGACAGCCATTTATGGAAACTCACCAATTTTAGCGATAGTCGGTTTGATAAAAGAAAATGTACCTAACCTTTCAGTTTTCTTTTGAAATTTTTCAGCATAGGCCTAAAATCACGTACGTTTTTTGTAATTTAATCAACTGTGTATCTGTCATCATGTGTATCATCAAATGTATAAGAATTATTTTGCTGGGCCTCACGCCCCTACAAATTTTGGAAGTGGTACCACTGACCACGATTCCCTAATCTCATGATCGTCAATTGCAAAATAAAGTTCACGATTGCAGACACATAGTAATGCATAAATAAAAACATCCGATGTATTATATAATTTTGCTTTAGTGATTACGCTTTGTATAATGGTTTATGTTATCTTTAGAACAAGGAATTGCAATTTAGGACTATAAGATAATGTGTTTGAAACCACATTACGCACAAGTTAATAGTGTAAATATATGTCGAATTTAACTAAAAACTTGACATCTTACTTAGCAGAGTAATCAGGAATTCGCACATTTTTTAAACATGTTGTATATGAAATCTCTGTAAAAAAAAAGTGACGCTTATAAATCCCATTTCTTTCTTTATCAAAGTCAGTGTCGTGGGTAGTTTTTTTTTTTGTTTGAGATGAAATATTTTAGTAAAAGGAATGACAGACGGTTGAAACTGAAACTTACGGATTTGTAAAACACACTTCTTACGACATTTTCTCTATATAATCCGTATTCATTTCACGTTCTTAGCCTAAAAAATACCCATTTTTGACGTTTCAAATGGCGATTTTAACGTTTAAAGGGGAAAAACAAAAATTTTCAAGGTATGTAAGTGTGCTAGTATTTCTTGACTTCTTGCGCCAAAAAAACTTATTCTTTGTAATACACAATAGATTTTGTTATCCATACAAAATATTTTGTTTTTTGTGTGTTTCTCTGGTCATCAGTGGCACCCAATTTTTTTTTTCTCTAACTGCCTATAACTTTTTCTTTTAACCTACAGATCTAAATTTTGGTACGTAGTTTACTTTTTAGTGAATTTTCTTTAAAAGAATTCCCTAATGAGAAGATCGCGCCTTTTGAATTTTGAAAAACTTCCTTTAAATGAAACGATTTAGGACCCCTGGAACCCAAATCCGAGGTTGGTTTCAGACTTTATATGTTTGTTATATATATATATATATATATATATATATATATATATATATATAAACAAACATATAAAGTCTGAAATCAACCTCGGATTTGGGTTCCAGGGGTCCCTGGAACCCAAATCCGAGGTTGGTTTCAGACTTTATATGTTTGTTTATATATATATATATATATATATATATATATATATATATATATATATATATATAAACAAACATATAAAGTCTGAAATCAACCTCGGATTTGGGTTCCAGGGGTCCTAAATCGTTTCATTTAAAGGAAGTTTTTCAAAATATTCTTTAACAGAATTCCCTAATGAGGAGACCGCGCCTTTTGAATTTTGAAAAACTTTCTTTAAATGAGCGCGATTTAGGACCTCTGGAACCCAAATCCGAGGTTGGTTTCAGACTTTATATATATATATATATATATATATATATATATATATATATATATATATATATATATATATATATATATATATTGATGTGTCACACCGAGAACTCAAAAAATAATGGGCCGACTTGGATACAATTTGGTGAGTCTTGTCTTTGCTCTTCGAAAATTTTTATATCTCAGAAGTAACAAAGCTATGGCAACCAAATTTGGTAGACGGGTTTATATCATTAAAAAAACATGCACCAAAATCCGGATCTCTACGTTAAAAGAAAAAAAAGTTATAAGGTTTTAAAGAAAATATAGTTTTTTCGTTTTAAAACGTCAAAGTCGTCGCGATTCGAAACGTCAAATTTTACATGTTCTAGTGTAAGAACTTATCACCTATGTTTAATACAATTTTAATCTTTTAAAGTCGACCAGTTTTTTTTATAAAACATTAAAGTCGGAGAACTTTCTGGAGAGCGGCTGGTTTTGCGCAAAATTAGTGTACCTTGAACCAATCAGGTCAGTGGAATTTTTGACAGAGAGGGTTTAACAATTATTAGCTCAAACGTCAAAATTTGCGATACTTTTCACGCTAATCATGACGTGCGCGTTACGTCTGGAATTAATATAGTGCCCGATTAACCTTGATTGATTATTGAAGATTACGTTTTGATCCACCGATTTTAATGAGATGGTGAGTAAATTCAGTTTTCTGTATATCATATAGTTTAAGGAGTTATGTCAAAATAATCCTTTTTAGTTCTCCCATCTGGTTTTTTGAACACGTTTATCTGCAATTTTTACGAGTTTGACATATATTATCTAATTCTAAATATTAACATTTTCAATAGCCTAACTTTGTAATTTAATGCCAAATTGTAAGGCCTATTCTGAAATCCAGTTTCTTCTTCTTCGTCTTCGTCGTCGTAATCTTCTTCTGCTGCTGCGTAGTCTTCTTCTTCTTCTTCTTCTTTTTACAAAGATAATTCGGTTAAGATGAGCAAACTGGCTATCCGGTAGGAACAGTTTGTCAACAAAATGTTAAATAATATTTCGTACGATATATTATATATATATATATATATATATATATATATATATATATATATATATATATATATATATATATATATTAATGCAGCAGGTGCGTTACGGTAATAAACAATATTAGTAATTAGTGAATTTTCTTTAAAAATTCACTAATCAGGAGATCCCGACTTTTGAATTTTGAAAAGAGTTCTTCAAATAAGTGCAAACTAGGCCCCTTAGAATCCATATCCGGGTTCAGTTTCAGTTTTTGTCTGTTCACATATGTACAGGGTGGCGCATTTCTACGGTAAAGCTCAATATAATTGTTATTATACGAGATACACGAAAAAATTCTGTACGTTAATTATAGGGTGTCTTGAGCTGCATCTTATATAATTATTTTGACAACCACAGGGTGGTCGTTAGTGATACCTAAAATTTTTGTTCGAACACCCTTATATTGTTGCATTTTTGCATTTTTTATCGAAATATGATGCAAGTTTGTAAGAACAAAATTAAGGCGCCTTAAGTGCGTTTTGGCAGCGAATTTTTATTAAATGCTTTAAATTTCAATTACTTAATTTGCTATTAACCTAAGGTTCGTCGGCTAGGAAACCAGTTTTCTCGGAAACATTTTAAGTTTATTTTTGGAAAATTTTTGTACATTTTCAAACAATAAGTTATTTTGATAAAACATGGTGCATTCTTTCGGCCGAATATTCTCGGTGTGACACACACAAATACACACACACACACACACACACATATATATATATATATATATGTATATATATATATATATATATATATATATATATATATATATATATATATATATATATATATATATATATATATATATATATTTACTTATATATGCATATAATATATGTATTTATAAAAAAATAATACAAATTTTATGTAATTTTTTTTGTAACTCTGAAGCGTCCTTTGTTTAAAGTGGGCAGGCAGTTTAGCAAAGATCCTGGTGATATGTATGCGATAAATATTAAGTTACCCGCGAGAAATTTGATTTGGTTTTCATTTGTCAAATACAAATCAGTTAGAGTCTCGATGGTTTTCTTTTTTTTTTTTTTTGTTTTAGTGAATTTTCTTTAAAAAAAATCACTAATGAGGAGATCTCGACTTTCGAATTTTGAAAAAATTTCTTCAAATGAGCGCTAATTAGGACCCCCGGAACCCAAATCCGAGGTCAGTTTCAGACTTTATATGTTTATATATATATATATATATATATATATATATATATATATATATATATATATATATATATATATATATATATGTATATATATATATATATATATATATATATATATATATTTATATATTTATGTGTCACACCTATAACTTAAAAAATAATGGACCGATTTTGATAAAACTTGGTGAGTACCTTCCTTTCGCAAATGGCTTGGATAAGTTCGTTAGCCAGGAAAATCCGCCGAGGTTTTCCCGGAAAATTTTGTGTTTTATTTCGAAAAAAATCGATTTTTTTTATATTTTCAAAATTAACAAAGTAAGGGCAACCAAATTTCATACGCGGGTTTATATCACTATTGGCAAGTTACATACCAAAATTTAGCTCCGTAGGTTAAAGGACAAAAAAGTTACAGGCATTCAAAGAAAAATAAATTTGAGTTCTCCTCAAAACGTCAAAATCGCGATTTTAAACGCCAAAATTGGTGAGTACCTTCGTTTTGCAAGTGGCTTGGATATGTTCGTTATCCAGGAAAATCCGACAAGGTTTTCCCGGAAAATTTTGTGTTTTCTTTAGAAAAAAATTTATATCTCCAAAATTAACAAAGTAAGGGCAACCAAATTTTATACGCGGGTTTATATCATTATAGGCAACCTACTTACCAAAATTTAGCTCTGTAGGTCAAAAGACAAAAAACTTATAGGCATTTAAACAAAAATAAATTGGGGTTTTTCACAAAACGTCAAAGTTGCGATTTAAACGTCAAAATTGGCAACATTTAGGAAAAGAACTTGTATCTAATACGGGCTATGGAAATAAAATCTCTCAAGAAGAATGTTTTACAAACCCTGAAGTCTTAGTTTCAACCGTCATTGTCCTTCATTTTAATAAAATGTTTCCAGAAAATTCATTTCAAATAGACCCTTTCTCTGACGCTTGTCACTAGTCTTAGCTATAGAGTTTATCGTTAATGGTATATAATTTTTGTAGAATTTTCGTTAAAAAAAATCAATAAAGCTCAATATATCTGTTATTACACAAGATATGAAAAAAATTTGTATATATTAATTATAGGGTGTCTTGAGCTACATCTTAAAAAAATATTTCTACAATCACAGGGTGGCCCATAAGTCGTTGGTGATACAAATTTTCTTTTTTTTTTAATCAAACACGCCTTATGTTATTGCATTTTTGCATTTTCCATCGAAATATAATGCATGTTTGTAAGAACAAAAATTCTGGACGCAGTAAGTGCGTTATGGTAGCGAATTTTGATCAAATGCTTAATATTTGAATAGTTCAATTTACTATTAACCTATAAGGTTGACCAAAAAACGAGTTTTTTCGGGAACACTTTAAATTTACTTTCGGATTTTTTTTTACATTTTCAAACAATAAAGTTATTTTGATGAAACATGGCACATTGTTTTTACTATATAGATTTTACTGGTAATCAAATGTGATGCCTGCTTTCTTAAAAAAACACATTATTGCTATTAAAAAATAGTTTTATGAAAATTCACTACCATAACGCACTTGCTGCGTCCAGAGTTTTTTTCGATTGGCCTCGATAATTTGGCCACGCCTCGGTGGTTCAGTGGTAAGAACATAAACACCTACACAATTTGTACAATATAGTTATATTAATTAAATAGAAAACACTTGAAACACAACTGATATAGAGATATACTTTGTTTTCTTTGTAAATAACAAATTAGAGATAAGTTATATTATTTTAACAGGAGCTTTATATTTAAGTCGTAGTATATATGGAGATTGTAAATTTTTGTAACTTTGTTATAATGTAATGTAGACCTTTATAATTTAATTTAATTGTGTGCCTCTGAACCGAAGGGTACTGGGTTCGATCCCAGAGTTCTCCTTTCACTTTTTCGGTACATACTGTAACATTAAGATCAACCGAGGTTGTGGCATTGTATTTGAACAAGTTGCATGTCTCCACGTTCCGCCCTTCGGAGAGGGCGTAAAGCCGTCGGTGCGATGTTGGGCACGTTAAAGATCGCTACGGTCCTTACAAGGTTCGGCAAAATTTCCAGTATAGTGAGGTCAAACTCCTCCCTGACGGCGGTGATTGGCCATATTTGCGGAAATAGACCGACGTTAAACAAACAAAAACACACACTCACTCACATAAATCAGTTTGGAGCGGAGTTACTCCGGTATCTCCATCCAATCGTTCAACTCCAGTACCTTCTCGCAGTCCGTCTCCTGTTCCGAGTATTGGAGATCAAAATATTGATGTAGCTTCTCCCGTTTATGAAACTGAAGAAGACAAGAGCGTTCCACATGAATTGTAAACGCCACTTTTAGCTTATTATTATGGATTATAAAGACGGCATACGGGATCGTGGCCGGATGAATTACTTGCTTGCCATTTGCTCACGTTAACTTGTGGCCTACTTTCTTGTTGCTGCTGAGCACCTCTCCGACATGGTCTACTACCTTTCTATTTGCAAGCTTCCTTTGTGCGCTCTCGAGCATCCTCCTACATCGCCCCTTTTTAACCCATTCCCTTCAACGGGTGCGCCGTACAAAATTATGGAGTTACCACACTACTCAGGATCTTCCGCTAACTCATTATTTGCCCACCAGTGTTTGGCATTAGTCGTCTTAGAGCTGCTGCAGATTTTTCGGGTGTCCAGACTATCTCTCCTATGTGCAGGGCTCATGTTGTGGCCCATCTGTATGACATGATGTTTCAGGCTTTTTCCAGATATTATTTGCGGATTACGGCTCTAACGGATACCGAGCTCAGCGCTCTTCTCCCACCTAAGGCCACCATCTTTATTTTTTTTCTTTCGCCAAATGAAGTCATCTCTTCGCTAGGCATATTTAAACACTGGCCATTATCCAATTTATTTGGTCTTTCCCCGTCATCTCCACAAATTAGCAACACTAGATCGTCAGCGTAACCAATTATTTATGTATTTTCGTAAATCTCGATTCTGAGGACGTCGTGGCAATCTATGTTACACGGGATCGGCCCGAATAACAATCTCTGTGGTACGCCGCATGTCATCTCCATTGATAAGCTCTCTGCAAGAAGAACTACTGTGTCTTCCAAGTAGTACCGATTAATTTTATCACGTATGGCTATATCCACATTTTCTTTAGCACTTGAACTATCCCGACCTATGATGCAGAGGTGAAAGCGTTTTTCACGTCCAGCATGACCATGACCATGAACTACTGCTTGCGTTGTTCACAACTGTTTGCTGTTTTCTGTATAGAGTCTATAGTCAACGTTTTATGGATCCATATTATGCGTGTGCAGGGCTTCTATTTTTATTTGTCCCAGTTAATTAAATTACTGTAAGCATTTATACATTATCCATGTTTAACCTTATGGACGAAACAAGAAAACTCTGGACGCAGCAAGTGCGTTATGGTAGTGAATTTTCATAAAAATGTTTTTATTGCAAATATGTGTGTTTTCTTTTTTAAAAAGCAGGCATCAATTTTGGTTACGAGTATTACCTATCTAGTAAAAACAATGTGCCATGTTTCATAAAAATAACTTTATTGTGTGAAAATGTACCAAAATTTCCAAAAGTAAAGTTAAAGTGTTCCCGGAAAAACTCGTTTCTTGGTCAACCTTATAGGTTAATAGCAAATTGGGCTATTCAAATATGAAGCATTTGATCAAAATTCACTACCATAACGCACTTGCTGCATCCAGAATTTTTTTCTTACACCATGTATTATATTTCGATGGAAAATGTAAAAATACAATAACATAAGGCGTGTTTGATTAAAAAAAAGCAGGCATCAAATTTGGTTACCAGTATAACCTATATAGTAAAAACAATGTGCCATGTTTCATCAAAATAACTTTATTGTTTGAAAACGTACAGAAATTTCCGAAAGTAAACTTAAAAGTGTAACCGAAAAATTCCGTTTCGTGGTCAACCTTATAGGTTAATAGCAAATTGAGCTTTTCAAATATGAAGCATTTAATCAAAATTCGCTACCATAACGCACTTGCTGCGTCCAGAATTTCTTAACATACAAACATGCATTATATTTCGATGGAGAATGCAAAAACATAAGGCGTTTTCCACTAAAAAAATATTATTTATATCACCAACGACTTATGGGCCACCCTGTGATGGTAGCAATAATTTTTTAAGATGTAGCTCAAGACACCGTATAATTAATGTATACAACATTTTTTCATATCTTGTATAATAACGGATATATTGAGCTTTATTGATTTTTTTAGGAAAATTCTACAAAAATTATATACCATTAAACGATAAATTCTATAGCTAAGGCTACTGCCAAGCATCAGAGAAAGGGTCTATTTGAAATGAATTTTCTGGAAATATTTTAGTAAAATGAAGGACGATGACGTTTGAAACTAAGACTTCAGGGTTTGTAAAACATTCTTCTTAAGACATTTTCTTTCCAGAGCCCGTATTAGATTCAAGTTCTTTGCCTAAATGTTGCGAATTTTGACGTTTTAAATTGTCACTTTGACGTTTTGAGGAAAACCCCAATTTATTTTTCTTTAAATGCCCATAACTTTTTTGTCTTTTGACCTACAAAGCTAAATTTTGGTAGGCACCTCACATATAATGACGTAAACCAGCGTACCAAATTTAGTTGCCCTTACTTTGTTAATTCCGGAGATATAATTTTTTTTTTAAGGAAAACCCAAAATTTTCCGGGAAAACCTGGGCCGATTTTCCTGACTAACGAACTTATCCAAGCCATTTGCAAAAGGTAGGTATTCACCAAATTTAACCAAAATCGGCCCATTATTTTTTGAGTTATCGGTGTGATACATACATATATATATATATATATATATATATATATATATATATATATATATATATATATATATATATATATATATATATATATATATATATATATATATATATATATATATATATATATATATATATATATATATATATATATATATATATATATATATATAAACATATAAAAATTGAAACTGACCCCGTATATGTGTTCTGGGGGGCCTAATTAGCACTAATTTGAAGAAATTTTTTCAAAATTCAAATGTCGGGATCTCCTCATTAGTGAATTTTTTTTAAGAAAATTCACTAAAAGAGAAAACCAAGAGGACAGGTTTTAGAAAACCTGTCCCAATTGATGAAATGCTACAACAAACGTCACGGTTGCGAAGACAAGGCGACATCGCCCGAAGACTGTGATGGTTATGATTTTGTAGCTATTATAAAGACGGGGTTTCAAAAATATCCAAATATTTTGTTAGGTTGCCGGTTAAATTCCACTGTACTACATATTCTGTTCGTATCCTAGATTCTTTTTGGGGTCTAATTTTATTATGTTACAATTCTTCTCCAGTAAATTAATTCATTAAATTAATTTCATCAGTACATACTTGAAAAGTAAATAAGAGATTAATTTTTAGCAACAAAAACGATATTATTCTTAAGAATCGTTATAAACCACCAACTATTACACTTCATTACACCGGCAATAAATATCAATGTATATTTTATTGGTGGTTATCTTGGCAACAAAACGGCATGAAATTGATATTAAAAACTCTTTAAATTATCTAGAAAGCTCATAAACACATCTCCAAATAATTGTGGGATTTATTAAATGATGATTAGCCTTATCTTTATTCAATACATTGACGATGTGTTAACGCTGATACTGACGTGTAGCACAGCATATTTCTACCACATAGTTCATTCAACATAGCTTAATACAGGATATATATTTAAACAATATTTTTGTTAATAATGAGGATGAAAGACAGTTAAACAAACACTGCCTTTAGCAATTCCATACGATAATAAAACTATTACAGCATTCACAATCACAATGGTAAAAATCTTAGACTAGGTAATAATTACCTAATCTAAGGTAAAAATAGATCTAGTAATAGTAGTTCTTATCAGTTGACATTTACGTTTATAAATAAAAATGTGTGTTGCATTTGCTATATCCGACCGCTGAATACCTACCTATATAGTTGACCTAGCCTTTCGAAAAGGATCATGTTTACATAATCTTTATAGATAAACAAACTTGACTCTAAAAGTAGTTTGTTCTTGATATGAAAATTAGTTTGTAGCACATGTTTTGTAAGTATAAGAAAACAAATATAACCTCTTTTGTCATTTTCTCCTAAATCCACTAATGTCAAAATGGAGGCAATTTTTTCACAAACGTTTTTCTATCTTAATTGATTGACCAAATCTCAAACTAAAAAGGGTTTTTGCACGTTTACATTATTGCTTCTTACGAATAAGGGGGGTGCGAATTAAAACTTCCCACCTGGAAACTATCGGAATTAAAAAAAAAAAGCAAAAAAAAGCCGAGACACGTCGACTTTGTTTTCAAGGGGGACACATATTAATGGTCTCATTAACAGGCATAATTCCAATTATTGGCCTCCTGTTAATCCACATTAGATAATGGAAATGAGATTTCAACGCATTTGTAGTATTAATATTTAGTGTGAATTATTTAATGGGATGATAATTGGACCCTATTTTTACGAAGAAAGTTTTACAGGAGAAGTATATCTGCATTTTACCTGAATTTCTAGAAGAAATACCGTTGGCTGAAAGACAAAAAATGTAGTGGCAGTAAGATGGAGCACTTGATCACGGTGCTCACATCGTTACTTACTGAATTCCTCCAAAACCGGCTCCAGGTAATTTCACCGCAAATGCGTCACGCGTGATAAAGTGGCCTGCACGTTCACTTCATTTTCCCCCTTGGATTTTTCCTTGTGGGGGGAACCTTAAAATATGGTGTATTTCAGTACACCCATTGACATAGAGGACCGGAAGGATAAAATTGTCTGTCGCCGGATAACGCCACAAATGATAATAGCTTCATGTACGCGATCTCTGATGAAAAGACTTGAAGCTTGCATATTGCTGCTGGTAGTTTAAAATGTAAACATTTCTTAGTGTAAATTCATTTATGTGAAAGCTTGACAAGAGAAATATCTCTGCATTTCAACAAAACATTTTACCGGAATTGCTAGAAGAAACACCGTTGGCTGAAAGATAACAAATGTAGTGGCAGCAAGATGGAGCACCTGCTCACGGTGCTCACATCGTTACCTACTGAATTCCTCTAAAACAGGCTCCAGGTAATTTCATCGTAAATGCGTCACGCGTGCTGAAGTGGTCTGCACGTTTACTTGATTTTCCCTCTTGAATTCTTCCGTGTGGGGGAACCTTAAAAGATATGGTGAATTTCAGTAAACCCAGTGATATAGAGGACCGGAAGGATACAATTGCCTGTCGCCGAATAACTCTACAAATGATAACAGCTTTATGTACGCGATCTCTGATGAAAAGGCTTGAAGCTTGCGTGGATGCTGGTAGTTTACAATGTAAATACTTCTTAGTGTAAATTCATTTATGTGAATCATCTTTAATTTTCTCCTGCGTGAAACGTTTTAGTGAATTTTCGTGGAAAAAATTCACTAAAACTCTTGAATTTCGAAAAAAGTTTTTCAAATGAGCGCGAACTAGAACCCATATCCGGGGTCAGTTTCAATTTTTATATGTGTATATGAAAATAGCGAAGCTATGGCAACCAAATTTGGTGCGTAGGTTTACGTTATAAAAACTAAACCACCAAAACTCAGATCTTTATGTTACAAGAAAAAAAGTTATAAGCATTAAAAAAAGTTTGGTCCCAGATCATTTCTATGAAAATTCACTGCCAAAACGCCTTGCTGCGTCCATACTTTTTCCTATTTACCCTATTTTTCAGGGCTGGCTTGATATGAAGAGTAAATGTTGAGTTTCTCAGCTATTTATTAACCGATTTTCATTCAGGTAAAAGCGTTAAATGGGGAATTGAAGATCCCCAAAAACTTTATGAAAGAATATACAGGGTGTCATTCAAAATTTTACCACTGGAAATATATTTTTTGCGAATGAGTTTCTTTTTCAGTGTTTTTTTGTTATTTCAAAGCATCTTTACGGTTGAGAACTCTGGTTTTTGTTTCAATTTGATACCTCAAACGGTTTAGGGAATACAGCCTCGTCAAGTCAGTTTGGGACACCCGGTGTTTTAGGACCGTTGCTTGTGCATGAAAGCAAACGATATCTCGCATTTTTTCATAAGAGAAACAATTATCCTACGGCATACTTAGGTAAACTTGTACAAAGGCTTATATAAATAACAGGATGCGATTTTGACGAGAACAGTGTCATAAATTAAATTTTTTTATGACACACGCCTACTTTGCCGCAAATAATATGAAAACTAATACGAAGATATTACTAATACTAGGTGGCGGCACGTCCACCACTCAGTGTTGAAAGGCTGGCTATACTATAGCCGTATTACTTTAGGTGTATTTTTGCTACAATTAGTATGCCGTACTAAAGAGCTCTAATGAGAGCGAAACCGGTCTACGGTTCTAATTGTTGCGAGAATACATCTAGCCTTACATACTTTGTCCCTATATTGGGGTAGAAATTGGCCAGGGCTGACAATTTTCTAAATTGTTAGTTAGTTGTATACACTCTCTATTTTCTAACACATTGTGTTATTTGGAGTTGGCGTGACAACATACTACTTGGTTCCGCAACTAGGTGGCGGCACGTCCACCACTCATTTAGTGTTGAAAGGCTGGCTATACTATAGCCGTTATACTTTAGGTGTATTTTTGCTACAATTAGTATGCCGTACTGAAGAGCTCTATTAAGAGCGAAACCGGTCTACGGTTTTAATTGTTGCGAGAATACATCTAGCCTTACATACGAAGAATTTGTTGCAGCTACTTCTAAAGTGGTAAATATTTCGAAAACGGTTGATTCTAGCGTCACTCAACGAGTATTACATTTGTTTACAAAATGGGAGATAACACTATTTTCTGATGAAAAGTTTCCTAGAGACCCCACAAAAAAGTTTGAATACTTTTAAAACTTGAAGGATATCGCATGCTGTACCCTCATTGAGAATGAATTATTTTTATCATTGAAAAACTTATGTGTACCAATGTTTTTTTTTTGAGTTTTGTATTGAGGTAATCGACTGCTGCCCTGTGTATGATTTGTTTTGGCCCATTCTGCATAAGGAAAATTTTCAGCACCACGTCGCTAAATTATCACCTGTTCATTAGTACATTTTGCTATATATAGCTAGAGAAGAATATCACTTTGTCCGCACAAGAAATAGCAAAAATGCATCTGGAGGAGAAAGAAGGGATTGTACTCGTCTAAAAATACTGACTTTCCAAAACTTTTTTCATTTGGTTTATCGAAAAAACATTCAACCTCTTTTCCAATCAGGCAACGCGCGTCCTCACGGGGCAAGGGTTTCTATACGATTCTTACAAGAAAATAACGTGACCCCGCTTCCATGGCTTTCTCGCTCCCCAGACTTGTCATTCTCCCCATTCGAACGTGTGCGGCATATGATTGGGAATCGACTGTAATTGGGTTGGAGTAATTTATCCCAACCACCAAATAACCTTGTTCACCTTAGTCACCGAATTCAAGAAGCCTGGGTTGACATTCCTCAGGATCCCATAAATCATTTAATGTCAAGCATGCGTGGAAGAGTTACTGGATGCGTAAGTAACCGCGGCGGACCCACTCACTTTCGTTATTTTTAATTATTTTAGATTGAAAATGTAATCATTTTTAGCGATTTTTTTTAAATTCGCTAATGAGAAGATCTGTGTTTATATATATATATATATATATATATATATATATATATATATATATATATATATATATATATATATATATATATATATATATATATATATATATCCGACCGATAACTCAAAAAATAATGGACCAATCTGGATCAAATTTGGTGATTACCTTCCTTTTGCAAGTGGCTTGGATTAGTTCGTTAGCGAGGAAAATGGGACCAGGTTTTCCTGGAAAATTTTGTATTTTCCTTCTAAAAAAATTCATATCTCCCGAAATAACAAAGCAAGGGCAACCAAATTTGATACGCGTGTTTGAATTATAAAGAGTAAATTCTCCACCAAAATTTAGGTCTCTAGCTTTAAAGACATAGAAGTTATGGGCAGTTAAAGAAACAAATTTTGGAGTTTTCCTCAAAACGTCAAACTCGCAATTTTAAACGTCAAATTTGGCAATGTTTAGGCAAAGAACGTGAAACAAATACGGATATTGAAAAGAAAATGTTGCAAGAGGAGTGTTCTGAAAATCCTTAAGTTTCAGATTCAACCGTCATTGCCCTTCATTTTACTAAAATATTTACAGAAAATTCATTTCAAATAGACCCTTTCACTGATGTTTTGGCTGTGGGTTTAGTTAAATTGATGCTTTCGCTGTAGGTTTAGTGAAGTTTATGGTTTAACGGTCTATAATTTTTTTAAAGGTAACTTTCGTAGAACAAATTCGTTAATGCATTTTTGCATTTTTTATCGAAATAGGATGCGTTTGTAAGAAAAAAATCTGGACGGAGTAAGTGCGTTTTGGTAGCGAATTTTCGGTAAATTTGCAGTTTAGCTCCCGAATGCTTTTCAAAAAACTGTTTCCAGAAAACTGCCTAGACCCCCCCCCCTGGATCCACAAACCCCAAGAAAATTTTTTTGTTCACACCCCCCAAGGAAGTGACGGGACCAGGAGTGAGTAGGGGTGTATCGTTTTTTTTAGCTAATTTACGTAGAACAAATTCGTTAATGCATTTTTGCATTTTTTATCGAAATGTGATGCGTTTGTAAGAAAAAAATCTGGACGCCCGAACGCTTTTCAAAAAACTGTTTTCATAAACCTGCCTAGGCCCCCCCTGGATCCATAAACCCCAAGAAAAATTTCTTGTTCACACCCCCCAAGGAAGTTACGGGACCAGGAGTGAGTAGGGGTGCTGGGCGGGGTAGGTAGTAAAAAGGAAATATGAGCAGAAAATTCGAATAAAACGAGCTTGAAAGTTGTCTTTTTCACATCTTGAAGCCATATCCCCCTTAAACCCTGCCTACCCCGCACAGCACCCCCATTCCCCCAGGTGCCGTAACTTCCTTGGCGGGTAGGAACAAGACATTTTTCTTGTGGTTTATGCCACGAGGGTGGTTGTATGCATGCGAGGGGGAAGAAAAATCCCCACGGCGACGCAGCCACCCTCCAACCCCTGCCGCAAGTCGAACCGGGGGGGGGTCCTGCTTCGTCGTAGGCATTTCCTCTCCCCTCGTGTGCATACAACCACCCTCGTTGCATAAACCACAAGAAAAATTTCTTGTTCATACCCCCAAGGAAGTTACGTGACCTGGGGCAAATAGGGGTGCTGTGCGGGGTAGGCAGGGTTTAATGGGGACATGGCTTCAAATAGACAGCTTTCAAGCAGTTTTTTCGCATTTTCTGCTCATATTTCCTTTTTAATACCTACCCCGCCCAGCACCCCTATTTACTCCCAGTCCCGTAACTTCCTTGGGGAATGTGAACAACAAATTTTTCTTGTGGTTTGTGTATTCAGCTAGGGTCCTAGTTCCGAAAACAATTTTTTGAAAAGCTTTCGGGAGCTAATCTGCAAATTTACCGGATTTTCATTAAGTCCTTCAAATTTCAATAACTCAATTTGCTATTAACGTAAGCTTTGTTGGTTAGGAAACCAACATTTAAGTTTATTTTCGGAAAATTCTTGTATATTTTCAAACCATAAGTAATTTGATAAAATATAGTACATTGTTTCTACTACATAGGCTATACCGGTAATCAGATTGATGCCTGCTCACATTTGCTATTAAAAACATTTTTATGGAAATTCACTTCCATAACACACTTGCTGCATTCAGACTTTTGAAAAATGTTTATATATTTTCAAATAATAAAGTTATTTGGATGAAATATGGTACATTGTTTCTACTATATAGGCAACCGAATTTGATGCCTGCTTTCATCAAAGAAAGACATTTGCTATAAAAAATATTTTAAAGAAAATTCGCTACCATAACGCACTTGCTGCGTCCCGAAATTTTCTTATTCTTTTTAATGCGTTGCACATAAAGTAAGTTGGTGCTAAAAATGTACATTTATGCCTTGTGCAAGTAAGAATGCCTAGTAAATGGGCTGGACGCTCTTGAAACATGAAAGTATGAATATGAGGTAACTGAAACTGATAAGAAAAATAATATATTACAGCTAAGTGCTTTGAGATAAAATGATGTTTAACAATATGCAATTCTATTAAGAAATTCCATTATCGTTTTAATTATAGGCTATATCGGTAATCAGATTGATGCCTGCTCACATTTGCTATTAAAAACATTTTTATGGAAATTCACTTCCATAACACACTTGCTGCATCCAGACTTTTGAAAAATGTTTATATATTTAAACAATAAAGTAACCAAGTTTGATAAAGACATTTGCTATTACTTAAAAAAAATCGCTACCATAACGCACTTGCTGCGTCCAGACTTTTTAAAGTTTGATTAAACAAATATTATGTACAAATTGTATTAACAATGATCAAGTCTTACTGGGTGTTCGGATTTTTTTGAAAGTCAGTGTAGGTATGTTTTAGTTGTAATTTAAGTTCCATAATTATTCAAAAAAAATTATACTGCGTTGCTGAACGGACTGTCATTCCATATGATAATTCTGATTAGCTGATTTTTTACTCCACTAACTATTAACTTGCTATTAAATGAAACAGCTAAAACACATAAAGATGGAGTGGCACTCTGTTTTCTGAGTATTTAAGCACCGTCAATTTTCACACCTAAAACTATAATAATTGACAGGCTGTATTAACTCATTTTCCATTTTGTATTTAAATCTTTTAACCGCAAAACTTTATAGCCGCAGTGTACACCTGGCTTTTAGATAATTCTGACAGCAGTCCCGTAGCAAGCGATACCGAATGACGTAGAATCCAGCAGACAGTTTCAGTTGTTAGTTCAATATGGCCACATCTCTTGTTGTGTGTTGTGTCTGTTGTTAAAGTGTTTTTTGGTGACTAAACAGTGTTTGTGGATTTTTACGGCCAAATGTGAATTACAACTGGTGAGTTATGTTTTGAACATCACAATATAATTGATTACTTACCTTTGTGTGAATCGGCAAATTAGCTTAGCCGCTATTTAGGAAGGTAAAAACAAAAATCAATTGTTTTTTAGGTTAGGTAGCTCTATGTCAGTTGATTATATAGAAATTTGAAAGTTACGTGAACTGCTTAAATATAATTTATTTACCTGATTCATTTATTCAATAGTTTATTGTTTGCTTTTGTGATAACGCAATGATTAGAGTTAATTATGAATAAGGTATTGCAGATAAAAAATACAACAGGTTTATCAATGTTTGATGAGATTATCGCTGTTTGAGAGGTTTATTGGACGAAACAAATAGTTAGTAATAAATTTTTACATATTTTGTGCGTAAAATAAGATTCCTCCATTGAAATGTAACTAACGTAAAGGTTGATTACCTACCTACTGAATTTTGCTGTTGTCTCACAGACATTTTAATTTGAAATTGTGTAATGTAGATAACACAGGTGAAAACCATGGCTACCTATAAATAAATATGGATAAAATACATTTAATATAAGTTTTTTGTAAGAATCAATTCAAGTTTGGCTGAATTTAAATATTTAATACCATTTGGCAAGCAAAGTTTCGGTTGTTATAACACATAGGTATCTAATGTTCTACGTCATTTAAATAAATCTTATTATTTACTACCTCATACAGTCACAGTACCCATACCGAACAATTTTACCTCAATGTTTTCTGTTTTCTAAAGCCTTTATGGTAATTTCAGACTTCTGTCTGGCTAGCTACTACCTAGCTACCTACTTATCTAGGAAATATATATAGCTAAATACATACCTATGAAAATATAAATAGGTTATGTGCATAATTGGCACATAGGTAAATATTACTACCCATGTATCTACCTATCATTGACAAGTGATAGGTATTTAACTCTTCAATTTCTAAATTTACAGTGATAAAAATACCTACTTGCCAGTCTAAAGTTACATTTTTGTGAGTGAATTGTGTGTATTTTTAACCCATTTAAATACAATTATCTACAGGGTGTCCAGCCGGGAATTTACACGATACCTACGTTATTTTCTGAAACTTTGCACATGCAACAAACAGAATGCTGTTTATTTATGCAAACTATTTTGACAGATCTGCCACTTCCGGTTAAACGGGAAGTTGACATAATATTCGTTGTTTTTTTTAAGAAATACCACTTTTTTATCATTGCAATCGATAGCCTATAAAATTTGAATGTGGTTTTATCCAACATACAATATCCCCAAATGTTACGGTTGTCTAGATATTCAAAATTTGATGGAAAAAAATGACAGTCCCTTAAACCACCAGGAAAATACATTATTTTATGTTCTGGCGTTCATACGCAAAGCCCCAGGTATTCAGTAGATAATCAGAAAATCTTCAGGGTGACTAAATGACAGTTTCTATGTTATTGAAAATTTTTTGGAAAATCGCAGTTTTCTGCAATGGCCAACCTATGGCCATGAGAATAAATGTCAGAGCAAAGTTATCAGAGAGTGGCCAACCTAGCTAAGTCGTATAGTTCTGAGAGCTTCCTGGGTATATTTGTGTATTTTCAATTTATTATGGCACATTTGGGTTGTACCAATGAAGGCTACTTAAATTTATTAGTGAATTTTCTTTAAAAAAAATGCAGTACTGAGGAGGACCCGACTTTTGAATTTTGAAAAAATTTCTTCAAATGAGCACTAATTAGGCTTTCAGTTTCAATTTATATATATATATATATATATATATATGTATGTATGTATGTATGTATGTATGTATCACACCGATAACTCAAAAAAGAATGGGCCGATTTTGATTAAATTTGGTGAATACCTTCCTTTTGCAAATGGCTTGGCTTAGTTCGTTAGCCAAGAAAATCGCTTTAGGTTTTCCCGGAAAATTTTGTGTTTCCTTAAAAAAAAAATTATATCTCCGGAATTAACAAAGTAAGTGCCACCAAATTTAGTACGCGGGTTTATATCCTTATAGGTAAGTTGCCTACCAAAAAGCTCTGTAGGTCAGAAGACAAAAAAGTTACAGGCATTTAAAGAAAAATAAATTGGGGTTTTCCTCAAAACGTCAAAGTTGCGATTTAAAACGTCAAAATTGGCAACATTTAGGCAAAGAACTTGAATCTAATACGGGCTATGGAAATAAAATGTCTCAAGAAGAATGCTTTACAAACCCTGAAGTCTTAGTTTCAACCGCCATTGTCCTTTATTTTACTAAAATATTTGCAGAAAGTTCATTTCAAATACACACTTTCTCTGATGCTTGGCAGTAGTCTTAGCTATAGAGTTTGTCGTTTAATGGTATATAATTTTTGTCGAATTTTCGTAAAAAATCAATAAAGCTCAATATATCCGTTATTATACAAGATATGAAAAAAATGGTATATATTAATTATAGGGTGTCTTAAGCTACATCTTAAAAAATTATTTCTGCAATCACAGGATGGCCCATAAGTCGTTGGTGATACAAATTTTCTTATGTTATTACATTTTTGCATTTTCCATCTAAATATAATGCATTTTTTTAAGAAAAGAAATTCTGGACGCAGCAAGTGCGTTATGGTAGCGAATTTTGATCAAATGCTTCATATTTGAATAGCTCAATTTGCTATTAACCTATAAGGTTCACCAAGAAACGAATTTTTTTCGGGAAGTTTACTTTCGGAAATTTTTGTACATTTTCAAACAATAAAGTTATTTCAATGAAACATGGCACATTGCTTTTACTATATAGGTTATACTGGTAATCAAATTTGATGCTTGCTTTCTTAAAAAAACACATATTTGCTATTAAAAACATTTTTTATGAAAATTCACTACCATAACACACTTGCTGCATCCAGACTTTTAAATTATTTATGGAGAACGCAATAAAGTTGCAAGGAGAACGTGTGATACTTTTGTGTCAAGATATCCTGATAAAAGCAAGCCAACCAGGAATATGTGGAAAAGATTAATTGAAAATTGCAAGAGCTTCGGGTCTTTTAAATAGAAACCAGTAAGAAACAAACCGTTTGTGGACAACGAAGAAAATGAAATAATCATATTGCTTTCTTTAGAGCCAATCCACAAGCATCGTGAAGAGACGCCGAAAGACAAACTGGTTTTCCGAAATCTTCAATGCACAGTCTTGAAAAAACAATTACAAACCGTATGCCATACATTTGATTCAACATTTAGACCAGACTGATGCAGAAAAAAGGATATGGAACTGTGAGTTTATGTTAATTAAGAACCAAGAGAACGAAAATTTTCTTAATAATGAACTGTGGACAGACGAATCTAAGTTCGCAAGAGATGAATTATTTAACTGGCATAACTCACATTATTGGTCAGATCTCTATAGTGTCAGAGGGATCCTTCCAAACAAGATAGCAATTTAATGTTTGCTGTACAATTGGCAACAATTCGACAGTGATGTTTAAAATATATGACAACAATTTGACTGGTACATTCAACTAACTACTGCACCGATTATTTATAATTACGCATTAAATTGTTACTAGGTGCAGCTTATTTGTAAATATTAAATGAATTTAGAAGTATGTATCTTAACACTTTGCCAAATGAAGAGACACGTTAGCTTTGGTACCAACATGATGGAACACCACCCCATGGAAGCCGTTCTGTAAATACTTTCTTGGAAGAGTAATTTAAGGAACAGTGGATCGCCAACAATTTAACACCAGTGGATTTTTACATATGGGCTTACATAAAAGTATATTCCACACCTCCCACTACAAAAGAGGATTGCCAAGAAAAAGTTCGTGTTGCCTTTCAGTCCTCACCACCGAGTTAGTATCCAAAGAGCACTAACAGAGATAGTGCTTCACAAATGTGTAGTGTTTGGGCGTTAATGGTGCCACAGTTAAACATTTAATATGGTTTTTTTCCCATTGTAAGTATTTTCTTCGTTTTATCGTTCATAGGCATGTCGGGTCAGACAACTATTCAATTAATATAATCTAACAATTCCAGATTGTGTTTCAGGTTAAACTACTTAGTTACTTTGACAATTCTGTCATATTTTCCTTTTACAATTTATTCTCATGGCCAACTTATTAATTGCAGAAATATCGATTAGATATAGGGATGTAAACACAAACTTCCTCTTTTTCGTCGGGCAGTCCAACGAAATTAAAGAAAATGGCTGGGTCTGTTTAAAAAATAAGATATTCTATATTTTTGAATTCAAACTTTTGACAAATTTGGTAGTCACCCTGTATAATTTTGTAGATGTTCTGGGGGGTTTCTAATTTGCAGGTCAGCAGGTTAACTGCACGTCAGCATGTTATAATGTAAAAAGGTCAGTGCAATTTCTTGCCAGGTAGACTATGTTCTATCTATACGCGATATGCTGATATTATAAAACTACACCAATCAACCGCAACCTCATATTTAACATTAGTGGCTACAGGTTAATATGTTTTACTTAAAAAAACTCTGTAGGTCAGTGCAGTTTCCTGCAGGGCAGACTATTTTCTACCTACACATGATATGCTGATATTATAAAACTATACCAGCCAACCCCAACCCCATACTTCACATACGTGGCTGCAGGTTGATATGGTATTACTTTAAAAACTGTGCAGGTCAGAGCGATTTCCTACAAGTCAGACGATTTTCTACCTACACATGATATGCTGATATTATAAAAGTATACCAGCCAACCCCCACCCCCATACTTTAAATAATAGGCACTAGGTTGATATGTTTTACTTTAAAAACTCTGCAGGTCAGTGCAATTTCTTGCAGGGCAGACTATTTTCTATCTATACACGACATACTAATATTAAAAAACTACACCAACCAACCCCCAGCCCCGTACTTCAAACACCAAAGTATCTTGAACTAACTTTGATTTTCTTACTTATTTTTCCACTGTCTATACATACAATTCTTCTGTATCTATGTACATAGTAAGGTAAAGCATAAAAGGTAATTATTTTAAGTCTCTAAAGGTCCATGAGAGGATCATCTAAATTGCAGGAAGTTCAACTTACCTGCAGAGTTTATCAGCTGTAACATGTGCCAGTTATGTGAAGTATGGGGGTAGAAGTTGACTGGTGTAGTTGTATGTTGGTATATCGTGTATTGGTATATAAGTAGAAAATGGTCTGACCTGCAAGAAATGAAACCAACCTGCAAATTTGTAAGCTGTAACAGCCATTTACGTGAATTTCGGGGGTTAGGGTTGGCTGGTGTACTTTTATAATATCAACGTGTATTCGTGCGAAATGGTCTGGCCTGCAGTAAATTGCACTGACCTGCAGAGTTTTTAAGCTGTACCATATCACCTTACGTGAATTACAGGGTTCTGGATTGGTTGGTGTACTTTTATATCAAAATATCTTGTATAGGTAGGAAATGGTCTGACCTGCAGGAAATTGCACTGACCTGCAAACTTTTTAAGCTGTACCATATCAACCTGCATCCAATTACGTGAATTACGGGGGTAGGGGTTGGTTGGTGTACTTTTATATTATCAACATGTCATGTGTAGGTAGGAAATGGTCTGACCTGCAGGAAATTGCACTGACCTGCAAAGTTTTTAAGCTGTACCATATCAACCTGCATCCAATTACGTGAATTACGGGGGTAGGGGTTGGTTGGTGTACTTTTATATTATCAACATGTCATGTGTAGGTAGGAAATGGTCTGACCTGCAGGAAATTGCACTGACCTGCAAAGTTTTTAAGCTGTACCATATCAACCTGCATCCAATTACGTGAATTACGGGGGTAGGGGTTGGTTGGTGTACTTTTATATTATCAACATGTCATGTGTAGGTAGGAAATGGTCTGACCTGCAGGAAATTGCACTGACCTGCAAAGTTTTTAAGCTGTACCATATCAACCTGCATCCAATTACGTGAATTACGGGGGTAGGGGTTGGTTGGTGTACTTTTATATTATCAACATGTCATGTGTAGGTAGGAAATGGTCTGACCTGCAGGAAATTGCACTGACCTGCAAAGTTTTTATAAACTGTAACATATCAACCTGCAGCCACTTACGTGAATTACGGGGGTGGGGGTTGGTTGGTGTACTTTTATATTATCAACATGTCATGTGTAGGTAGGAAATGGTCTGACCTGCAGGAAATTGCACTGACCTGCAAAGTTTTTAAGCTGTACCATATCAACCTGCATCCAATTACGTGAATTACGGGGGTAGGGGTTGGTTGGTGTACTTTTATATTATCAACATGTCATGTGTAGGTAGGAAATGGTCTGACCTGCAGGAAATTGCACTGACCTGCAAAGTTTTTAAGCTGTACCATATCAACCTGCATCCAATTACGTGAATTACGGGGGTAGGGGTTGGTTGGTGTACTTTTATATTATCAACATGTCATGTGTAGGTAGGAAATGGTCTGACCTGCAGGAAATTGCACTGACCTGCAAAGTTTTTAAGCTGTACCATATCAACCTGCATCCAATTACGTGAATTACGGGGGTAGGGGTTGGTTGGTGTACTTTTATATTATCAACATGTCATGTGTAGGTAGGAAATGGTCTGACCTGCAGGAAATTGCACTGACCTGCAACGTTTTTATAAACTGTAACATATCAACCTGCAGCCACTTACGTGAATTACGGGGGTGGGGGTTGGTTGGTGTACTTTTATAATATAAACATATCATGTGTAGGTAGGAAATTGCACTGACCTGCAACGTTTTTACATTATGATCTGCTAACCTGCAGCCAACCTGCTAACCTGCAAATTAGCTAGACCCGATGTTCTGATTCTCTACTGAGTACCTGCGTCTCTGCTTATGAACGCCAGAACATAAATTAATGCATTTTCCTGATTGTTTATTTAGGAGGCTAATCGTTTTAGGTGTTTGCAACTGTCATTTTTTCCATAAAATTATGAATATCTAGAAAACCGTAATATTTAGGCATATGGTATGTTGAATAAAGTCACATTCAAATTTCATAGGCTATTGATTGCACTGATAAAAAAGTGCGTATTCCATTTAGAATAACAAGGATCGTGTCAACTTCCGGTTTAACCGGAAGTGACAGACATGTCAACATATTTTGCTTAAATAGACCGCATTCTATTTGTTACATGTGCAAGGTTTCAGAAAAAAACGTCGAGTGGTTCCTGAAATATGTATCGTGACACCGCATTGATCGGTGACATTTTGATCAGTCTCGTTTTCAGTGGTAGATCAAAACGTTGTTGTGAAAGAGCACGAAATTGCCGGTGATCCGAATAATTTCCACCCCTGAAACTGATTTTTGTATTTGTCTTTTGATTTTATTCTTTGTATAGTTAATCGCATCTCCATGCAGAGATGTGGTGACGGCCCTGTTTGATGGCATACTTGCGATCCTGCCTATTTATTATAATAATGTAACAGAAGTTTTTTTAAGGTCTTTCGTTATTTGCTTCCAGTTTACCGATCTTTTATGGAAAAGAATTAGAATTTTATGACTTTTGACTTCAAAGAAAAGTTTACGGGCGCGAATCAGAACCACATAACCAATGACTGTGTCGTTTTTCGTTGCTTACGTTGCTTACGCTTTCTCATATCTGAAGTTTAACCATGGATATACAATTAAAGAGGTATGCCGACAACAATGCTTTCATTGTATCGTGTATGGCATGTGAGTGTAGTCAGTATGCGATAGAAAGGGTAGCGGTACAGTGGGAGAATTAGCTTGGTGAAATCGAGATAGACAATTAGCTTTTTCCGACTTTCAGGTTGATGCTGACATGTGAACTTCACATATTGAATATATATATATATATATATATATATATATATATATATATATATATATATATATATATATATATATATATATATATATATATATATATATAAAAAACAATGCTATCCAACTAGAACATGTTTTGTTTTCTGGTGAGTGCCCTTTTACACTTCACGGCGATGCTAATCGTCAAAATTGTCGCTACTGCTCTAAAGAAAATCGACACTGGACGAGAGAAGAACACGCGAAGGCTGATGTTTGGACAGGAATAATTGGAAACCGTGTGATTGGTCTTTTTTTAATTGATGGCAATTTGACTGGACAGCATTATTTAGCACTGCTCCAAAATAATGTTGTCTCAACTTTGGCAAACTTATATCCTGATCGAGCAAACCCAGAAATTCCTGCGAATTTGATATGGTTCCAGCAGGATGGAGCACCAGCCCATTACCAAATCGATGTCCGGCAGTACCTCGACTTAATATTTCCAAATCGTGGATAGGGGGCGAGGATCGTTAGAAGGGCCAGCACGATCACCCGATCTTACGCTGTTATACTTCTTATGGGGATATGTGGACAGTATGGTATACAAAACCAAACCACGCGATTTAACTGACTTCAGAAGAAGAATAACTGCCGTAACTCATTTTTTTTAGTGGAACAGCCTGGATTTTGTGTTTCAGAAGTGAAAGGCATGCCCTCTGATTTGACTTTTGTATAACATCCCATATACCTACAGAATCTAGTTTCGGAAGTATTTACATTTATAATCGCATACCATGGATTCATGTAGGGATTAGTTTTAAATTTTCAGTTTTTTATCCAATTCTAATAACCGATTAGGTTAGGCGATTATTTAGCGAATTTTCAAATAAAAATATTAAAATATTTAAATTAACTTTGGTCCAAAAAAAAAAGAAATAACTAATGAGATAGGATTGTCTACATATACATTTTTCTTTACTGGTTAAAATCCGTGGAAACTAAAAAAATATATATTTCCGTTTCTTTTTTCTTTAATTTTTATTGCAGATTAGGTATATAATTTGAATTGTATGTATTCTTTTGGCAAATTTTTGTGTAACAAGTTATTGTTAAATTTTTTTTTGCGAATCCAGAATTTGCAGATGTTTGTGTTTTCGTAGAAATCATTTTTTTGTAACATTTTTGTGAAGTTTTGGTAATTAATGATGAATGTTCAAGTTATTGTAAAATAATGTTTTCTGATTTTCGTTAAAAAAATTGTCTACAAATTTTCATGCAAACATTTTTTTGAAGTTTCGTCGAAAACATTTTTCTGAATAATTACATCTTGGCAGGTGGGTAAATAGCTTGAAGAGGTTCGTTGGCCATGAAAATCGGACCCGCTTTTTCGGGAACATGTTAAGTTTATTTTCGGAAAATTTTTGTACTACTTCAAAGTTATTTTCATAAAATATGGTAGATTGTTTCTACGATAAAGGTTATGCTGGTAACCAAATTTGATGCCTGTTTTCATCAAAAGAGATATATTTGCTATTAAGACATTTTCTTGAAAATTCACTACCATAACGCACTTGCTGCGCCCAGACTTTTAAAATTTAAATCGCGCAAAAAGGAGTGCAATAAAACTTTTATTGCCATTTTCTTATAAAATGACCTAAAGAACAGTTACTCTTTACACGATCGTATATAAAATTAATTGAAATAGAGTGGTCATCAAAAACATTGGCAAATTAGTTTTTAGCACCATTTTTAGTTAGCTATTACTTTTTTTAAAGTTGAATTTTTAGTGAATTTTCTTAGAAAAGATTCACTAATAGGGAGATCGCGACTTTTAAATTTTGAAAAGATTTTTGAAATGAGCGCGAACTAGGACCCCTAGAACCCATATCCGGGGTCAGTTTCAATTTTTATACGTTTACATACATATATACATATATATATATATATATATATATATATATATATATATATATATATATATATATATATATATATATATATATATATATATATATATATATATATATATATATATATATATATATATATATATATATATATATATATATATATATATATATATATATATATATATATATATATATATATATATATATATATATATATATATATATATATATATATATATATATATATATATATATATATATATATATATATATATATATATATATATATATATATATATATATATATATATATATATATATATATATATATATATATATATATATATATATATATATATATATAGACATAATTGGTTCTCGTGTTGAACCGCGTCCAGAATTTATGGAAACTCGACGTTTCGGCTCCTGTTTTGGAGCCATTTTCAAGAGGTAAAGGAAATATGTAAGGACACTCTAAGGCCTCAATCTGCCTACTCCTTAAAGTGGTAGACAAAGGTGGGTAAAGGAAATATGTAAGGACACTCTAAGCCCTCAATCTGCCTACTCCTTAGAGTGGTGGACAATGGTGGGCAAAGGAAATATGTAAGGACACTTTAAGGCCTGAATCTGCCTACTCCTTAGAGTGGTGGACAAAGGTGGGTAAAGGAAATATGTAAGGACACTCTAAGGCCTCAATCTGCCTACTCCTCAGAGCGGTGGACAAAGCTGGGTTGGGTTGTTGTAGCTCGATTACGGGGCCTCAATCTGCCTACTCCCCAAATCTCGCCGGAGATCGTCTGTGAGGCGTCAGTGTGTTCATCCCTAGGCCTCAGAGAGATTTGGTGCCACATCATTTCTATGAAAATTCGCTACCATAACGCACTTGCTGTGTCCAGACTTTTTATATGGTTTGCACCACGCAAAAACCCACTTGGTCGTAGAACACAATTTTTTGGAAAAGTGGAAAATTTCATGTTATACTCGGTGTAAAATAAAGCCGTGTAAAAGTTGCAAAATTTTCGTTGTAATTTCTAAAAAATGTAACTTCTCCCATTATGGATAATAAGTAAGCTAATACCAAAATATCTTCAAGGCCTCAGTGGTTCAGTGGTAAGCACGTGTGCCTCTGAACCGAAGGGTACTGGGTTCGATTTCAGGGTTCTCCTTTCACTGAGGTTGTGGCATTGTATTTTAGCAAGTTGAGTGTCTGCACGTTCCGCCCTTCGGAGGGGCGTAAAGCCGTCGGTCCTGTTTTAATGCGATGTTGTGCACGTTAAAGATCCTACCCTCCTTACAGAGAGGCTGGGGTTCAGCAAAATTTCCAGGATAGTGAGGTGAAACCACTCCCTGGCGTCGGTGATTGGCCATAGTCGCGGAAATAGGCCTACGTTAAAGAACAAAAAAAAACAATATCTCTAAAAGTTTTCGCCAGTTTTCTGATTAAGATCTTTTGGCATCTTATACGAGACAAAACGAAGAAATTGTGAAAATATTTGTATTTGAGTTTGAATGTCTTCAAAACATGAACCGTTCTGGATTAATTTTTATTCTGGTTGCGAGAGAAGGAAGCTGATTGTTAGTATTATTGTTATTATATTTCTCTACAATTTATTAACCACGCTGTATTATATTAGCAGACGAAATTAATATTATCTCTAATGCAGATCAGTCAAGTTGATTAAATTTTTTATTAACAGTTTTCTTAAGAATTTGAAATTCTGAAAGTGTCTGCATAACTCCCGGAGAGCTTAGCTAAGATAACTGAAGTCTGTAATTGGTAAAGTTGATAGAATACGTCAGACATTCAGGTCACGAATTATCCTGCTTCGCATGGTACAGCACTATCAATAATATAAGTCTACCTATTTCATGTTTAACTCTTGAGATGTCTGAAACGTAAAAGGTAGATAATGTTTCACCTAATCAAAATTCAGTATAGGTACATGCGGAGAATTGAAAATGTTCTTTTAAAACGTCTAATTTGGTTATTTAAATAAAATACTGGAAATAAAATATCCAGACCGAGCCAGTACTTTATGGTAGCGAATTTTAATTAAAATAGTTTCCAATAAAAGCTTGTTACTAAGCGAAGATTGGAACCTGTGATGAGCACTGATAAGTACAGTTGGAGAACCCAAATCACCACAACACATATTTTTTAAAGACCTGACGATCCTTAGAATTTTTGATCCTCTGATGACGTTAACTTTGTTAGTAAAATGATAGTCAGGTCTTTAAAAAGATGTCATGTGGTGAATTGGGTGTCTCCAAGTTTACTTATAGAAGCGTGTTAGTTAAATATTTAATAGGAATTGGAAAATTAAATAGATTCTTATGATTTTATTAAAGAGCGGTTTCTCGCTACACCACACCAGAGGCGGGGGTACCCACAAGCAACCGAAGTTATTTTTTAAAATTTATCTATTCAATTTTTAAACAAAAAGACCTTTAATCCCATTCAAAATACTTTCCACTGTCATTAGTACACTTGTCTAATCTTTTATGACATTGTTCAAAACATTTTTGAAATTCGTCTTATGTGATGCCCGACAGCTCCTGCCCTATTGTGGACAGCCTTGGTAGAGGAAACCCTCAACACCAAAGGGATTCCAATGTCTCGGATATGAGGATGACTTAGTGCTTATAGACAGGGGACGATTTGCGAGAACTGTATCAGACCTCTCCTCAAAAAGCTCTAAATATATGAGGGACTTTAAATAAATTCCCTAATAACCATAGCTGTCGCTTTCGCTAAGAAAAAGACATTGGAATGCCTTAAACCTCAGGTGTTAAACAATATTAAAATTAGATTTGTGGGAAATAGCTAGGAGTAATTTTTTACCAAAAACTCACATGGAATGTCCACATTTAAAAGTCGCCAGCCACGAGGCGAAGAATAACCTAAGGCTGGCAGCTGCATAAAAGAGCCCATTTCAAAGCTATGGACCCTGATAAAGGAAATAAAGCTGGACAGGGTGCTTCAGAGATTTTCATGGGAGTGTGACAATAGAACTTAAAGGCCGCGGTGACAAAGGCTGTGTCGCCAGCTCCTCCTTTAATCTAATCTGATAAGTTACATAAAAACTATTAGTCTTTTTACTTTTTTTCGACTCCTGCAGAACGAAAAAAAAAACATTTTAGATATCAACTCAAATCTATTAAGCTAGAAACTTGAAATTGTGTACGTCCTATATTCTCTATAAAGGAATTTTGTGTACCAAATATCATTGAAATTGCTTTATTATTTTAGAAAATACATTTACCTGAAGCAAATCTAAAGTTTTTGAAAAAAAAAAACTGGTCCGATGGCTAACTGACTCATTCAAACTATGAGGCATGTTCATAAGGTCTCCATTTTTTTCCATAAAGAAAAACAAGTTTATTTATAATGAATTTACATTCGCATCGTTGGAAGGCGTGAAGTTTTTACTATTTTTCTACATACTCCCCGTTGCCATCGAGGCATATTTGCACGTGGTGTGGTATTTTTTGTATGCCCGTGTCATAGAACTCTGACCGCTTCGCGCAGGTAGCGTACTGCCTTTTCGTCCTCGTCGGTCTTGAAATTCGTCCCACCCAGGTATATATATATATATATATATATATATATATATATATATATATATATATATATATATATATATATATATATATATATATATATATATATATCCAAATTGGTTGAGGAGCTTGGTTGTTGCATGAACGGTGTGTGGACGAGCGTTATCCTGATGAAATCGCACTCGCTTCGTCAACATGCCCCTTTTGTTTTGAATTGCACGGCGAAGGTTCTTCAAAGTCTGACAGTAGCAACCAGCGTCCCAGTAGGCATAAACTCGCCCAACAATACCCCCGTTATGTCTCCAGACATAGCCGCCATCAAACTTTTGTCGCTTCGGCGCATTTGGAAAATTGGAATATTGAATCTTGAGTTTCAGTGTTACATTACAGTCACAGTAATGACTATATACCGATCTCTTCATAAGCTAACTTTTTCTACGAAAATTAACTGTCTAACAGCGCTACTTTTATATTTATTGAATAAATACATTTTCCTGCAAGTTCTTTAGAAGACTGTGAGAAATAAAATTTATTATTAAGCAATTTTACTGTTCTCCCATCTTTCAAAGAGAGATGAGAGTGAGTATCTACTTAATTATTAAATGTTACAGCTCTCAGTTTAATGTATCTGAATACAACTCCAGTCGTTCTTTAGATAGTTAATGAAATACGTACATGCAAAAGACTTATACAGGTGTCCGGATAGAAAATTAGTTAAGAAAGAAACAAACAAGGATACAATTTTATTAGGAAATTAGTTGTTACCTTAAATATCTCACGAATTAAGAAATATTGTTGCTCATTCATTTATTTGGTTCCCAAGAATCGTCGGTAGTTCCATAGCAGAGAAGGGATTTATCTGTTATAAGGAGAGCATGGGGTAACCATTATTAATCCAGGCTGAAGTAGTGTAAACTTGTGGCTATAATTGATGCGATTTCTATTTGATGAAAATAGTAAATGAAACATATCGAAATCCTGTTGGCAATTGCATTTCTTGCTATAAAATTTCGGGATATCAAATTTAACACATACTCAGCCAATCTTCGGCCACTAGTATCTGAATACTCTCTATACATCCTTTAGACTTCTCAACCATTTCATGCTTCAAAATAGTTTCGTCTTGGATTCAGTTTAGTGGTAGTAGCAGTGGTGGGGAGGCCAACGCCAAGCAAGTAGGCCACAATGGGCCCTTTTTGCCAACCCCAGCAACCCAGCAACCATGATCTACTCTTCCTCGGTTCCGTCGCCAAATCGCCTCGACCTCGAAGTGACGGTCTTCAATTGGACGGTACTTACCTAATTCCTCTGCAGAGTCCTCGATCCGAACAATTCTGCTCGAAGACTCCCAAAAGCCTCGCATTCACACAGATAGTGGTAGGACGATTCTTCATCCTCGCCGCATTCCTGGCAAATGGGATCCCTCTCTACGCCTATCAATGTGAGGTGTCTTCTAAGGGCGCAGTGGCCTGTCAGCAGCCCAAGGATACGGCGAAGCGTAGGTCGACTCCTTCCGAGTAGCCAGACAGCTTTATCTCTGTCCGGCCCCTCCACGAAGTCCCTCGCCTGCCTGCAGCCACCAACCGACCCCCAGTGCCTCTCCATTGCTTCCTCGGTCCAAGGCGACAGAGACTGTCTTCCTATTTATGCCTATCGCAGGCTCCGGGCCACAGACGGCCGGCGGGAACCGAAACTTGCGAGATTATTCGCCACCTCATTCCCCGCTACGCCTCAGTGTCCCGGAACCCACACCAGTTGCACCTCCTTCGTCCTGGCTAGTTCTCTGAGGGCGTCAGCGCACTTCTGAACCAGTGTTGACCTGATTCTGGCCGCGCAGACTGCCCGGAGGACCGCCTGGCTATCCGAGCAGATGTACACACATTTCTCGGGACTCCTCTTCACATCCTGTCTATTGGCCACAGACAGGATAGCATACACCTCTGTTTCGAATGCCGTGGTATATGCGCCAAGAGCATAGCTCTCGCGCACCCCCAGGTCCTCGATGTATATTCCTGCCCCGGGGGATTGTTGGTCCTCTAGCCGCGATCCGTCGGTGAAACAGACCAGGCTTGCGGGTTGGAATGCAACCTCATTTTCCCTCCACTGATCCCGATTGGGGATCCTGAGGGTGTATGGCCTAGTCAACCTAATATCGTTCTCAACATCCCGCACCTTTATGGCGGAAATCGCAATTTCCTTTTCCACCTCCTTGGCGACTCTTGCATGTCCTATTACTGCTCCCTCTCCGCACCAGTTTCCTAAGTCTCGCATTCTAAGATGCCACGCCATAGCCTCCCTTCTGATACAGGTGGGAAGCGGTGGGATTCAGTTTAGAAATAGTTTCAAACATTTTAAGACCTAAATTTGTAAGTGGTGTCACTCTGAGATAACAATTTTGTGTCAAAAATATTGTTCTGCCTGATTCTGTCAGCTTCTAGCGGTTTCAGAATGTGTTAAATTGTAAGCGGAACAAAATACATTCATAATAATAATTATCACAACAAAAGAATATGTAGATATATGTAAGCAAACGACAGCACAGTTTCGCATATTTACAAGTACATATTATAGATGTGTTATATACCTTATACAGTTATAATATAGTGTGTACATATTAACATAACTAATTTCTCACCTTCGCGGGAACCTCAAGACAAGTTTAAACAACCGTTTAATTTTATTCTTCATTATATTTCATTATATAGACAAAATAATTGCGGTAGTCTACATACAAGGTATGATTTAAGATATTATTTAATTGCATAATAAGATAAGAAGGTTAATAACCGACAATAGAACAATTAATAATAGGCTAAATTATAATAATTAAAATGTATACACAAAATAATAATCAAAAATTTTTATTTTGAAAATCTTGGTTCTAAGTTTGTACTTCCCAGACTCTTATTAAAAGTACAGCAACAACAGTAGTGCATTTTTTTAAAACGGTAGTCAAATGGCGACGTAGGTAGTGTATAACTATAACCTGGGTGGTTCAGGGGTAAGAACGAGTGCCTCTGAACCAAAGGGTACTGGGTTCGATCCCAGGGTACTCCTTTCACTTTTTCAGTACAAACTGTAAAATTAACATCAACTGAGGTTCCGGCATTGTATTTGAGCAAGTTGAATGTCTGCACGTTCCTCCCTTCGGAGGGGGCGTAAAGCCGTCGGTCCCGTGTCCATGCGATGTTGGGCACGTTAAAGATCCCTACCCTTCTTACAGAAAGGCAGGGGTTCGGCAAAATTACCAGGATAGTGAGGTGAAACTGCTCCTTGGCGTCAGTGATTGGCCATAGTCGCGGACATAGGCCGAGGTTAAAGAAACAAAACACACGTAGTATATAACTGAATTTTAGTATTCTGTCATACAACTAAATGTCAGTGTTACAGATAATTTAATAAATTTAATGAGTACACTTGAAGAACCCAAATTAAAACACATTAAAAAAAACCTGATGGTCGTTTATCTTACCAAGTTAGCGTTATTAGAGGAAAAGTTCTAAACGTTTGACGACTACCACTGTGTTTATATTCTGTGCAGATATTCGGCCTAGTCGCTTGAGTTTGGTTCAAACAAACAAACGTTCGCTACTTATTTACCGGGAATTCGCTCTACCCGAATTCCGTTATCTCCATTCCCACGTTAACTGGTCGATCGATAAACTATACATACGCGGAGATGCCGAATTCATACAACTTTTTAGTGATATATATGTTTATATATATATATATATATATATATATATATATATATATATATATATATATATACACGGTGGCGCATTGAAAACGAAACAGACCGATTTGCGCCCAGAGAATTTTTTTAAGAAACGCTCAAACACGTCAATTTTAATATTGAGCGGGACATGTTTTGACATAAAACTCAACGTCACATCAACCCCTTAAGAGTGGTGATAACAACCCTTATATTTTAAATACGGAACATGAGTCGAGTGTTACATCATTTGAAAGCTCTTTCTTTTCTGAATTAAGCACACAAATTTTTTTGGAAGTTTGATCAACTTGTTTAAAAATTATTCACAGTTGGAGTTGCAAGAACGTATTTCATTCATTGTGATAAGAAATTCACTAATTAGTCAATTTTTAGTTAAAAAAAACTAAAAAACAAAACCAAACGTTCAAAAATGTTAATTCAGTTAAGTAAGTGTTCAAATTGTTGACCACCAGCTTCCATAAAAAAGTACAAATTTTGTTCAAAATGAGCTCTGACATTCTGGAGCATTTGTGGAGTTATTAGACGGCATTCTTCAACAATGCGTCGTCGTAATTCTTCCAGAGACTCCGGTTGTGTTGCGTAAATTCTACTCTTTGAATGGCCCCATAGAAAGAAGTCTAAAGGAGTTACATCCGGTGATCTAGGGGGCCACTCAATAGGACCTCTACGCCCAATCCATTGCTCTGCAACCTCTCTGTTTAAAAAATCCCTAACACGTGAAAAATGCGGAGGAGCTCCATATTGTTGAAACACTAATTGATTTTCTTGATAGCAATAATCTTTTTCAACAATGTCAATTAGTAGAGGGTAAACGATATCTTCTAGTAACTCCCAATACGTTTCGTCACTCAAATTGTCATCAAGAAAAATTGGTCCGATTAAACGGTCTCCAAAAATGCCAGTCCAGACATTCAATTTCTGTGGAGTTTGAGTGTGGACTTCGTGAAAATTTCTTGGATTATTATCTGCCCAATAACGACAATTATGACGATTGACTGTAGAGTTTAATAAAAACGTGCACTTGTCTAAAAAACAGATATTGAACAGAAAGTTCCCGTTATCAGCTATTCGTGCAGTCATAACTTCACAAAACTCCAGCCGCCGATCAGAATCATCTTCATTCAGTTGTTGTACAAGATGAATTTTATACGGGTGAAGTTTATGATGCTTCAATATTCGCTGAATAGTTCTTCTTTTGATGTTTGAAACAGTGGCCAATTTTCTCGTGCTCAAAGTTGGGTCTACAGCAATTTGTCCTAAAACTTCAATCTCAGTAGTCTCATTTCTAACCGGAAATTCACGTTCAGGATCCCGTTTTTTGTTGGCTACTGAATCACTTTGTCGAAACTTTGCAACTAACTCCAAAATGAATTTTCTGTTTACATGTCTGTTCGGATGTCGTTCATTAAACAAATTTGCGGTACGGTTGGCAAGTCATCGTTTTTTATAAAAAGAGTAATTATTTCAACTATTTCTTCTACAGAATACACCATTGTGAAATTAATTTTCGGTAGTACTATCAGTATCAAAGCGACCGATAAACTGAAATAACAAACCGCATTTCTCTCATTTCGATAAGAAATGTTCTGATAGTCAATTTTTTGTTTACAGACCAAAAAAAGATTGACTATCAGCACATTTCTTATCGGAATGAGTGAAATGCGTTTCTGCATCTTTAACTGTGAATAATTTTTAAACGAGTTGATAAAACTTCCAAAAAAATGAGAGTGCTGAATTCAGAAAAGAAAGAGCTTCCAAATGATGTAACACTCGACCCTTGTTCCCTATTTAAAATATAAGGGTTGTTATCACCACCCTTAAGGGGTTGATGTGACAAAGTTAAGTTTTATGTCAAAACATGTCCCCCTCAATATTAAAATTGACGTGTTTCAGCGTTTCTTTAAAAAAAATATCTCTGGACGCAAATCGGTCTGTTTCGTTTTCAATGCGCCACCCTATATATATATATATATATATATATATATATATATATATATATATATATATATATATATATATATATATATATATACACACACACTTTCGAAAGCGTTTAGCTGTCCTGCTTGTCTAACATTTTTGATTCATTTTAGGTTCTGTCTATACGCATGATCTATCTATAGTACGGTATCTTAGTTGTACTAAATGTTCTTGAAGTCTAATTTCAATAGATCTTTTAGTTCTCCCGACGTATGTAAGATCTTGATCTTTACACTTAGAGAGGACTTCTATGGACATTCAATTATAAAGTGTCTTTATTTTTGATAACTAATACATCTAGAAAGGGTAACTTGAATCATGTAACTTGTAACATATATCTGACATTGGTGGTTTCCCAAGGTGCCTCATTCCTCCCTCTAGAAAGGGTAGTTTATTACTAATTTCTAACTCGTGAGAAAATTTTTGGGTCAAATTTACTGTACAGTTTGGCAATAAAGTCGCCTATTTTGAATATGTTTGTGGTGAACACTGCGAAAATGTCATCTATAAAGCAAAACTATATTCTAGGAAAATACTCACTTTCACTTTCTAGATCCGTTTCAAATCTATTGATAAAAAGGTCGCAATAAATGGATATATGGAGTTGCCCATTGCCGTGACGGGTTTGTTGAAACAAACTTTGATTGAATTAATAAATATTTTGTTTAATGCAAAGATTTGTTAAAGTTAAGTATTATTTGCAGAACCCCTCATTTATCTTATTTATTTTTAACAAGTGTTCCAAATACGTTAGCTTTTATTTCGTGGCAACGCTAGGAGACAAAGAGGTTACATCAAATGAAACCAAAACATCGCCTTTAACAAATTTAACATCTTTAATTTTACTAACAAATTAAAGTGAATTTGACACTGAAAAACTTTTTTGTTTGACGGGCAACTCTTTAAACTCATTTCTCAACCACTTATCTAAGTTGTTTGTCGAGGAATCTATAGCCGAAACAAACAATAGGTCTCATCGGTTTTTGCTGTTTATGGATTTTTGAGAGACAATACTTTTTGGGGACTTTAGGATTTGCAACTTGCAACTTTCTTTGCTTAGTCTTTTGTTATAAAACTGTGACAACTCTTTAAACTATTTTTAACATTAGAAATAATGTATGGTATGAGGCTTTTATTTAGTTCTTTATGCGGCCCTGTCTATTGCGTTATTACATCTACCTTTAAAATCGTTTTTGTACAAAATCACAACCAATCAAGACACTCTGAGACGTAATGAGTAAATTCAGACAGGTTTGTTATAGCAGGTTGTTTCCGCACAAAACCGTGCTGCTTATCAGATATCAAGTCCCTGACAAGATTATAAATCTTGCTGTACAATATTATTTCGAAAAGTTTTGCAAATTCGATACGATAGTTATAGGCCGATTATCTATGAGTGTCTTGTCGCCCTGCTTAAAAATAGGAATGATCTTACTTTCGTTCCAAATAAAAGGAGATATGGCCTTTTTTAAACACCAATTAAACATGAACGGATGTTGCCCAAAAGCATCATTTGCGGAGTCAAAATTTGAGCCGGTAATAGAGTAAACTGCGCTAAAGTGTGATGCAAAGGCATCAACTACACTTTGCGGAGTATCGTAAGTCACGCCATTGCCGTTATAAACACAAAAGGAATTCTCGAAGATGTTACCATTTATAAACGACCAAATTCGTGAAGAGGTCGTTTTGATTCCCTGCTGACAACGGTGCAAATATGAATCATACGAATCTGTAACAAATAATTTGATTTCAGAACGCAAATCTCGAAAACGACCCAGATAGTGAGTAGAAAGAGTGCTCTTATATTTCTTGAAATCAAGTTTTTTTGAGTTAAGCTGATCAGTAATTTGTTTGGTATACCAGACAAGATACACCCCATGAGTGTGTATAACAGTTGGAACATACCCATCAAACAAGAGGAAAAAAAACATTAATATTCATAACAAGCCTGATTGAGGTCACCGTACAATTCAATTGACGAACTGTCGACGTTGAGAATGATTAATAAGTTTTAACTATTGGGTAACTATATTACTAAAGAGTGGAGTTCGGTGTCTCTCAAGGAACAATTTTGGGTCCCTTGCTTTTTAATATATATATTAATGACCTCTTTAAATTGCGCTCTATGGGCAAAGTGGTAGGGTACGCGGATGATACTGCTATTTTCTATACGGCCGACAGTTGGTGTTCCCTAAAAAAACTAGTTGAGAGGGATCTTGAGGTGATTATGGCATGGTTTTCTGATAGATGGTTGACCGTGAACCTTTCAAAACCGTGTTTGTCCCTTTATCATCTTACGTCCGCTGTTTGCCCTCTTATGATGCAATCAGTGTTGGTGGTGATTTGGCAATAGGAAAGGTGAACAAAGTATCATATCTGGGACTAGATATAGATTGCCATATGAGATGGAATTTCTATATTCAAAAATTGGTTAAAAAACTTAGGGTATTGCTGTACAAATTGAGATTCACTAAGGAAATGTTGGATAATAAACATCTGCGTATTGTATATCATGCATTGGTTGAGAGTGTTCTACGTTACGGCATACTAGCCTGGGGCGGTGCGTCTGAGTCCCATCTCAGATTCCCCAAAACCATATTGTTAAGGTGATACATGGTAAAGATTATGCTTAGCCTAGTGATCGTCTATACAAGGACACCTGCTTGATGGATATTAGGGAGCTATTTTACTTTACGGTTGCAAACACACATGCTCAGCGGGAGAGTCTTACAATAATAGAGCATTATCATTTTACTAGACATAGCACACACTCGTTTAAAACGCAAAAGGTGAGGAAGGCAGTTGCGCAGAGATCGTTTGCTTACCTATGTGTAAGGGTTTATAATTCGGTGCCTCAAAAATAAGAGAACACACTTCTTTGAATTTATTTAAGAAACGATTAAAGAGCTGGATTTTTCATACCCCTAGAAGTGTCATTCACTCTTTGTTTAGAAGACATTGACAACAAGGGGACAGGTGCGCGCTGGTTCCTGCATGAGTGGGTGGTTTTGTGTGTGTGCGGGCGTGTGTGCGCCTGGGGGTGTGTGGTTGGTCGCGTGAGTGTCTGTGTTTCTTTGTTTCTTTGTTTGTTTTTTTGAGTGGAGAGGGAACAGTGTGTTTGAACTGGGGACGGGCAGCTCGGAGTGGATACCGGTATTGAGGCATGTATACTGTGATTGGAGACTGGAAACTTAGTTTTTTTTTTGGATGTTGGTATTTTAAAGTGCATATATGCTTTTTTGTTTTTGTGTAGCAGATGCGTTGCGATGTTTTGATCAATGACTTTTTTGGAAGGAAGCATATGGTAGAAATGATAGAAATTGTTGTGTTTTTTTCTGTAGTTTTGTTTTTGCTATACTGCCAACAAGCCTTTGATTTTTTTTCTCTCCATTTGTTGGGGGAGATTTTTTGTGTGTAAATTGTACATTATTGTATTTAACTATACTGCTAAAGGCAATTTTTTTTCTCTACATTTATTATATTGGGGGTTAATTGAATCTTGTACAGACGAAGATGTAAATCTTTTAGCATTATTCGTTTCAGAGAGCTTCTGGAAATGTCAAAATGCTGAGAACGATACCGAATTGACGGTTCCCTCTTTTCGGTGACGTTTGCCTCAACTCTAGCGATATTATCGGCTGACCTTACACTTCGTTAATAAACATGCGGAGTGCATCCATCACCATACGCCGAAGGGATGACTCATATGGTACACTTCGCCGGCCAAAAATTGAACGAAGTTTGTGAAGTGTGGCAGCAAAACTTTCATTATTTTTGTAATAAATTTTAGTAACAACAATGCGTTGTTTTTTGTAAAACGTTCCATGTTGGCTAATTGCAACTGTCATATGTGACATATATAAACAAACCAGAGGTGCCAACCACCAAACAAAAAAATTGTCTAATTTAAATCTGGCGTTAAATTCAGGACACCTTAGTATGAATGAAGATATTTAGTCGCTGCTAGTAATGTTTTGTTTACTTGAAAAATCGTTCACCCCGGGTTAAACAGTTTATCTTGAGGGAGTATACGTTAGGAAGACATGCTAGATTAAGGTTGGGCCCTATTTGTCTGAATTAAAAGTATTGATTTTAGTGCATACACACTGCGACAATTTACCGAATTACTACACGTACACGGTAGTATACAAGGCTAGTCACTGCAATGGGCTGTTGAATTTATTTGTCAAACCATCTCCGCAATTTAATTTTGAAAATGGGTAATCATTATTTTTCTTACAATAAGCTAACAATCTTGTTATACAATGACTTTGAATTTTTGGTACCGGATTTATATTTTGGCATTTGTATTATTTCGCGGGCGGGCTAAGACACCTATCCACGATCAATTTATATATATATATATATATATATATATATATATATATATATATATATATATATATATATATATATATATATATATATATATATATATATATATATATATATAGGGTGCGCATTGAAAACGAAACAGACCGATTTGCGTCCAGAGAATTTTTTTTTAAGAAACGCTGAAACACGTCAATTTTAATATTGAGGGGGACATGTTTTAACATAAAAGTCAACTTTGTCACATCAACCCGTTAAGGGTGGTGTGTGTGTGTGTGAGTTGCATCGTGGGATCGTTTTGAATGTTTTATTCATCAACCACAGACTTTTCTTAAGGGTGGTGATAACAACCCTTATATTTAAATAGGGAACATCGGTCGAGTGTTACATCATTTGAAAGCTCTTTCTTTTCTGAATTCAGCACACTAATTTTTTTGGAAGTTTTATCAACTCGTTTAAAAATTATTCACAGTTGAAGTTGCAAGAACGTATTTCATTCATTGTGATAAGGAATGCACTAATTAGTCAATTTTTCGTTAAAAAAAAAAAACAAAAAACAAAACCAAACGTTCAAAAATGTTTATTCAGTTAAGTAAGTGTTCAAATTGTTGACCACCAGCTTCCATACAAAAGTACAAATTTTGTTCAAAACGAGCTCTGACATTCTGGAGCATTTGTGGAGTTATTAGACAGCATTCTTCAACAATGCGTCGTAATTCTTCCAGAGACTCCGGTTCTGTTGCGTAAATTCTACTCTTCAAATGACCCCATAGAAAGAAGTCTAAAGAAGTTAAATCCGGTGATCTAGGGGGCTACTCAATAGCACCTCTACGCCCAATTCATTGCTCTGGAAACTCTTGTGAAAACGTTGTGAAAAATTCGGAGGAGCTCCATCTTGTTGAAACACTAATTGATTTTCTTGATAGCAATCATCATTTTCAACAATGTCAATTAGTAGGGGGTAAACGATATCTTCTAGTAACTCCAAATACCTTTCGCCACTCAAATTGCCATCAAGAAAGATTGCTCCGATTAAACGGTCTCCAAAAATGCCAGTCCAGACATTCAATTTCTGTGGAGTTTGGGTGTGGACTTCGTAAAAATTTCTTGGATTATTATCTGCCCAACGACAATTATGACGATTGACTGTAGAGTTTAATAAAAACGTACACTCGTCTGAAAAACAGATATTGAACAGAAAGTTCCCGTTATCAGCTATTCGTGCAGTCATAACTTCACAAAACTCCAGCCGCCGATCAAAATCATCTTCATTCAGTTGTTGTACAAGATGAATTTTATACGGGTGAAATTTATGATGCTTCAATATTGGTTGAATAGTTCTTCTTTTGATGTTTGAAACAGTGGCCAATTTTCTCGTGCTCAAAGTTGGGTCTACAGCAATTTGTCCTAAAACTTCAATCTCAGTAGTCTCATTTCTAACCGGAAATTCACGTTCAGGATCCCGTTTTTTGTTGGCTACTGAACCACTTTGTCGAAACTTTGCAACTAACTGCAAAATTTATTTTCTGTTAAAATGTCTGTTCGGATGTCGTTCATTAAACAAATTTGCGGTACGGTTGGCACAGTCATCGTTTTTGAAAAAAAGAGTAATTATTTCAACTCTTTCTTCTACAGAATACACCATTGTGAAATTAATTTTCGGTAGTACTATCAAGTATCAAACCGACCGATAAACTGAAATAATAAACCGCATTTCTATCATTCCGATAAGAAATGTTCTGATAGTCAATTTTTTGTTTACAAACCAACAAAACATTGACTATCAGTACATTTCTTATCGGAATGAGTGAAATGCGTTTTTGCATCTTCAACTGTGAATAATTTTTAAACGAGTTGATAAAACTTCCAACAAAATTAGTGTGCTGAATTCAGAAAAGACAGAGATTTCAAATGATGTAACACTCGACCCATGTTCCCAATTTAAAATATAAGGGTTGTTATCACCACCCTTAAGGGGTTAATGTGACAATGTTGAGTTTTATGTCAAAACATGTCCCCCTCAATGTTAAAATTGACGTTTCAGCGTTTCTTAAAAAAATATTTCTCTGGACGCAAATCGGTCTGTTTCGTTTTCAATGCGCCACCCTCTATATATATATATATATATATATATATATATATATATATATATATATATATATATATATATATATATATATAAACAAGTCGCTTTTCTTGTCAAAAACTAATTTTTTGATATAAAAATCTTACCACTATCGTCATACCTCTTCAAAGGGTAGGTACCCCTTCGAAATTTTGAATTTAGATGGTAGGTAGTGTGATACATCTTTTTGAAGCTAATCCAATTTTCTATTTAGCAACACCAACTGTATTTGAAGGAATAAAATAAAGTGAGTAAGTTTTTATTATCAGTAACACCTAACACAAGTGAAGTCTATAAAGAATTACATAGTCCAGTCTTATGATGCTGATATGATACTGACGATATGATACTTTAATATCTCAAAGTCTGTAAACAATGTTCAAAATGGTGGGCTTCTTGTACGAAAAGAATTCTAGAGATTTTCTTGTGTACTATGTCGTATCTGTAACAATCGACTGATGATGACAATTATCTGCCGTGTGACATGTGTCATAAAAACTAGTCAAGCATAAGTTTGATAATTTTTTGCTATACAATCTACAGATAATAGTAGTAAATTTACATTTTGGTTGTCTTGCAAAGTGAATACGTATAATTTTCAACTTTTGCTTTTTCAAATTACTTATTAAATTGTTGGTAATATGCGTTTATCAATAGCTCAAAGAACTGGAGTTCTATTGAAGATTGGTTATGGTGACAGGATCCATACTGAGGCAGAAGTGTGTATTCTGTTTAATACTAAATATCCGGATATGTTTATCAATCAATCAACAGCGTGTCGAATAGATAAGAAATTTCGAGAAACGTCTACTGTCTAAGATTTACCAAAAACAAGTCGCCGGTCTGTAAGCGAAAAAGTGAAAAACGTCTTATTGGCAGTGGAAGAGAATCCCCACATTAGTGTTCGGCAAATTGGCCGAGACAGTGAAATTCCATTTCAGACGGCCCATAAAGTATTAAAACTTGAAAAGTTTCATCCTTATAAAATAGAGCTTTTGCAGGAGTTATCCGATGACGATCCAGACCGAAGGATGCAGTGTTGTGCAACACCAATGAATAAATGTAATGATAACTCTTTGCAAGTACCTAATATTCTGTTTTTGGGCGAATCTACTTTTACACTACATGGAGAAGTTAACCGTCAAAACTGCAAATATTAGGCAAGGGAAAAATCCAAGATGGATGCGACAGAATCTTACACAATATCCACAAAAGGTAAATGTCTGGACGAGAATTGTTAGGAGTAGGATTGTGGGTCCCTACTGTTTTAAAGGAACTATAATTGGGCCACTGTATCTACAATTTTTATCTCTCATTCCGACGTTATTGAACATATTTGCTGATGGACACAATGCTGATATGGTAAATCATAACTTGTGGTATCAACATAATGGCGTCCCCCGCAGTATGAAGTTATTGTTCGATAGTATCTGGATCAACAATTTTCCAACAGATGGATCAGGCGGGGTGCAGTCGAGTGGCCAGCAATATCACCTGACCTAATTCTCTTAGATTTTTTCTGTGGGATCATTTCATGAATGGGGTATTCAAAAGTTAACCAGATACTGTCGAGGAATTAAAAACAAGAATTAGAACTGAATGTACCAACATTTCTCCAGAGATTATAAATAGAGCCCAACAAGAATTTGTTGACCGTTTGGGATATTGTCAGACACAAGAAGGTGGGTATTTATTATTTTTTATTTTGCTAAGACTGAACTATGTAATTCTTTATAGGTTTCAGTTGTGTTAAGTGTTACTGATAATAAAAATGTTATTACTCACTTTATTTTATTCCTACAAAAAAAAATGATGTTGCTGAATAGATAATTGTATTAGCTTTAAAAAGATGTATCACACTACCCACCATCCAATTTCAAAATATAGGAAGGGGTAGCTACCCTTTGAAGAGGTATTATGATAGGGGTGAAATTTTTATATCAAAAAGTTAGCTTTTGACAATAAAAATCGACTTGTTTTTGAATTTTCCTTAATGATGGTCACTTTCAATTGTATTGAATTGATGCGTGACTTTGTAGACATAGTATATATATATATATATATATATATATATATATATATATATATATATATATATATATATATATATATGCAGGGTGTAAATCAATAAGGTGGTCTTTCATATAAACAAAAAATAATTCACCACTCTCCTATGAAGGCCGCTTAAAGGAGGGCGCCAAAAAAAGTAGGTTTTACATTTTTTCTTAAAAATGGGAGAAGCGACAGAAATTAAATTAAGTAGATGTTGTCTGCTATCGAGAAGACACTAAGTGAACAATTTGTTGGTTTTCCCATAAGGTTGGAGGGGTAGAAAAAGCCACCATTGCTTCACACGTAACTTTTAGTGAATTTTTATTACAAAAAAAATTTACCAATAAAGAGGTATCGATGGTGAGACTTTACAAAGCTATTTTCAAATGAGCGCGAACTAGGACCCCTAGAACCCATATCCGGGGTCAGTTTCAATTTTTATATGTTTATATATATATATATATATATATATATATATATATATATAACATGCGTTAATAAAAAGTTTGTTTACGCGTTACTTGACGGCAACTTGTTGCCCCGGGAAATGTTATATTATATTAAAGGTAATTGTAACATCTAATTACAGAATTAATTAATTGTGACCTGAAACACATTCGACGACTATTTTGATCTTATATGACGTCTTATGTTTATGTTTAAAGATAAAGGAACAAACTGTTTTGAAATTATTTTTATAGAAAGGTGGGTCGATTTTGTTTACTATATTTATTTCATTCTTTCGTACTTATCTTCCCATGGTCTTGTAATCTGAAACTTACCAAAGTATGGATTGGCAAAAACGTCATTTTTTCTTTATAAAAGCGATAGCACCTTAAATATTTCTTTAGTGCCTTCCTTCACCCTTGACCTTTCCACTATATCCTACATTTTCAGTCTAAAACTTTAATTGGGGCGGTTCATCAAGCTACAAGTATAGAGTATTCTAAAAAATTATGGAATCCCCCACTTAAAAAACAATTCGGGTAGTATGTTTTATGCGTGTTATTTGTATTGTTTGATTATGGTTGATGTTTGATATATGTCTGTTGTATGAATCAATCCACGCTTAACTACCCTGCCTGCCAGGCATTGGACTTTAACCACTCAAGTTGAAATCTTTCAGATTTCCGTTATAGCTGATTTACGAACTCGTCCGCGGTCTTAACAAATCGTTCAAATCACTTGAGTATTTTTTGAGTTAACACTGGGATACATGCATACATATACTGTGCGGCATATTATAGATAGAAAAAAACTAACGGGACGCAGCAAGTGCCTTATGGTAGTGAATTTTTATTAAATGCTTCAAATTTGAATAACTCAATTTTATATAAACCTAGAAAGTTCAATTTTGCCATATAGTAATGACTTTTACAAGGCAACATATTCAGCAAATTTCATCAATATAGATTTGTAATTTTCAGAGACAAACATTTATTTCGAAAGGAAACTCAAACTTTTCTAGGAAAACCTTGTCCGATTTTCTTGGCTAACGAACTTATCTAAGCCATAATCAAAATCAGTTAATAAGTTTTTGAGTTATCTTGCGGATACATACATACATACATATATATATATATATATATATATATATATATATATATATATATATATATATATATATATATATATATATGTATGTATATATAAACATATAAAAATAAAAATTGAAACTAACCCCGGATATGGGTTCTTGGGATCCTAGTTCGCACTCATTTGCAAAAATGTTTGCAAAGTCTCACCATCGATACCTCTCTATTAGCGAATTTTTTTAAATAAAAATTCACCAATAAAACAAACCAAACAGTATATCCCTCGTGCTTTAAGTAACCTTATTATGACAAGCAGATACACCATTTTAACGTTTTAAATAAAGTGGTTGAAGTATTTTACATAATATGTTGATAATTAATTAATTTATAGAATATAACATGCTCATTTTCAAACACTCTCCCAGTATACAACACAATATTACTCTTCAGTCAATAAATTCACTTTTTTCATTCTGCTTTATCAAAACTACATTTAGTAAATTTTAATTTTACACTACAATAACGACTTGTTAGTGCATTCTCCAGAGCACACAGAAGCACAGAAACGAGATAAGGTTATGAGCAAAATATATAGTAGAAACAATGTGCCATATTTTATCAAAATAAGTTATTGTTTGAAAATGTACAAAAATTTTCCGACAATATATCTTAAACGTTGGTTTTCTAACCAACAAATCTTAGGTTAATAGAAAATTGAGTTATTGAAATTTGAAGCATTTAATAAAAATTTGCTACCAAAACGCACTTACTGCGTCTTGGTTTTTTTCTTACAAACATATATCGATAAAAAATGCAATAAAATAAGGCTGTTCGAAAAAAAATTGTAGGGAACACCAACGATCGACTTGTGGGCCAGCCGGTGATTGTCAACATAATTTTAGAAGATGCAGCTCAAGACACCCTATAATTAACTTATATACAATTTTTTCTCGTCTCTTGTATAATAATAATTATTATATTCAGCTTTACCGTAGAAACGCGTCACCCTGTATAATATCAGCCCTTTTGAAAAACTTCAATCCTTTATATTTATTTATTCAATATGCAAATACACAGTTTATAAACCATTTACGTTTATATGTGTTGATAAAACATAACAAACACTGTTTAATCCACCCACTAACATTAATAAAGGAATAATTTGCACCCGTATATAAAAATTTCCCAAACAAATGTCAGTTACAGCGTCTAACAGACCTGCGCAATAATATCATATGTTACGTTACCACTACAACCACATACTAGATCTCATATAAACTATTCAATGAAAGGCGGTGAAATTAAACATAAATGTTTCAAATTTGAATAGCTTAATTTTCTGTAACAGTAGAAAGCTGAATTTTGGCACATAGTTAGGTCTTTCCCAAAGCAATATGTACACCATATTTTATCGAAATATCTTCAGAGAAAAAAAATTTTTTCGAAAGAAAACTCAAAATTTTCCCGGAAAACCGTGTCAGATTTTTCTGGCTAACGAACTCATCTAAGCTATTAATAAAAGAAAGGCACTTGCCGAGTTTTATCAAAATCGGTTAATTATTTTTTGAGTTATCGGTTGGATATATATATATATATATATATATATATATATATATATATATATATATATATATATATATATATATATATATATATATATATATATATATATATATATATATATATAAACATATAAAAATCGAAACTGACCCCGGATATGGGTTCTAGGGGCCCAAATTCGCGCTCATTTGGAAAAATTTTTGCAAAGTCTCACCATCGATACCTCTCTATTAGTGAATTTTTTAAAATAAAAATTCACTATACTATATATTACCAACTTCCCAAATAAATCAAGAGACATAGTTGACTCTTATAATTGGTAAAGAAAACTACGCGGAAGATAAATGACCACACGGGCGAAGCCCTAAGTAATATCTTGTTAAAAGTGACCTTGCCGTATGTAAGATTGCACCGAAAAGAAAGAATAAAGCCACAACTGGTGTAATAGACAATGTGCGGTTTAAGGTTTACCAATTAGTACATAAATACAATAAATGAGTTTTCAATTAGTCGATGTTTATGTTTCCTCAAATTAGTAAATTGTGTTTTATGGATTTCACAATAAATTGTTTGTATTGTTTTTTTTTACTGAAGTCATAAAGTTCATTCAATTAGACATGATGACCTCACCTAACTGTCTAACCTCCAACATATGGCCAATCTATTTTAATTAATATATTGTTATTGAAAATGTAGCAAATTATCTATAGGCATAGATTCGAGATAGTACACTTAGAGGTTGGTTGAATTGAGTTATTACATCGAGTACTATATAGCGGGTGTTTCAAAATGTCGAGGTATTAAGACATGGCCGTATTTGTTACATTTAACTTACAGTTATTATTTTTTTTTATTTTTATTTTTTATTTCAACAACACACCACGAGAGCTTATAGCCTAAATACTATCGTACCGTGGGCGTCGAAAAGGAGGAAAGAGGCAACTTGTTAATTCTGGACCTGAAGATTTGGAGGTTCGGGGGAGAAGGAAAAACATGTGCCGACAAGAAATTCCACAACTTGGAAGTCCTCGGGACAAAAGAGCGGGCACAACAAGATGTTCTATGTCTGGTGACCTGGACAGTAAAAGGGTGCATTCGCTCTGTTCCCCTGGTAGATCTGTTGGGGGCAGTAGGTGGAGGAACTATGGAGGAAAGCTCCTCTGAGCAGTTCCCGTGCAGATATCTATAAAAGAGAGAGAGAGGTCACCAACGGCACGTCGGTGGGCAAGGGATGGCAGCCTTTGGGTGAGGGTAGGGTCACCGATGAGACGTATAGCTCTCTTCTGAATGGAGTCCAGGATAGCGAGTGTAGAAGCGGCAGCAGCACCCCAGATGTGGGAGCAGTATTCGAGCTTTGGTCTTATTTGTGAAGTATATAAGGTATGGAGATTAGCTGGTGAAAAGTATTTGCGAGCCCGGAAGAGGACACCAAATTTCTTAGCAGCCGCTTCCGCAATTGATGTGACATGTTGGTGTCAATTGAGATTTCGATCCACAGAAATGCCAACAAGTGAAAAGGATTGATTACTTTGAATAACTTGGTTGTTTATTGTGATGGGTCTAGGGCTGGTGTATCTCTTATGAGAAAGAAAGCAAGACTGTGATTTGGTAGGGTTGAATTGTACAAGATTTCTACTTTTCCAGTCTAATATTTTTTGGAGATCCACGGAGATAGAACCCTCCATGAGTCTGCGATCCTCATCTAATTGGGCTAAAGAGACAGGCTTAGGATATTGTATATTTGAGTGGAGGGTGCTGTCGTCCGCGTAACTGTGAACTAGGTTGGATGTGCTAGAGAAGAGGTCATTGATGTGGAGGAGAAACAAAGTAGGGGCTAAAGCTGAACCTTGAGGAACTCCTGCATTAATTGTATAGAGTTTAGAAGAATGGCCATCCACGACAACAGAAATGCTCCGGTTGGAGAGGAAATTTGCTGTCCACGTACAGAGTTTTGGTGGTAGGCCATAGACCGGTAGTTTATTAAGCAGCGCTGCGTGCCATACCTGGTCGAATGCTTTGGATATGTCTGGAGCGACAATCTGGGATTCACCGGGTAGTTCCATAGACTTGTACCAAGAATGGGTGACATAGAAAAGGAGGTCGGCAGTTGATCTGCGCTGACGGAATCCATACTGCCTGTCGTGGATTAGACTGTGTTTTTCAAGAAATTTTAGTAATTCAATGTTTATATACTTTTCCATCACTTTAGAGACGACTGAAAGAAAATAAATAGGTCTGTAGTTGCTAGGAAGCGCTTTGGATCCTTTCTTGGAGACGGCTTGTACTCGAGCAGTTTTCCAATTACTAGGGAATATGCCTCTATTGTAAGATGTCTGAAACAGACGAGTCAGGACAGGAGCAAGTTCTGGTGCGCATTTTTTGAGAACAATTGCTGGGATCTCGTCAAGGCCAGAGTCTTTCCTGGTATTAAGAGAAGAGGGCATCTTTCATACCTTTTTAGTTTTGAAAATGATATCAGTCATTTTATGCGCGACATTGGGGACTGTTGGTGGTTGAACATTTGGAGGTGGGTTGAGAGTAGAATTGCCGGCGAACAACGAGGCAAAAAGTTCAGCCTTGCCCAGGGCGGTAGAAACAATTTCATCCCCTGAGACAAGAGGTGGGAACGTGCTTTTGCAGAAATTATTCCCAATAGATTTAGCAAGAGTCCAGAAGAATTTGCTGCCGTTGGAGCTTGAGAGGACTTTGTTTTTGATGTGGTTATTAAACGAGTTTTTTGCCTCAGAAAGAAAGCGGTTTCTTGCGTCGTTAAATGCTTGACGGTTTTTGACTGGGATTGTGTAGAAGCGTTTTGTGAGCTTTGACCTTTTCAAGTCTGGCCTTGTCACATGATTTAGAGAACCAGGGCTTTTGAGTGGCGGAAGAGGTTTTCTGTGTACGTGGGATAAATAATTCCATGCCAGCTTGGATAATTTCGGTGACGTTTTGTGAGATATCAGAGGGGTCAGGATGAGAGAAGCAGACAGACTCCCAGGAAATGAGGAAATATTACATCACATGAAAGAGCAACTAACAGTTTGCGCACTGCCATCTTGCTACCACATAAAGTTATGTGGTTCTGCTTCTTCCAATTGAGGAAAGAGCCATAGTTGTAGTGTATCAAAATAAAAATATCAGTTACAGTTGCTTCAACAAAAAAACAAAGGCCCATAAACTTTCCGCCGAGATATGGTACAAAAAACATTCAATTTAGGGAAGTCTCGTTGCAACTGTACCATCTCGTGCGGATTTGCTGAACCTCAAATGCGTATATTCGGAGTGTTTACATGTCCACTTAGGTGAAATGTCGATACATCACTGAAGACGACACGATCCAGAAAATCTGCATCGTCATGCAGCAACATATCGTTTGTAAAGTTGGCACGTAAACCGCAGGCTTTAGAGCTTGTAACAACTGCAAACGATGACCTGACCTGACCTGACCTGATCCAGTCCTTGCAAACTGCAAAACCCAAAAGGCTTTCTGCTCACTAGTTGTCATATTTGCTACTAGCGCTTTCTAACGGAAGACATAGGAAACAGTGAATGCGCATGCGCACAGATGTACAAAGTACAGTATTATATACAATGTTGTGGCAGCATAGTATGGCGAGTGCTCGTAACCAGCCGATCGATGTCAAGCAATATCAACGGTATATCTATCCGATATATGCTACTGATCCGATTTAAAGTTTGAATTAAACAGTTCGGGATGAAACCTAAAAAAAATTACAGGTTTATTTACTATAAAGTATAGTCGACAGGACTCCCTTGGTCTAATATTAAATAATTGTCTAATTTTTTTTTTAATTATAAATACGCGTTCTAACTCGGAAGTACATCCCTATGTAAGTATGTTATAGGAGAGCACTGATTGAACAAGCGCGTGGTAGATATTAAGCAATGTTATTACCTAAGATAAAGTTTTATTCGACCCAAAGCTAAAATAAAGCATTTAGCTTCTTACACACATCTATTTGCTTACTCCAGGTTAAGTCACCCTTTACCACGGTTCTCAGTAGCGACACAGACCGTGCAAGACTCAAACCATTGCCACTAAAACTATGTACGAAGCTGCCGGAGACTACGCTCCTGTTAATTAAGCGAACCACAGTAATCTTCTCAACATTTGGAATCAGAAAATTTTCACAACACCATGCCTCAACACCCTCAACCACTTCCATTGCTGGAATTTGGAGATCCTCAAAATTTGGTTCAGAAATCACAGGCACATCGCCTGCATACAAGGCACCGTTACAGTTGTTTAAGTGCTCAGGCAAATCATTGATATATGCCAGAAAAAGTAAAGGCGACAAAATCGATCCTTGAGAAACACCAATCCTAACCGGATACTCACCAGAAAGCGCCTCACCAATGAGGGCCCTAATAAGCTTCCGCGAAAGATAGGACCCCCAACCAATCCAGAGTCAAAAGCACGGCTAAGATCCAACAAGATGCCGAGGACCCTCCGGTTCAAATCCAAGTAGTGATTAACAAAGTAAAGAATCCTGTATGTGGCTGTTTTTGTGGACATGCCGTACCCGAAACCATGTTGATTTGCATTTAGCAAATTTTCTTTCTCAAAAAACATGTCCAAGACTCCGAACACAAGCGTCTCCAAGATCTTACCAATCACACACAACAGCAAGATGGGTCGATAGTTTCGATAGACGCAGTCACCCTTTTTTGGAGCATAATGACCAGAGCAACCTTAAGAACAGCGGGAAAGCTACCCTTATTGATTGATTGTTGGGATGTTTGCTGCAGAATAATAATTATCAAATGAATAGTTGCTTCGCCAAGAGACCTAATAGAAGATGGATATGGCAACGCCCAGACGGTATAACAAAAAATGAAATAGATTTTATCATCACAGGCAAGAAGCATATAGTTAAAGATGTAACAGTACTAAACAGACTGACTACTGTAAGCGACCACAGGATGGAGCGCGCTAAAATAATAATCAATGGAAGAAAAGAACGGCATAAGATGATTAAAAAAACTAATAGTAGTAGGCAGTGGTCGGATCCATCCGATTTGGAGGGCTTTCAGCAAGGTATTACCGAACAGCTAGAACACCTAAATGATTGTGAAGAGACTGCAAATTTCAATAGTCTAAAAAAATGCTGATGAGCTAAAAGAAGTAAATAAACAGACCTCAAAGGCCATTAGATGAGACATCAGAGCATATAAGCAAAGGCAGATCAAACAAACAATAGAAAACAACAAATGCATGAAAGTGCTGCGTAGAAGGCTCGAAACTGGAAGAAGCCAAATGACTATAGTTAAAGATCAATATGGACACATTACAACAAACAGAGATGAGATTTTAAGAATAGTTAAAGACTTCTACCAACTATTATACAAAGAGTCAAAAAGAATTTCCAATGAAGTGCCAGATATCTGATATCTAGAAAGGGAATCCTGAATCAGGGCTCAGAAACACTACCAGACATCACCCTGGACGAAATAGAGGAACAAAAAATAATAAATTTCGCGATGACTGTGTGTTAGCTGATGCAATCAAGATCGACGGTCCCAGCTTGCTGCAGAAAATTATTATTAAGAATTTTATTCAATCTTTCCCTCTTAAACAGCACCATACCAGATAAGTGGTACAATGCTATAGTAATTCTACTTCATAAAATCGGGGACATAGCTGAACTGGAAAATTATAGACCGATCAACCTACTCAGCCACCTCTACAAACTATTTACAAGGCTAAATACTACACAGCTTGAAAACAAATTAGACTTCTACCAACCGATAGAACAGGGTGGTTTTCGGACGGGATTTGGAACCAATGACCACCTACAGAGCATTAAAACAATAATTGTGTAACGAAATTGCATTTCGCTACCGTTAACTCAAAAAATAATTAACCTATTTGGATAAAACTCGGCAAGTACCTTTATTTTATTAATGGCTTCGTTAGATAGGAAAATCGGACAAGGTTTTCGGGGAAAATTTTGAGTTTTCTTTTGAAAAAAAATTTTTTTCTCCGAAAATTACAATGCTATTTTCATTAAATTTATTGGATATGTTGCCTGGTGAAAGAGCCCACTACATACCAAATTCAACTTTCTAAATTGATAGAAAATTGAGCTATTCAAATTTGAAGCATTTAATGAAAATTCACTACGCACTTGCTGCGTCCCGAACTTTTACTTCTACTTACAAAAAAAGGTTTTCACGGTTACACCAACAAATTGTCGGAAATTGTAACTGCAATTTATCCTTATCTCTCGTGAGCTTTTTTGTATATTAAGGTTGGTATCATTTTCTAGTAGATTATAAAAGAACCCCAGACCTCGCAGGTCTCACTAATGAATAGTCATTTTCAGCTATTATGCTGTTAATACTCTAGTTGAGAACGCTGCGGCGGAGATTTTCTAATCGAGCGCAATAAACGATGGTTGGTAAATTCGTGGCAATAAGACGGTGTAAATTAAAAATAATGTCCTTTAAATTATACCAGTAATTTTTATATTTACAAGGATCTTCTCGAACATCTTCGATTAATTTTTTTTTCACTTTTTTACATGATATGGTACAGAAGTACGTGGTATCATAGTTTGGGTGTCTTTTATTCTGAATCCAGATGCCCATTATTGCTATATTAGTGATTTTACATTAAGAAAATCCACCAATAGAGAGTTATCGATGGTGAGACTTTTGGAAAATTTCTATATATATATATATATATATATATATATATATATATATATATATATATATATATATATATATATATATATATATATATATATATATATATATGTATGTATGTATGTGCGTATCACACCGATAACTCAAAATATAATAGGCCGATTTTGATAAAATTTGGCATGTACCTTACTTTTTGTAAGTGGCTTGGATAAGTTCGTTAGCCAGGAAAATCGGACCAGGTTTTCCGGGAACATTTTGAATTTTCTTTCGAAAAAATGTTTTATCTCAAAATACAAAAAAAGCTAACTAAATTTGGTGGGTGGGTTTGATATAAAAAGTAAACTATACACCAAAACTTATATTTCTACGTTACAAGAAAAAAAAATTAAAAAAAAAATTGGTGCCAGATCATTTCTATGAAAATTCGCTACGCACTTGCTGCGTCCAGACTTTTTGTTGTTAATATTGAGATCTGACATTACCTTCTCACGAAAATACTCTTCAATGTCGTACAAAAACAATGAAAACCAAAGAGGAATTAAAGACACGCCTTGAAGAATACTGAGACTGACGATGAGTATATTTGTGCGAATGTCAATGGTACGTCGTGCCATACCATAAACCTTTGGAAGATAAACAATTGAAATATAGGGAAACGCCTAACAAATGCCATGTTTTAATTTAAGAAAATCTCCTACCTTTTCAATTATTTCCAGATAGCAACATTTGTGCAGGTATTATTCCATAACCTTCTTCTATAAAAGCCTATTCCATGCCTTTCTTTATAATTCGAAGAATAAAGAAATATTAGAATATCTCTGTGTTCTTCGAATTATAAAGAAAAGCAGGGAATTTTTGCATTTTTGTTGACAGACAATACAGTGCATTATGGCTATAATACTTGATCAACATATCTCTCATCGGAAGCAAAGATGATTTATTTAGACGTGTAGTTGCTTCTAATTCTACAGTAAATGCATAGTAAAAGAAGCCACAAGTTTGGTCGGTCGTAAGGTCTAAAACGAGAGATACCAACAAATCTAGACATTACAAAGCCATTCGATCAGGATGGAATTCTAGCAATAATTTTGGAAATTCCTGTTCCCATACTGCGTAACCTTTCATAACAAGAAAACTAAAAGCATTATATATTCAATAGTACAAGATTTGCCAGGAGCAGGAGGAAGGCATTTGTATATGTGGTTATTAAAAAAAATCATACTGTATTATAATCTGTGTATCTTTTCCTAAATGGATGTTTTTGTATATTATTTTGAAATTTCCACTAATAGTCATGGTGCCCTTGTATAATGTAGTAATATAATCTTGCGAAACCCAAGTAGCAAACGGGCGTTTGTAATTCGGTATAAAATTGCAAGGAATAAAATTGCCTCAATGACATTTGGATCTATTTCTGTTCCGGTATCTTGTTGTCTTGTGCTCTACCAGGCACCAGTCGACGTTGCCGACTGTTACTGAAAATCTAAATACATTATTTGTACCAGTGAAGTAGTTCCCCCCTTTTTAGAACATCTAAAAAAATAGAAAATGAAAGAGCTTTAAAATATTTTAAAAAGGTAATTTTGCACATTGGGCAGGCGAGTTTGTCGGCGCATCCAAGAAGACACCATTTGACAATTCGAATACTACGATTTCTTCCGACGATTCGAACCGGACGCAGTGTTGTCACTTCCTTTCTTACCTATTATTATATGTATAAATTGGTAGTGTTGGGTTAAGAACACCGGGATAGGAGCCTCGGTGGTTTAGTGGTAAGACCTTGTGCCTCTGAACCGAATGGTACTGGGCTTGCTTACCAGAGTTCCCCTTTCACTTTTTCAGTTCATACTGCATGTAAAATTAACATCAACCGAGGTTGTGACATTGTATTTGAGCAAGTTGAATGTCTGTACGTTTCGCCCTTCGGAGGGGACGTAAAGTCGTTAGTCCCGTGTCCATGCGATATTGGACACGTTAAAGATCCCTACCCTCTTTGCAGAAAGGCAGGGGTTTGGTAAAATTTCCAGAATAGTGAGGTGAATCTGCTCCCTGGCGTCGGTGTTTGGTCATAGTCGCGGAAATAGACCGACGTTAAAGAAACAAACACACACACACACAACCCCGATATACGTCAAGTTTACATATTACATTCGAAAATGCGTAGATTGTTGTCAATGGTTCTCCGTTCCGTACTGCCACTGAAATGATCTCAGAAGTCGACGAGTTGGCCTTAAGCGTAACGCAGAAATATTGCACATTTTCTATTAACATCTACAATAAGATTGATGTGTTTTTTTTTTCATTATTAAAACTTAACGCGGTTAGTTATTAAATTTTTAGTGCGTTGCAGCGAATTTCGTAAATCAGATGAATTTCTTATTTTTACTGTTAATTTTAGCAATAAATTTAAAAACCATGCCATTTTTGAACCGAGAATGAAGAGCTTTTTCAAATAAGTTATCACAAGCTCCTACTTCCTATTTAAAAATTTGGGGGCTGCAACTGCCACTCGAAGAAAGTTGAATGTAGGGGTGTGGGGGTGAAGTTTTCAAGATGTCATTTTTTAATCTAAAATTCACGTATTTCGAAATTTTAATATATATATATATATATATATATATATATATATATATATATATATATATATATATATATATATATATATATATATATATATATATATATATATATATATTGTAAATATTCTAGAAATTGTAATTCTTATTTGAGAGTATGTATATTTTATTTGCCCATTGTAATTAAATAATAATTACACGAAAGTAAAAAGCAAAGTATGTCTTAGTAAAGGACCCACGAACTACCCTGAGAATCGAGTCAATACTCGGCGGCGAAGGACGGGTTATTACAAGTAACAAACATATTTATTATCTCCATCTTCGCCGGCCAGGACCGATATAAACTCCGTGTTGAAATTTCTTGCAGCAGCTCTAGGGCATTGTTGCGATAATACAGTTTAAGCAGTTCTTTCCTATCTTCTAATAGTAAACCATTTTAATAACACTGTCTCACACTCCCGCAAACAGAAGATCCACTAGCTTAAGACTGGAGGTCTTCAACCACAACCAATTCTCGTAGATATTTGATCGGTAACATAAAATTAAAAAGAAGCTGACAAAAAAATGGGATGTCTTTCTGGCAGTACTAGAAATCACTTTAAACATTGAACACCTAGCGACGTTTTGCATAAAGCATTGACTTTGTTTCTAATAGTAACAAGCAAGCTGTGGCATTAACTCTATTGTTATACGAGCATATATTCATAAAGTAAGGGTCGTTTGGTCATTAAAAAAAAAGAAACTTGTGGGAAAAAGTCTTTATTGGCAGTATTAGTTTACTACAGATCTACTTCACTTTTCAATATAATCGCCATTCGGTTCTAAGCACTTTTCGTAACGCTGCACTCGTTTCTTTAACCCCGCTGCATTAGAGGTTCGCCACCTGGGAACAGTTGACAACGGCAGTCTTGAGAGCCTCGTTGTTTTCAAATCGTTTTTCACAAGCCACAGTTTCAAATACAAGAGTAAGTAGTCGCTAGGTGCAAGGTCGGACTATATGGAGGGTGGTCAATAAGTTACCAACGAAAATCTTAAATCTTCTTTGTTACGGCAGCGGTATGAGGACGCGCATTGTTACGATTGAAGATTACGCAGGACGACAGTTTCCCGCGTCGTCGTTTTTGGATCGCACGTCTCAGTTTGGTGAACGTTTCGCAGTACACGTCAGCTGTAATTGTTGACCCACGTTCCATGAAATCAACCAAAATGACGCCCTTTTCGCCGCAGAAAACGGTACCCACCTTGCGCACAATTGGTGATATTCGAGGTTTTTTTTTGTGACAACCATGTAGATAGAGGTTCATCCAACTCGGGGAAACTCATCAGTCAGAACACCAACCGCCGATCACTTATCAGTTTTCGGTTCGCTTGTTCAACGATTTCGTTGGTTTGAATTCTGGGCCTTCCACTACACTCTTCATCGTGCACATTTGTGCGGTCGTTTTTAAAGTCTCGACACCACTTTCTAACCTTTCCTTCACTCATTGCTGTAAGTCCATTCACAAGACACAACTCCCGATGAATTTCAGTAGGTGAAGATCCTTTTGCACACAAAAATGGAACCACAGCGCGCACTTCACAACCGACGGTGGAAACACATTCACGGCAGGTAGGGACACGAATGATACATCGATATAATCACAGTATCGATACTTTTTCAACGTTACCTAATACTTTTGGCATCGATACTTTCTTAGCGATATCTTATTAGTATCGATACCATGTATATGCCTTCTTAACCTGCAGATAAAATTACCCACTTATGATGATGTTTTCTGCCCTGTCACTGTCACTAACATTGTCAATTATTATCGTCCGTCTTTGTCGATTTTCGTTTGTCGTCAGCCGTGTAGTCGTCGGTCGTCGATGTTTGGGGTATTTTATTTTCTTTTTATTTTGCAATTTGCCGCCATTTTTTGTCGTCTGCTGTCTTACGTTTTCTTTGTAGAAACAAGGGATCTTTATAAACTTTTGGCGTAGAAAAACTTTTAAGTTATATTTACTGTGAACTTATATGGTCAATCAATTGCATACTCTAAGAATTAAGTGGCGTTCGAGCTTTTAAACTGGCTTCCTCTTATGCAAATAAATACTGACAGGGCAGGAAAATGTGTGACAATTTGACAAACGGAAACCCAAAAGTGCAGTTATAAATTAACGTTTCTCATTTAGTTTTCAGTAATCTGGTTCGGTATTATTGTATTTATAACAAAAATATAGCTTATTCTGATATTCATATATTTCATTTTCAAACTTAAAATAAAATAATTTTACATAACCTAACCAACACAACCAAGAAATGCCATTTGTCATTTATTAGTGGGATTATCTGGTATCGATGTTTTCATTGCTATATTTACTAGATATCGATAGTATCGATATCTGGTAGTATCGAGTATCGATGCTTTATGATCGATATCGTGTCCCTACCGTCAGGCAAACGTCTCCTGAAACAAAAACAAAATAACAACGGTAGTAGCAGTAGCTTGGAGTATAGTCGATAGATGGCTACGCATGCGTCAAACTGTGTCCAGACTCCAGACCCGCTAGCATTTAATTATATGTATATGCCTCCGCCACGAAATGAAATTAATGAAACGCGCCAATAGTAACAGAATTTTCGATAATTTTAGGGTCTTTTCGGGAACTAGCAGATCTAATTTCGTGAACGAGGTGCTATTATAAAGATAATTCAAATTCCTTTTAAAATACGTATCGTATCACTAGACTTTATGTTCTATTCGAATAGTTCTGGTGATTGAAGTCGCAGTGTTCAAATTGCTCATAACAATGCCCCTTGACTTATCAAATGGCGTGTTTCAGCGATTTTCAAAAATAGTTACGTGAAGTTAGATATTCCTGGTGTTTCGTTTTAAACGAGACACTCTGTACATACAGTCTACAAGTTCGGTCGCAGCAAGTGCTTTATAGTAGCGAATTTCCATTAATTTTTTTTCAAATTGTAGTAGCTTCATTTATTCTTAACATGGAAAAATTAATTTTGGTAGGTATGCAACAAAATTTTTATTAGAATAACTTGTTACCAAATTTCATCAAAGTAACTTTATTATTTTAGGAGATAACTTTTTTTTATATCTTTTTGAGATTTTTCTTGATTTGACAGACTTGTGGAAATTCGCCATCGTACTGCTCCTGCTGCATCCACATTTATTTGCTAGTCGATGTGGTATTTTAGGGTTGACACCAGGTAACTTGGCGGAATATATGTTGGTTTGGCAACAGTGACTACAGCTTTGCACGACAATGTATCTAAATCTTACAACTGCGGCAAATTCTGCAAGCTCTGCAACATTTTAATGCGATACTGTAGAAATAATTTATTATGGTGATCATTGTCATCAACTGAGTCTGAGGACCTTGTTGCTGATAAAATTACATGCAGATAAAATAATGGAACCGACAGTCATATTAATGAGTTAGATGCCACTTATAGTGGAGCTAGAAAGTGATTAATAATTTAGTTTTTCGTAGGTAATTAATTCTTTTACATTTGGCTACGACAATTATACAGTGGAACAGCCAAATTATTGTGCATATATATAAAAAATTCCGTAACACGTCGGTCTGAGATAAAAAAAATTACATCCTACAACGCAAAAACTTCACACCTACAGTCAACGCCATTTGACAGACAGTTGCAACCCCAAAATTTTTAAATAGGAAATAAGGACTTTACCTCATTTGAAAGACGTCTTCATTAATAACTTTTCGCGTTTCATTCTTGATAATCAGAAAAAATAAAACACATCACTCTTAATGTAGGAGATGTTCAAAATGCATGCCTTGAACTATTGGCAGCATCTTAATCGTAAATAAAAATATCTTCTAGCGTTAATCAGCATCTCAGGTGTAACCGACCTAATCCCAATCGTTATTCTTCTTCTAAAGTCAGTTAAATCGCGTGGTTTATTTTTGTGTACCATACTTTTTACATATCCCCATAAAAAGAAGTTTTATAGCGTAAGATCGGGTGATCGTGCTGGCCATTCTAATGACTAACAATCCTCGCCTCTCTATCCACCGATTTGGGAATATTAAGTCGAGGTACTGCCGGACATTGTTTGGTAGTGTGCTGGTGCTCCATCTTGCTGGAACCGTATTACATTCTTTGGAACTTGTGGGTTTGCTCGATCAGGATATAAGTTTGCCAAAGTTGGCACGACATTATTTTTGAGCAGTGCTAAATAATCATCTCCATTCAAATTGCCATCAGTGAAAAAGAGACCAATGATATGGTTGCCAACTATTCCTGCCTAAACATTAACCTTTTCAGGGTATTGCGTATGTTCTTCTCTCATCCGGTGTGGATTTTCTTTAGACTAGTAGCGATAATTTTGACGATTAGCATGGCCGTGAATTGTAAAACTGCACTCATCAGAAAACAAAACATGTTATAGTTGGAGAACATTGTTATCTAACATTTCCTTTATTTGCTGACAAAAAGGCCTTCTTCTATCAAAATTGTCTTCCATGAGCTCCTGATTTGGTATCAATTTATAGTGATGCATTTTCTTTTCTTTTAATATTCGAATAATCGATGAATGGCTAATATCCAATGTTGTGGCCGCTTGTCTACTCGAAGTATGTGAGTTTTCCTCAAACTCAAGCATTATATCCAGTTTGGTATCATTAGTCAGTGCATTAGAGCGGTTTTAGTATTTGCCTTATATGCCTAAGCTTGCGAAATTGTTTTTCAATTCTACTAATTGTTGTTCGGGATATTCGGTAGGTGGTAGTGGGCTTTTTCTTTACGTGATAGTCAAGGGGCCGGTGAAGTGACAACGGACGTTTCCGGTTCTGGTGTATGATTCGGTTTCCCTTATAAACAAAAATGATCATGGCTCCTCATTGTACAAAAGATTCCAGAGATAAAATTATCTCTCCATTCGGATCTCCGGCAGAGGGGTGTGCAGGGGGCGCCGGCATCATGATTTAACATTTTCTTCTCGAATATATGTGGCCTAAATTCTAACCTGAACTCCGTCCACCATTTCCTCTAGGCTAATAGGCCCCAACTTCTCTTCCTCACCGAAACCCAAATCAGTGCCAAAGCAGCCACTAATCACCTCTTTATCTCCCGGGGTATGAGCTCCCTACTTCCTTTAGATTGCATGGAGGTGTGTGCGCATACATCCGTAGCAATCTACCCTGCATCAGAATCCCTAATTTGGAAGCTGAAAGAAAATACATACTTTGGATGAAACTCCCTCTCAGGGCTGCAGCTAAATTCATATGTTGTATTTACTGGTCACCTTCTGACAACAACTTTGTCCGGCTCTTCGACTACCTTTCTGAAAAAACCGACCATCTGATTTCTGAATATCCTTCCTCCGAGGTCACTATTCTTGGTGACCTCAATGTCCATTATAAGGAATGGCTAGGATCCTCAAAAACCGATCCACAAGGGAGAGCAGCGAAGGCCTCCGCAGTCAGCAGTTCTTTAGCCAATATGGTTCAGCAACCTACTTACTTTTCTCGCATCCCAACACACAGCTCAAATCCCTTAGATCTCCTTCCTACTACAAAATCTGAATGCTATAAGACATCAGTCACCGCCCTCCTTGGTCGCTCAGACCACGGCATGGTCACTGCTTCCTGCGTAATGCAATTTGAGGTTACACAGTCATCACACCCACGTATCGTTTTGCACTACAACTACGCGAACTGGGACGAGATGCGGGATTACTGTTCCTCATTTCCATGGGCGTCTGTCCGCTTCTCTCATCCCGACCCCTGTGATATCTCACAAAACGTCACCGAAATCATCCAAGCTGGCATGGAATTATTTTTTCCACGTACACAGAAAACATCTTCAGCCACTCAAAAGCCCTGCGTCTCTAAATCCTGTGACAAGGCCAGACTTGAAAAGATCAAAGCTCACAAAACGCATCTACACAATCCCAGCAAGAAAACCGTCAAGCATTTAACGACGCAAGAAACCGCTATGTCCGCATTGTTTCTGAGAAAAAAAACTCGTTTAATAACCACATCAAAAAGTCCTCTCAAGCTCCAACGGCAGCAAACCCTTATGTACTCTTGCTAAATCTATTGGGAATAATTTCTGCAAGAGCACGTTCCCACCTCTTGTTTCAGGGGATGAAATTGTATCTACCGCCCTGGGCAAGACTGAACTTTTTGCCTCGTTGTTCGCCAGCAATTCTACTCTCAACCTACCTCCAAATGTTCAACCACCAACAGTCCCCAATGTCGCGCATAAAATGACTTATATAATTTTCAAAACTAAGAAGGTACGAAAGATGCGGAGATCCCAGCAATTGTTCTCAAAAAATGCGCACCAGAACTTGCTCCTGTCCTGACTCGTCTGTTTCAGACATCTTACAATAGAGGCATATTCCTTAGTAATTGGAAAACTGCTCGAGTACAACCCGTCTCCAACAAAGGATTCAAATCGCTTCCTGGCAACTGCAGGCCTATTTCTCTCCTTTCAGTGTTATCTAAAGTGATGGAAAAGTATATAAACACCGAATTACTACAATTTCTTGAAAAAAAAAACACAGTCTAATCCACGACAGGCAGTATGGATTCCGTCAGCGCAGATCAACTACCTACCTTCTTTTCTTTGTCACCTATTCCTGGAACAAGTCGATGGAACTACACGGTGAATCCCAGATTGTCGCTCTAGACATATCCAAAGTATTCTACCAGGTCTGGCACGCAGCGCTGCTTAATAAACTTCGGGCGCAGGGCCTACCACCAAAACTCTGTACCTGGACAGCAAATTTCCTCTCCAACCGGAGCATTTCTATTGTCCTGGATGGCCATTCCTCTAAACTGTATCCAATTAATGCAGGAGTCCCTCAAGGTTCAGCTTTAGCCCCTACTTTGTTTCTTCTCCACATCAAGGACCTCCTCTCTAGCACATCCAACCCAGTTCACAGTTACGCGGATGACAGCACCCTCCACTCAAATATACAATATTCTAAGCCTGTCTCTTTAGCCCAATGAGATGAGGATCGCAGACTCATGAAGGGTTCTGTCTCTGTGGATCTCCAAAAAATATTAGACTGGGGAAGTAGAAATCTTGTACAATTCAATTCCACCATCTCTCATAAGAGATACACCAGCCTTAGACCCATCACAATGAACAACCAAGTTATTCAAAGTAATGAGTCCTTTTCACTTGTTGGCATTTCTGTGGACCGAAATCTCAATTGGCACCAACATGTCACATCAATTGCAGAAGCGGCTGCTAAGAAATTAGGTTTTCTCTTCCGGGCTCGCATACTTTTCACCAGCTAATCTCTATACGTCATATACTACACAAATAAGGCCAAACCTCGAATACTGCTCCCACATCTGGGGTGCCACTGCCGCTTCTACACTCGCTATCCTGGACTCCATTCAGAAGAGAGCTATACGTCTCATCGGTGACCCCATCCTCACCCAAAGGCTGCCATCCCTTGCCCACCGACGTGCCGTTGGTCACCTCTCTGTCTCCCTCTCTGGCACTGCTCAGAGGAGCTTTTTTTATATTTCCTCCACCTGCTGCCCCCAACAGATCTACCATGAGAACAGAGCGAATGCACCCTTTTACTGTCCAGGTCACCAGACATAGAACATCTTTTCACGCCCGCTCTTTTGTCCCGAGGACTTCCAAGTTGTGGAATTCCTTGCCGGCACATGTTTTTCCTTCTCCTCCGAACCTCCAAACCTTCAAGTCCAGAATTAACAAGTTGCCTTTTTTCTCCTTGTCGACACTGACTGTGAGCCCTCGTGGTGTGTTGTTGAAATAAAAAAATACGCGACAAATCGGGAACTTTTTCTGGAAATACGCGAGCAACTTCGATCTGTGATCGTGTTTTATATCCGTAACCAATGACCTGTAGAATTATTATTATATGCATTCGTGTTAAATAAACAGTGTTTCTGAATTGCAGTTGACAACTGACAACTACGGTCATGCGCTTTGAATCACACAACAAGTTGCTTAGGCGTTTTAAACAAAACTAGCATTGACAACATGTTTTCTTTTTAATTGATAGCGCCCATGAAGGCCACTGAAATTGTTATTGCCTGCTTTCCCACTATCAAGAATGAAACGCGATTAGTTATTAATTTTTTAACGTGTTGTAGTGAAGTTCATCCATCAAATAAATTTCTATCTTTACTGTTAATTTTTGCAACAAATTTTAAAACCATATCATTTTGGAATAGAGAATGAAGATATCTTTCAAATGAGGTATCACCAGCCCCTACTAAAAACTTGTGAGTTGTAACTGTCACTCGAAGCGGATTGAATGTAGGGGTGAAGTTTTCACGTTGCAGGGTGTGTGTCATTTTTAGTGAATTTTTATTTAAAAAAATTCACTAATAGAGAGGTATCGATGGTGAGACTTTTCAAAAAAAATTTCAAATGAGCGCGTATTTGGGCGTCTAGAACCCATATCCGGGGTCAGTTTCGTTTTTTATATGTCGGACAAGGTTTTCCGGGAAAATTTTGAGTTTTATTTCGAAAAAAAAATTTTTCTCTGAAAATTATAAAGATATTTTGATAAAATTTGGTGCACATATTGCTTTGGGAAAGACCTAACTATGTGACAAAATTTAGCTTTCTAGGTTTACAGAAAATTGAGCTATTCAAATTTGAAACATTTATTTTTAATATCACCGCGTTTCATTGACAATGGCAAACCTGGCTTATATGAGATATAGTATGTCGTTGCCTGGCAACGGAACATTTGATATTATTGCGCAGGTATGTTGCACGCTGTAAGTGGCGTTTATCGTATGGTATTATATTGTTTATATGTTTATCTGTTTGAGTTGAGAAATTACTTGTGTTATTTGGGAAATTTTTGTATACAAGCGCAAATTATTCCTTTATTAATGTTAGTGGGTGGACTAAACAGTGTTTGTTATGTTTTATCAACACATAAAGGATCGAAGTTTTACAAAAAGGGCTGATATGCAACAGGTAGTTATTTTCTCTCAGATGCTTTGGCGCTGGTTTTAGTTAAGTTTATGGTTTAACGGTCCATAATTTTTAGCTAATTTTCGTACAAAAAATTCGTCAATGAGGAGACCGCGACTTTAGAATTTTAAAAAGATTTATTCAAATGAGCGCAAACTAGGCCCCCAGGAATCCATATCCGGGTTTACGTTCAATTTTGATCTATTTACATATACACAGGGTGGCGCATTTCTACGGTAAAGCTCTATATAATTATTATTATACAAGAGACGAGAAAAAATTGTATAAGTTAATTATAGGGTGTCTTGAGCTGCATCTTATAAAATTATTTTGACAATCACCGGCTGGCCCATAAGTTATTGGTGATCCCTACAATTTTTTTTTCGAACAGCCTTTTTTTATTGCATTTTTATCGAAATATGTTTGTAAGAAAAAATCAAGACGCAGTAAGTGCGTTTTGGTAGCAAATTTTCATTAAATGCTTCAAATTTCAATAACTCAATTAGCTATTAACCTAAGGTTTGTTGGCTAGGAAACCAACATTTAAAGTTTATTGTCGGAAAATTTTTGTACATTTTCAAACAATAAGTTATTTTGATAAAATATGGCACATTGTTTCTACAATATAGGTTATACCGGTAACCAAATTGATGACTGCTTGCAATTAAAAGACATATTTGATATGAAGCATTTTAATAAAAATTCGCTGCCATAACACAATTGCTGCGTGCAGACTTTTTAATCTAAAATTTACGTGTCAGGATATTTTATTGTATATTTCAGCTAACTATTCACCATGTAACATGCGGTCTCCTTTAGTGGTAATAACGTGCGCCTTTGGGTCCAAGAGTTCTGGTTAGACTCCTAGTAGGGGACTATTTTACTTTTTTTAGTACATACCGTAAAATTAACATCAACCGAGGTTGTGGCATTGTGTTTGAGTAAGTTGAATGTCTGTACGTTTCACACTACGGATGTGGTGTGAATTCGTCGGTCCCGTGTACCATACGATGTTTGGCACAATAAAAATCCCTACCCTCCTTACAGTTACAAAACGCCAGGGGATCGGTGAAATTTGCGGGATAGTGAGGTCAAACTGGCTTCGGTGATTGACTATAGTCGCAAAAAACCGACGTTAAAGAAACTAAAATACAATACAATACACCATGTAAAACTTTACATCAAAGCTTATAATTAGAAAATAATGCTTAAAATCTATGGCGACTACTGTTTACTATGTTCGCTGAAGCAAGCGGTCCAAAAGGTTCGTGCGAATAAGCTGGTCCTCAATACTAGACAAACTGAATTCTCTTTTTTTGCTGCTAGCCGTAATTTACAAGGGCAGATCCTTATGTTTCGCTCATGACTTATTTTAGATACTAGAAGTTGCTAGAAGTTTAATTTAGTTTAAAATGGTAATTCTGAAGCTAAGGGGCCAACGTTGTTTTTGAAATGTTTACTCAGAAACATAATTAAAACCACCCCTGTATGCATAGCCAACTAGAAACATGTTGCGGAATCAACCCCTCCAAAAGTTACGGGACCTGGAGCGAATTGGGGTACCGGGTGTGGAAGAGAATATAGAAGCAACATCGACAAAAACAGTTTAGTTGGACTTCTATAAGCAGCCTTTCTCACATTTTGCAGCATCACTTCCCCTTCATAAGGTTCTTCCCCCTCCAGCACGGCCGTTTGCTCCACGTCCCCCCAGCTTGTTTGGGGGTTTAAGGGACACCATTTTTTAGTTTATGCACAAAACACTATCTGGACGACCTGACCTGACCCAACCTGACCCGACCTGGCATGATCTGACCCGTCCTGACCTGACCTAACCCGAGCTGACCTAACCAAAAAACGTCGGAGAAAATCCAAAACTAGTTGGCCCCTCAGCTTCACTACCATCGAAAAAGCTGTGGTTGTGAAAAGTATTTGATAAACAAAAGAATGTCGGGATGGCTGTTTGTAGCAAAATATTCGTCCTGAATACAGACGCAAAAACTATCCTCTAGCTTTACAAGTGCTTGTTTTATTCGTTACAATCGCATTCGCCTTCTAGGACATGGCCAATCGGAAGACAATTATATGAAATGCGAATTTTATTTTTCATCTTTGAGGAACGTGTTACATTAAAAAATAGTGCTGCAAATTGAATCATAACTTCCACACAGCTGCGATAATGTACTGTCTTCAAAAAAACATTCTCATGAAATGAATTTAGGATCCATAACGACCACAAAGAAAATATTCGTATTCCCGTACCCATAAACTTCTGAAACATTATATTACTCGAATTTTAACGAAAAAGTGTCAATTTTCACCAGATCACCCCTCATTTATCGCCTACCCCCTGAAGAGATCTTACGCAAAATCAATTCGAAGCGTTCCTTTATCGGGTGCTAACTATATAACAAATTTGAAGATGATATCTCAATTCGTTCAAAAGTTATTGCGCCTAATAATACAGACGTACAGGCTGAAAGACCGACTGACCGACAGACAAAAAAATGTTCGTTTAAGAATCAAGTTTTCTATATGTTTTGAAACTTTTTACTTCGTTTTAGGATATTTTTTCTAGATGTCTGTCACCGATATTCCACCCCCACCCATTCAACCCCTAATTTAATTTCAGCACAAAATACCAGATGTTTGATGTTATTGAAAGTTTTCTAGCAAATTAACCCGAAAACGTTATGTTACTCGAGTTTTAACGAAAAAATTTCAATTTTCACCAAATCATCCCCCATTCATCTCTTACCCCCTGGAGTGATTTTACCCAAAAAAAATCCGAACCGTTCGTTTGTCGGGTGCTAACTGTATACCAAATTTGAAGACGTCTCAATTCGTTATAAAATTATCGTGGCTACAAGCAGACAGACAAGCAGACAGACATACAGACCGACATACACACAACATTTTCGTAACCATATCATGTTTTCTATATGTTTTGACACTACGACGTTTAAGTGAAAAAAAAAAAGAATTTTTGGCGTCGAGACCGCACGTATTGACGATGTGGAAATAAAACGAGGTATCAAGAAGTTCATAACTTGTTTCAGCAGTTTTATTAATACAAACTTAAAGCAGAAAACACTCATCAGACCAATCAAAAGTAATTGCTGCAAATTTTTGAATACCCTGACACGTAGTTTTTCACTCTTCAGACAATAACACCCAAGTGAATTGAGTACTAATTCTTTTCGAATACTGGAATGTCGTATTATTGTCACTCGATACGTACATAAGTTGAACTAGATATCTTATTCCCACGGAACAATGTATGCCTTAGAGCTCGAATGGTTTTGGCAAAAACAAGGCGACCATAAAAACTCTGTTATTGCTCCACTGAATTGCGAATTGGCAGCAGTGCTTCACCAAGATCGTTTTGGATCATTGACTAGATTACTTCTGCTTGACTTACAGCGCATTCACAAATGCCAACTGACATGAATGAACATGTGGTTTTTAATATTTATAATACATAAATCAGATTAGTAGTAGAATATTTTAGTAAAATAAGAAGGTTATCAAGTTTAACAAAGGCAGGTTGATATAAGCACAAGCATAGTTTTTTTAAAGACATAACGTATAATTTTAGCGAATTTATATATGTTTTTAAAATCGTTCATAGATAGGTATCGATGGTGAGACTGCAAAAAAAATTTCATATGAGTGCGAATTTGGGCCCCTAGAACCCGAAATGAATATATATATATATATATATATATATATATATATATATATATATATATATATATATATATATATATATATATATATATATATATATATATATATATATATATTATTGCATGCACAGACATGGCTATATATTAAAAAAAAATGTTTTAAAATAAACACATACCTGGAAGTAAAAATCCAATTTATTGTCCTAGCTATAGTCAGACACAGGTGGTAAATTGCAGCCTTTTATCCTACTGAACCTACAAATTAAAAACAATTAAATATAAATATATTCGTCAATGAATAGATTTTGACATAGTTTAAATTTATTAGGTAAGGCATAAAAAATATTTTTTTATCAGAAAACATTGAACAATTAAACTCACAATGAATGAACTGCTTAACAAAATACAAAGTGATATAAACCCGGTATAGACAGCTACAAACACAAACAAGCTGGTAAAAGACCAAATTTATAAACTGTCTTCGACAGAACAAAGTAAATTTAAATAGGAATGTGATTAGGGATTTTAACAAAATGTGTTAATATGTATAGAAAATAAGTAAAAATTTGTTAATTATCAATTAGGGAAACTATGTGTTAGTAATTATTCTAGAAAAATAAGGTTTAATGTGTTAATGAATGATAGGTTATAAATTTTAAAACAAACACAATTTGACTTACATGTATAAAATCGGAATATTGAATTATATGCAGGAAATGACTTTCTTTTGACTAATGTAGTTAAATCATGTTATTGGCTTATCTGAAAACAGAAAATGGTGATTGGTAAATAAAAAGTTTAAATAAAAATTAACAACTGTGATTCGAAGTTACAAAACAAAAGATAAAAATTAGAACTTCCGGGAGGAAGAACGAGAGATTGGGAAGAAGACGCTGGTAGAAAGAAGAAGCTAGTAGATTGCAGCAGGAAAAAATGTTCAAAAAAGTTAATATAAATGATTAAAAACTAGAGTGAAAGTATTTTATAGGTTATACCTACCAATAAACAGCTATACAACAGCTCCAATCAAGAATACCCGTACATAAGTTGAGTAAAAGCAGTGAATGGGCTGGAAGATTGACCCACGCCAAGTAAACCAAGAGGTAATACATCAATAATTGTTAAAAAGTGTATTATATCTACAAAACAAGAAATGAACCTGTAAGTTTTATAAAAGAATAATATGTCAACGTCAATCCAAGAAGTTAAATGTCATTTGCAAAGGCAATCATACCAAAAGAAGAACTAAATATAAAATATTTATGAAGTACTTGTAAGAGTCACCAGAGGGCGATAAGTAAACGTAAGAAATTCAACCTTATTTCCTCCATTTTATTTCCGTTGCCAAGCAACAAAATTCACCTGAAACGACGTTACCATGGTGATAAATAATTGCCAATGAAACTATTCAGATCCGTCCTAGCAAGTCATAACATTTTTTTAAACAAAGCATTGGAAATAAAATTCTCAATAATAAGTCATAATTGCATTAATAAAGCTGGCATATTTGTATGTTAAAATTAGTAATATACGGGATCCCAAGTAAGAATTTAAATTTATAAAATTAAGTCAATAACCAAACAAAAAGCTTTTTGATAAAAACAATAATAATAAATATTAAAAAAAAAATTCAAATTATATATTGCTCATTATTTTATGTTCTGTAAATGTCACACATATCTGTCCATTGACCAATTAATCCTCTAGCAGTATATAAAAAGTTCCGCAAATATAATATATATGCACCAAGAGTAAGAATTTTCGACATTGGTGGACCCAACTATTAAACATTCCCTGTAGGTAAGAAGAGGATCAACAAAATAGCTGTGGCATAGTAAGTAGATCAAAAACCAGGTAGATATTTAATTTGATAAAATTATATATGTGTATATATTTTTCTTAATAAACTCATAATTTAATTCAGTATAATAATATAAAAAGAACAAAACAAAAGGCGCCCAACAAAAACATAATTAAACAAATAACACAAATATCAACACCTATATTTAAATAAAAATACAGTAAAAATAATAAAACCAACAAAAACTTTAATAACACATTTATTTCAATATTACAATAAAACACAATACACTATACACAAAAATCACCCTTACATTACGTACCCCCGAAACACAATTATATATATATATATATATATATATATATATATATATATATATATATATATATATATATATATATATATATATATATATATATATATATAGATTTCACTTCAGAAAATCACTAGGCAACATATACTTCATAACCTAAAATTATTTCCCAATACACATGTGTTCCGTTTGAGCTGGCCACTCACCATCTTCGTTATTTTAAATGGAACAGCCTGTATATTTTCACATTTTCGAATTCCTCGAGTGATTCTACGTCGAAAATGTATATGGTAGTATGAGCGGAAACCCATGCATTTTTTAGTTATTTCTTATTTTTCAAAATTAATGGCCTTTGCAGTCCCTATCTTGGTAAGTGATAAAGAAAGGACCATTATTTTAGCAAAGCAGGAGCGCAATACTATTGTGATTATCCTAATGTACACTAAAGTGTGTCAACAGTGTTACAGTGTTGGTCCAGGTGGTCTGAAGAAGGAATCCATAACCGTCGTTATGATCCGGACGACCCCCCGCAACTTCAGTACGGAAAGTTCGTCATTTGAAGATTGCGGTTTTACAAGACAGATTTTCCACAACACGGTCTATTGGATATGCGTAGTTGTGAGTTTTACGACAGGATCTATATAGCAACGATATATCGTAGAATACACGCTTTTGGACTTCGTTCGTGTAGACCATTTTTATGTCTAATCTGGACTAATTTGCACCACTTCAAGCGCGAGTTCTTTGCTGTAGCTCCTCTAAATTATTTGGTGTGTTGAAATAAAGTATCCCCTCACACAGAAAAAGATCCAATGGAGTCATGTCTGGGGAACGCTGTGGCCACTCAATTGCTCCTCGACGTCCTATTCATCTTTCAGGAAATGTGGTATCTAGATATTGACAGACGTCTACACCAAAGTGCTGAAACCAAATATCTTGATGGGGCACATCTGCCTCGTGATTATTTGGAAAAATTACTGCCAGAGCTGGCACTAAATCCAATCGCAAGAAATTTAGTTAACATGCTGCTGTAAGATTTCGTTTAAAAAAGTAAGGCCCTATTAAACGGCGTCCGATTATTCCCATCCATACGTTCAATTTGCCAAGACGTTGACTGTGGGAGTGCTGAGTCCAATGAGGATTTTCTCGTGGCCAATATCTTGAATTATGATGATTTACTGTTCCATTCGGGCAAGAAGTGGCATCATCAGAAAAGAGAATGTTATTAAGAAAATTCGGATCTTCTTCGCAGCGTAACATTAATTGTTCACAAAACTGTAAACGACGCTCTGTATCATCATCGTTTAACTGTTGTATCAATTGCACTTTGTAAGGATGCTGCTCCTGTTCTTTGGATAATTTTACCACTTGGTCCAGTTTGTTATTTATGGCTAGTTGTCTTGTAGAATGGTGAGAGTTTTCTTCAGATTCAAGCAATATATCCAATCTGACTCCTTCACTTACTCGAGGTCGACCTTGTCGACGCATATCTTTTACGGATACCGTTTCTGTGATTTTGGCAACCAATTTACTTACTGTAGATCTTGCAATTGGCGGTCTATCAAGCATCGATGCTTCTTATTAAATTTACGTTTCCATTTTTAAAAGTATATAATGCAGTTTCTTCAAAAAAATTGTTGTCGGGTACCAATTTAAGCAGTAAGCAGGTCTATGGAAAAACAGCAAAAAATTGGTTGTCATTTAAAAAACTTATGATGACGTCACCATTTAGAAATAAGTGACGTCATAGATGTAATTTTTACGTCATAACTGGACAATTGAAAAGATAAAATTTATGAATTACGTTCCAAACTTTATCATCACACTGTATATTTTGCATAAGCCGCGCTCGTTTCGAAATCCTTGTTTAAAAGTAGTACCATTCACGAACATCCTCGGAGGAAACATAATTTTTTTGGCTTTAGAGTCAAATTTGGAATCGGACAAAAATTCTACACATTTTTTGTGAATTTTCTTTAAAAAAAATTCACTAATGAGGAGATCCCGACTTTTGAATTTTGAAAATTTTCTTTAAATGAGCGCTAACTAGGCCCCCCAGAACACATATCCGGGGTCAGTTTCAATTTTTATATGTATATATATATATATATATATATATATATATATATATATATATATATATATATATATATATATATATATATATATATATATATATGTCACACCGACAACTCAAAAAATAATCGGCCGATTTTGTTTAATTTGGTGAGTACCTTCCTTTTGCAAATGGCTTGGATAAGTTCGTTAGCCAGGAAAATCGGCCCAGGTTTTCCCCGAAAATTTTGTGTTTTCTTTCGAAAAAAATTTATATCTCCGGAATTAACAAAGTAAGGGCAACCAAATTCGGAACGCTATTTGTATTGTAAAGAATGAGGAATGCGCCAAAATTTAGGTCTGTAGGTTTAAAGAGGGTTTATATGCTTATAGGTAAGTTATCTACTAAAATTTAGCTATGTAGGTCAAAAGACAAAAAAGTTATAGGCATTTAAATAAAAATAAATTGGGGTTTTCCTCAAAACGTCAAAGTTGCGATTTAAAACGTCAAAATTGGCAACATTTAGGCAAAGAACTTGAATCTAATACGGGCTATGGAAAGAAAATGTCTCAAGAAGAATGTTTTACGAACCCTGAAGTCTTAGTTTCAGCCGTCATTGTCCTTCATTTTACTACAATATTTCCAGAAAATTCATTTCAAATAGACCCTTTCTCTGATGCTTGGCAGTAGTCTTAGCTATAGAGTTTATCGTTTAATGGTATATAATTTTTGTCGAATTTTCGTAAAAAATCAATAAAGCTCAATATATCCGTTATTATCTTAAAAAATATTTCTACAATCACATGGTGGCCCATAAGTCGTTGGTGATACAAATTCTCTTTTTTTATGTTATTGCATTTTTGCATTTTCCATCGAAATAAAATGCATCTTTGTAAGAAAAGAAATTCTGGACGCACCAAGTGCGTTATGGTAGCGAATTTTGATCAGATGCTTCATATTTGAATAGCCAATTTGCTATTAACCTATAAGGTTGACCAAGAAATGAGTTTTTTCGGAAACATTTTAAGTGTACTTTCGGAAATTTTTGTACATTTTCAAACAATAAAGTTATTTTGATCAAACATGGCACATTGTTTTTACTATATAGGTTATACTGGTAACCAAATTTAATGCCTGCTTTCTTAAAAAAACACACATATTTGCTATTAAAAACATTTAAATGAAACTTCACTACCATAACGCACTTGCTGCGTCCAGACTTTTTAGTGAATTTTCTTAATTTACTAATGTAGCAATCTGATATTATTTAAGTAAAAAATATTAAGGAAAACACGCGGTTAACCTTCACAGAATATAGTTTTTTAGGCTCATAGATAGTTTTTTATTCATAGTCGTAGACAAGCTGAACGTATATACGTATGTTTTTGATTATGCATTTAGCAGATTTTTCCACTTAATCGAGCATAACAGGACTGCTACTTATGTATGTCAATTGGCTGTAATACAATGCTCTTTGTTACAATGTTTACATGTATTATTATTTATAATTTTTCTGACGTAGTTACACCCGTTTATGGATGGGCGCGGTGGACATTATACAAAACCACAGCCGTCTGTATACGATGTTATGCTTCCTTATGCAGCTAAAGGTTTACAAACGATAATCTTTCGTGATAACCTTATAGAATAATGCATCTTAACATACTGTGTTTCACAAACATCAAAACATCCATAAAGAGTAAATAGGATTCTAATAAATTTTCATCAGCGATACATTGGATAGCTGAGATAATTAAAATTTATACAAAACAAAAACAACGATATTACACTTTTAGTGAATTTTCCTACAAAAAATTCGCTAGAAAGATCTCAACTTTGGAATTTAAAAAAAGATTCTCCAAATGAGCGCGAAACTAGGACCCCTTGAATACATATTCGGGGTCAGTTTATGTATGACACACACATACACACAAATATATATATATATATATATATATATATATATATATATATATATATATATATATATATATATATATATATATAAAAGTATTTAAGTTGCTGTCGGAGAGACAGTATGGATTTCGTGATGGTAGATCCGCGCAGGATGCCATAGCGTGCGTTATTGAGAGGGCTATTGCCGAGATGCACAACGGATCTCCAAGCATGTGCATTTTTATTGATCTCGCGAAAGCCTTCGACACCGTGGACCATGGGAGGCTGTTGGATGTTTTGGAATCTGTCGGGTTTAGAGGAAACATACACAGGTTGCTAAAGAGTTACCTTCTGGGAAGAAGACAATGTGTAAAGATAGGTGAACACATTAGTGAGCAAAAACTAATAGAATATGGAGTTCCACAGGGTACAGTCATCGGCCCCATAATGTTCAGCATATACATTAACGAAACATGGGAAGAGCTGAAAAGTAAAGCCGAAGACGACTTCAAAAACATATCAGCGTGCTTTGACTCCAGATTGCTCACGATTAACTTCAACAAGACTAAATGTCTGCCTTTTTGTAGCTACGACAGCGGCTTGCCGTTATACGCGGCTTTGGAGATTAAAGATGGAGATCATGGAACCGTGCGGATAGATGTCGTGAGGACGGTGAAATACCTGGGGGTGGTAGTGGACTGTTATCTGAGATGGGATGAGCACATAAACAATCAGGTGTTCAAAATACGATTTTTGAGTAGCAGGTTTAAAATGTAACGAGATATGTTTGACCAAAAGCATCTAAAGATCATATACAAATCTCTGGTTGAGACACATCTGCAGTACGCTAATATCAGCTGGGGAGGAGCTGCAAGATGTTATATAAAAAGACTAGAAGTCGCTCAGAAGTCGATTTTAAAAATAATTGGGAACAGATGTTATACTTACCCAAGTGATTACCTTTATGCGGAAATCCGTGTCCCGGATCTCTCTCAGATCTACCTTGGGTCTGTGGGTATCTGGCAACAAAAGAATAGAGGAAGACTCACTGAAGCATCCCATGGGTATCAGACTCGATCGATTGGGAGTGCCAGCATGATCCCGAGGTTTAATAAATCTCAGACCCGGCGATGTCATGTTCAAATGGGACCAAGACTACGCAACTTCTTGTCACCGAATGTACAATCTGTATATGACATGCGATTGTTTAAGGTACTGCTGAAGGCTTGGATACTCAACTGGCCAAGACTGAATGCTCGTAGGATAATCCACGGGTAATGCTTGTTTTGTTGAAGCTGTGTCATGTGAACATGTGTTGTGTGAGAAAGTGAGTGAGGAATGAGCAAGTAAGTCATTGTTTGAGTGAGTGAGTGAGTGAGTGAGTGAGCAAGTATGTGCGAGTGTGATTGTTTTTAATTTTGTACTGTATTTAATTTGTTTTGTCTTGGATTTTAAATTGTGACCATTTGTATTGGCTTATTTGTTGCAATAGTTAGGATTGTTTAGTTTTGTAAGTAATGTTTATATAGTGTAAATGAAATGTGTCTTGTAATCTTCATTGTAGTCTTGCGCTGTCTGTATTCTTAAAATAGCGATGTTGCGCTGGATTGAGGATTGTTAAGTGCAACATTTATATTCCAGACCCACGCACAAGTCTTTGACTTTTGTGGGATAGTTTGTATTTATTCTCCCTCTGTTGGTATTTTGTATAATCATTGTAACTGTCTATTTATGTGAATAAATCTATATTATATATATATATATATATATATATATATATATATATATATATATATATATATATATATATATATATATATATATATATATATATATATACAGGGTGTTTCCTTTAAAGCGCACATTAGAACTTTTTCAACTTCTGAAAGTGTCACTGACTTGAAAATTTGTATACAGGGGTTATAGATTAATTCCTCTTAAATGAAAATATTTTCAAGATGGCGGCACTTCCGGTTATACCGGAAGTGAGTATCAACTTTGTTATTTTGAATGGACACCCATATTTTTTATTACGTTTTCAGATTCGTAGAGTCTTTTGAAAGCAATCTCATCAGCTTTCCCTATACCTAAGTTCAGCCATTTTCGAAATATTTAGACTTTTTTGAAAATGTTCGAGGTTACATATTCCTTTTTAAAAATCGATAACTTCGTCGTTTTTTTTATATTTTCAAATACAATTTGGGAATTTCAAAGAGGAAGGTTGGATCTTTCCTTTGGTCTAATCAGAACTGCACAAATATTTATCTAACCTCCAAAATTTTAACATACGTTTAGGAATACTTTTAATTAAATTTTTCAAATGAAATGCCCCAATTTTTTCTTTGTCAAATAGAGGAACATTAAATCCTCCATCGATCTGTATTAATATTCCCTATACTTATATTTTATAGTTTTCAAGTAATTTTGGTTTATTGATAATATTGCAGGAAATTCATCACCAGCTTTAAAACTGCACTCGTACATGAATCGTCATTGCAATGCAAATGAAAACTGTCATAACTTTAATTAACAAACGTCGTCTTTATGATAATTATTGTTTGTATGATTCGATAAATAGAAATAAAAATGGAGGCTCAAAGTTATTCAAACCAATATATGATGAATTTATTCTGTATTTATGGAGGTTAACTGACAGTAATAAACTATAACACAAAAAAACTTTAACACTGAAATCATGGTGAAATATTGATTGATTATTAAATTAAAGGTGTTCTATCTGTTGTACATTAATTCTAAACATTTCAGGTATGAACTTGTGTTGTTGCTCTTCTAATTTGTTCTGGATCAAACTCCCTGAATGTTGTTGTCACTCGCCGCATCAATTCTTCTTTCCTATGAACTGAAGTAGAGTACACAAGATTTATTTATGTGTCCCCCATACATAAAAATCCAGTGGCGTCAGATCAGGAGATCTTATGTGACCATATCGTCGAAACCAACGATCTTCAAAGGTCCCCGTTAATTGTTGGCCGACTTGATACGTGGAATGTGCTGGCGCACCATCCATCTGTTATAGAGTTTGTGATGGTCTAATATTTTTTTATTTAACAAAATTAATTTGGGAAAGTCGCTCTCTTCAGGCAATAAATGGATAAACGGACAAACCATATATCCATTAGTAAGAGTTTGAACGTAGCATGTGCAATATAGTAGCGTATTTTCATAAACAATTTTTTCAAACTTTATTAATAATTTTATAATGAAATATTATCAAGAATAATAAACCTAGAAATTTGGTACGTAAATAGCCTATATAGACACTAGCACCACTAACTGATATATAAGACACGAAGCACGTGCCGCCACCTCGTTGCGGAACCAAGTAGTATGTTGTCACGGCAGCGCCAAATAACACAAAATGTTAAATATTAGAGACTGTATACAACCAACTAACAATTTGGTAAATTGTCAGCCCTGTCCCATTTCTACCCTAATATAGGGACAAAGTATATAAGGCTAGATGCATTCTCACCACAATTACAACCGTAGACCGGTTTTGCTCTAATTAGAGCTCCTCAGTACGGCATACTAATTGCAGCGAAAATACACCTATCAGTAATAAACGTTCCAAATATCAAGTTTATATCTCAATGGAAAGCCGAATTTTTAATCTGTGTCACATAGAATTAACTACAAATTTCCACGTCTGTGGTGGCGCCGTGGGTTGCAGTTAGACCCTCATCTTGAAATTTGTTAGTTCGAATCTTGGTAGCGGATCAGTTGTTTAATAAGTTATTGCCAAAAAAAGAAGAATGTTTGCGAATTCACGTGAAAATTGTTGTTTTAATTTTCGTAAAGAGCAAATTTTTGACAAAATGTTTATATAACTTTCCCTGCATTACTTGAGCTTAAGCTTACTTACTTTGTAAAAAAAGAAAATGGCGAATTTTTGTTGAAGAAATTGGTTTCTTGTGAAAAAATTGTATAATTGTATAATAATAATAATATAAAACCTTTTCTGAATAATTGTATCTTGATAGATGTAGTTTTTGTGTTTATTTTCGCAAAATTGTTGTATTTTTTAAGCAATAAAGTTATTTTGATGGACTATGGTACATGGTTTCTACTATAAAGGTTATACTATCTACTAAATTGGATGACTTTCATTAAAAAAAGATATATTTGACATTAAAAGCATTTTGAAAATTGGCTACCATAACGCATTTGCTGCGACATTTTCAATTAGCGACCTCTCACCGCAATCCACGATTTATGTAGATTATCTAGCGTTTAAAATTTGTCAGCTGTATTTTTCTGTGTGTTACCTCAGAACTTTTTTCTAGGTGAACCGATTTTGATGATTGTTGTTTTATTTGAAAGCTCGTGCTTCTCTTGTGGTTCTATCTCAATTTGATCAAGATCTGACCAGTAGTTTTTGAGTTATCCTTAATGAAGTCGGTTTTCTATTTTTTAAATTCTTACTTGTTGATTTTACGAGGCGACGCGACGTTCTCATGTACTAAAGGATACCTGAATGCTACCCATAATGAGTAAAAGTTTTAGAACTTAGCGGAAGCTACATTGCCCTTTTCTTCACTCACACAACACTGAATAGCTAAGAGTAGGCAGTTAGCTACGTGTATCGCTGTAATAATTTCTCATTTGTCTAGCAATGACGCTAATACGCTTATCTCAATACTCTATTGTGTATTATCCTTCAAACTTTGGGATTAATTACAGCACTTTCATTAGCAAGAGCCTGTACTTCCAAAATGGCGCTGGATGTTACATATTTTGTCTCACAATGTCGAATTCCAACCATTGTATCAAGATTGCCTTGCTGCTTTTGTCAACTGTTTTACAATGAATGATTCACACTCTCAGTTCACTGGGATTCAGAAATAAAAGTTGAACGAACGTCGATTTCACATTCCCCAATTCAGCTGTTCTCTCTCTCAAGACCTACTATGACTCTAAATACCTGTCTGTTAAATGAAATGTTAAAGTCCCCCAGGTGATGAGATCTTGTGATGCTCAAGTGTTTCCGACCTTCATCAAGGTCACCATAGCCTGCCGCCTGAGGGCGTATCATGGTTATTCGTTTCGAATTTACATAATAAATTAATTCACTTCTATAACATGAAAACAAAAAGTGGCAAAGGTTGAAGATATAGTGAAACCTCACTTGTTTTATGCGTATTAGTTATTTTTTAATAGGGTGTGTTTCTGCAAGAATTTTAATGTGTTTCCTCCACATCATATGATAAAGACCAAGCAGGATAAGTAATTGGTTGCCGGTAGGTAAAGCAGAAATATTAGCTAGTATGATCATTTAAATGTTTTCATTAAATTGAAATCTACTGAATTATTAAAACGGACGTAATGTGGCTGAGGAATATTTTCATGCTGGAAAAATAAATAGGTATTGCATATGTCAATAATGAATCATTTGCAGTTGCAGAAAAACTGTTAGATGTTTGGAAATACTGCTCAAAAAAGCATAAAATCTGTAACAGAATAAAATGTAAACTAACGTTATTATTAAATGAATGATTGGAACCTGTGATCATCACTGATAAGTACACTTGGAGAACTCAAATTACCACAACACAATTTCCATCCACTGATGACGCTAACTTTGTTAATGAAACGATCGTCAGGTCTTTAAAGATGTGTTGTGGTTAGGTTCTCCAACTGTACTTACTAAGGTTATTAGTTAGAAATGTTTAAATGCATCACCATCATCATCACAGTCGGCTAAAGTGGCCTGGTGGTGGCAACCCTGACTGACCAAGCAGTTTTTTCATTTCATTGTAGCATCCGCACTTCACCCATTGTGCCCTATTTTCCAGAAGTTTTTCTCTTGTTCTGCCTCTTTTCTTTTTAGCGAATTTTTGTAGAAAAAATTGCGAGTTAGCGTTGGTGCGTGAGTGCGTGCGTGCGTGTATATTAGGTCGTCCGTAATAATTTGGGTCACAGAATAACTGTCGATTTTAGGCAAGAAAATATTCAGAATTAGCAATAAGCCTTAATACAATATTGCCTCGTCTAAGTGATCCAAAGGTTGATCAATAAATACACGTGTGAGGTATGAAGACTCGAGTTTTTCTCATTTTTTGTTTCATTTTGAACGTACTCTTCTTTTAGGTCTATAAGCTTTTTCCGTTTCTGCCATTTCTTTAACTTCTCCAAAAAAATACGGTTTGTTAAACTCTTCAAAATACGCTTCTGTTTCGGTGATAACCTCCTCGTTTGAGTTGAATTTTTTACCTTCGAGCCATGCTTTTATGTTGGGAAACAGAAAGAAGTCGCGGAGAGCCAGGTCGGGTGAGTACGGTGGATGCGGCGGCAATTCGTAGCGCAGTTCGCACAATTTTGCAGCGACAATTACGGATGAATGTGCTGTTGCGTTGCCGTGGTGTAACAGCTCTTCTTTCTTAGCCAAATGGGACCGTGCCTCCTTCAATTTCTTATCGAATCGGTCCATTAATTCATTGTTTTGACTGTCGCTTGGTGTCTGGCGTATAATAATGTATCCAGGTTTCATCAAAAGTGACGACTCGACGCAAAAATTCCTCCGAATTTCGCTTTGAAGGGTTCACACACTACTTCGACATTCAAAGCCGTATCCGCTTATTGTCCACCGTGAGCAATCGCGGCACTTACCGCGCCGACACCTTTCTCATATTTAACTTATCATGTAAAGTATTGGCTAACGTTCCATACAACATGTCTACGTCATTTACTACTTCGCGCACTATAGTTCGGCGATCAGCGAGAATCATGTCGTGGACCTTTCCAACAGTTTCCCCCTGAACCATGGCCGCTTCTCATCAAAAACATATGTACGACCACGTTTAAATTCGTTGAATCAATATATCACAGGTGGCATAGAGTGTGAAGGGTCCCCATAGACAACATCCAGTTTCGCCTTTATTTCTTCGCATGTTTTTCCATCCATAAATAAAAAGCGAAGCACGGATCGGTATTACACTTTTTCCATTTTATCGAGAAACACGAAAGACGTGTGATACAACCGCCTGCCAAATAAAAACTAACAAATGAATCCGTCTGAAATTTAGTATCGTGTCGTTTGACAGATGACAGTACACGACGGTAATACCAACTTCCCTCAGAAACACCACGTGTCTTCAGACACGGGTACTTATTGATCGACTGTCGTAAATAGTGTTAAAGGTTGATTTTTAATTTATTATTTTATCTCGTGAGTTGAGCAGTTTTAGAGAACAGGATCTTAAACTTTGTGAGAATTTCGGATCGGAAATTAGTTTTCATATTTGCTAATAGCGAGCACTAGTTACGCATTTTGAAATAACAATTATTCATCATAAGTTTTTAGGCAACCGTCTATCGCTATTTTGAATATCTGATTGACTGACCTTTTTCAAATGAAAAAGGTATACTGGTTTGGTATCGACAAACCGCCTCAGTTTCCAGATATTCGTGCCCTAATAATTCAATGCAAGCAAAATTTTTGAGTACTGCCGACATTATTTCTTCACTACTACCCCAACTAAACTTTGAGAATGAATAAAGATTATTTATCCTCTGATGATTCTAACCTCGTTAGTAAAACGAACGTGAGGTCTTAAAAATTTGTTGTGGTGAACTGGGATCTCCAAAGTGCACTTATGTAACAAACCCTTTATGTGTAACAGATTACGTCAAACCAACTTCATTATTTTGGGAAATATATAAAGCACATTTAAATACTTGATCTTGGTCTTCAATGGTACATATGACCTGGTTGTTTGTCCGAAATCGTTTGCCTTCCGAATGTTTTCGGGCTTTGGGGATAAATAATAGTCTTATGGTGCTGAATCCGGAGAATAGAGAGGGTAGCCAACCAATTCAAAACCAATTTTGTCAATTGGTTGCAGTGTAATCAACGACTTGTGAGCAGGTGAGTTGTCTTTGCAAAAGGAGTGCACCTCTGGCCAGTTTTCTGAGATGTTTTATACAATTTTCTCTCATAATAGCGAACAACTCACTATAGTATGTAACGGTTACTCTTGAAACAACTATATTATGTAAGTTTTCATGGTTTCGACACAAAGTATTTTACTAAAGAAATTATATATAAAACCACGGGGTCCCCTAAGTAACAACTTTTGTGAACATTAAGATTCAGTAAAATGCCTGCGTGCTGCTTCATTCACTTTCAGAGCATATTGTTTTATTAGTAATTTTATTTTAAGTGATACTTACACTTAGTAGATTCTTTTTTTGTTTATTTGTACAAACACAACATATAGCACTTCCAGGTATCTTAATATTTAACACTGAATTGTGGCTTCCTTGTGTCACCTTAAAATGGTGATGCACATTGTTGGACATAGTTACTTTGGTTTGTTTACGTTTATAAATTGTTACAAATCAGTTGACACTTTATATAAGAAATTGTGGCATAACTCGTTTGTGCTTTGTATTGCATTGTATGGTAAAAAAATTGTATTGGTAGAGTATTTATTTCCTGCAGTTACCCCCCGAGATATTTGTTCACATGAAATGTCATACCAAAAGGTTGATAAGGTCATAATAGTGGAAAAATAAATAGAAATACGTAATACAAAAAAATACGTCTGAAAGAAGATTGTGTTTAATAAATAAAAGTCTGGACGCAGCAAATGCCTTATAAAAGTGAATTTTCATAAAAATGTTTTTAATAGCAAATATGTAAGCAAGCAGGCATCAATTTGGTTACCGGTGTAACATTAACATCAACCGAGGTTCTGGCATTGTATTTGAGCAAGTTGAATGTCTGCATGTTCCGCCCTTCGGAGGGGGCGTAAAGCCGTCGGTCCCGTGTCCATGCGATGTTGGGTACGTTAAACATCCCTACCCTTCTTACATAAAGGCAGGGGTTCAGTAACATTTCCAGGATAGTGAGGTGAAACTGCTCCCTGGCGTCGGTGATTGGCCATAGTCGCGGAAGCAGGCCGACGTTAAAGAATGAAAACACACACAGTAGTAGCATACGAGTGACATTTTCCCCAATAACGCTCTCAATATTATTACTAAATAATTGACCCAAACTCTTTTTCATCACAATCTAGCTTTTTCTGAAACATGCCGTTTTCAAAAATTCAGTTTTGTCAATCTTCAACTTTTAGATGCCGAACTTTGACAGCTAATTTATAAAACATCATAATTTTTACCGTATTAACTAAATTAAATTTTACTTAGGTACCGGCGAGGTTCCAGGCTAACTAGATAACACTATACCCTCATACATTGCGGAATGGAGAATGTGAAAAAGGGTATGGCGAGAATAGAAGCTTTTGAAACGTGAACATGGTGAAGAATAATAAAGACAATATTTTAGTAAAATGAAAGTCAATGACGGTTGAATCTGAAACTTGAGGGTTTGTAGAACACTCTTCTTGCAACATTTTCTTTACATAACCTGTATTTATTTCAGGTTCTTTACCTAAATGTTGCCAATTTTGACATTCCGAATCGCGAATTTGACGTTTTGAGGAAAACCCCCAAATTTGTTTTCTTAAAATGCCTAAAACTTTTTTTCTTTTGACTTACAGAGCTAAATGTTGGTACACGGTTCACTTTTTATAATCCAAACACGCGTACCAAATTTGGTTGCCCTTACTTTGTTATCTCCGAAGATACAAAAAATTTCCGAACGGAAATACAAAATTTTCCGGGAAAACGTGGGCTGATTTTCCTGGCTAACGAACTTATTTGAGTTATCGGTGTGATATATAAAAATCGAAACTGACCTCGGATATGTGTTCTAGGGGGCCTTGTTCGCGCTCATTTTGAAGAAATTTTTTCAAAATTCAAAAGTCGCGATCTGATAAGTGAATTTTCTTAAGAAAATTCACTAAAATGTTGTCAGCTCAATTCGTCCATCTTCTAAGATTATTTTATGGACAGAATCAAGGTTTTTTTGAGTGGTCACATAAATTGGTCCGTCCAGAGTGGAGCTCATCTTTGACATTTGATCGTCCCCCTTTTAAATTCGCAACGCAGTTTTTAGTAGTAGCATAAGGAACCTCGGTGGTTCAGGGGTAAGAACGTGTGCCTCTGAACCGAAGGGTACTGGCTTTGATCCCAGGGTACTCCTTTCACTTTTTCAGTACAAACTGTAACATTAACATCAACCGAGGTTCTGGCATTGTATTTGAGCAAGTTGAATGTCTGCATGTTCCGCCCTTCGGAGGGGGCGTAAAGCCGTCGGTCCCGTGTCCATGCGATGTTGGGTACGTTAAACATCCCTACCCTTCTTACATAAAGGCAGGGGTTCAGTAACATTTCCAGGATAGTGAGGTGAAACTGCTCCCTGGCGTCGGTGATTGGCCATAGTCGCGGAAGCAGGCCGACGTTAAAGAATGAAAACACACACAGTAGTAGCATACGAGTGACATTTTCCCCAATAACGCTCTCAATATTATTACTAAATAATTGACCCAAACTCTTTTTCATCACAATCTAGCTTTTTCTGAAACATGCCGTTTTCAAAAATTCAGTTTTGTCAATCTTCAACTTTTAGATGCCGAACTTTGACAGCTAATTTATAAAACATCATAATTTTTACCGTATTAACTAAATTAAATTTTACTTAGGTACCGGCGAGGTTCCAGGCTAACTAGATAACACTATACCCTCATACATTGCGGAATGGAGAATGTGAAAAAGGGTATGGCGAGAATAGAAGCTTTTGAAACGTGAACATGGTGAAGAATAATAAAGACAAGGTTCATAGATTAAAAAAATCTCTGGACGCAGCAAGTGCGTTATGGTAGCGAATTTTCTTTAAAATATTTTTAATAGCAAATGTCTTTCTTTGATGAGAGCAGGCATAAAACTTGGTTGCCTATATAGTAGAAACAATGTACCATATTTCATAGAAATAAATTTATTGTTTGAAAATATATAAACATTTTTTAAAAGGTTAGGCAGGTTTGTGAAAACAGTTTTTTGAAAAGCGTTCGGGAGCTAAACTGCAAATTTACCGAAAATTCACTACCAAAACGCACTTACTGCGTCCAGATTTTCTCTTACAAACGCATCATATTTCGATAAAAAATGCATAAACGAATTTGTTCTACGAAAATTAGCTAAAAAAAATTATAGACCGTTAAACCATAAACTTCACTAAACCTACAGCGAAAGCATCAACTTAACTAAACAGACAGCCAAAGCATCAGAGAAAGGGTCTATTTGAAATAAATTTTCTGTAAATATTTTAGTAAAATGAAGGGCAATGACGGTTGAATCTGAAATTTAAGGGTTGGCAGAACACTCTTCTTGCAACATTTTCTTTTCAAAATCCGTATTTATTTTACGTTCTTTGCCTAAACATTGCCAATTTTGACGTTTAAAATTGCGAGTTTGACGTTTGGAGGAAAACTCCAAAATTTGTTTCTTTAACTGCCCATAACTTCTTTGTCTTTAAAGCTAGAGACCTGTTTTTGTGGAATAATTTTGGTACAGAGTTCACTCTTTATAATACAAACACGCGTACCAAATTTTGTTGCCCTTGCTTTGTTATTTCCGGAGATATGAATTTTTTTATAAAGAAAACACAAAATTTTCCGGGAAAACCTGGTCCGATTTTCCTGGCTAACGAACTTATCCAAGCCACTTGCAAAAGAAAGGTACTCACCAAATTTGATCAAGATTGGTCCATTATTTTTTGAATTATCGGTCGGATATATATATATATATATATATATATATATATATATATATATATATATATATATATATATAGATCTCCTCATTAGCAAATTAAAAAAAAATCGCTGAAAAGCTGAAAGAAATAAGTGAAGAATGGGGCTTAGCGGAAGACATTAAGATAACTTTTTGGCAACAATTTTTGAAGGGCACAAACTTGGGAAAACGAAGAACCGAAGGTGGAGAGGAAGCATCTAGAAAACTTGGCTCAATCGATGAAATTCGGAAGCTACACGAAAAAAGTGTTAGAGACAGAGTCGTGGTTGCGATGACAAGGCGACATCGCCTTTAAGTTGTGATAATGATTATGATGATACCAGTATTTTTTGATGCATTCTGGATACTCATGAAGAAATAAATGGCTTCTTTCACTACTGTCTTGTAACTTGTAATAACGGTTCTAAATACCGCAAATAATTCTTAGTTTTCTTACTCGGTAATTCTCAAAAATAATTCATGCTTAACGTTGTTATGATAGTAACAGTTAAGTTAACTCACTATAAGATTACTAGGTATGATTTAGTTCGCCTCTGTCCATTATATCATAATTGCATATCATAGTTAAAAGGTTACCTTTCACAACTTCTCCAGCTATATATTATGAAGCTATATTCTATGGCTTTATAATACTCAATTTTGTCTATTTTAATCGACATTGCCCTTATATAATTCAAAATATCAATAAGGCATTAATAGCAATAACGTTGTATATTGTATCAGACGTTCATTTGAATCGATACTCAAAATTATTCGTGGTATACAAAAATGTATTAATTTTTTTATGATACAGCGAAACCTGAATAACTGGGGTCTCAAGGGACCGAGGATTTTTTATCGCTTAAAGAGGTTTTTCATTTACCCAGATTTCCAAACAGCCAGGTTTAAAATAACAGTTGTCTCATTTATAGAGGTGAAAATGTTCAATAAAAATGCATACATGCATGTTACATAATGTACTATGTAGGTATGAACTTTTATTCTTTTTAGTAAATTTTCGTAGAAAAAAATTCTTGTGATGAGTGCGTTGTATGTATATATATATATATATATATATATATATATATATATATATATATATATATATATATATATATATATATATATATATATATAAACTTCCATAACGCTCTTGCTGCGTCCAGACTTTTTATAATAGAAAGCTGCGTACCAAATTTGGTTGCACCAAGTTTGTTATTTATAAACATACGAAAATTTATGTGTTTATAAATAACAAACTTAGTGCAACCAAATTTGATACGCAGCTTTCTATTATAAAAAGTCTGGACGCAGCAAGTGCGTTATGCAAGTGAACTTTCATAAAATGTTTTTAATACCAAATGCGAGCGGGCATTAATCTGATTGCCGGTATAGCCTATGTAGTACTTATTGTTTGAAAATGTACAAAAATTTTCAGAAAATATACCTAAATGTTGGTTTCCTAGCCAACAAACCTTACGTTAATAGCAAATTGAGTTATTGTAATTTGAAGGATTTAATGAAAATTCGCTACCAAAACGCTCTTACTGCGTCCAGATTTTTTCTTACAAACATTTCGATAAAAAAAATGCAAAAATGCATTAACGAATTTGTTCTACGAAAATTAGCGAAAAATTATAGGCTGTTAAACCAAATACTATGTAATGACAATACGGGACACTCCTATGCTTTAGCATTGGTGATATTTGTGACAAGCACACTAGCACCACCTCGCGTGAAGTACTGACAACTGAGCGGGTAATTTAAATTGTATATTTACCTGCATATTCTTAATTTAGACAATTGGTTTATTATAGATGAATATAAAAACTTGTACATGACAAAACAGTGAAAATTTTCTGATTATATAGTTATAAATAGAATTTGTATCAACAATCAGCTTGAAACCTAAATGAATTCAGCATGAATAATTCTGCAAATTTCTCTTACCCATTATCTTATTTCATCATAAAGTACTACCTTGAAACCGTCGTTAAACTACTATTTCAAGGGTAGGTATGTATAGGAATATACTGAAAGCTGTTTCTGAGGATATTAATCTGTACTTACCTATAAAAATTGTTCTAGGTGAGACTAACTCTTACTTCCGTAAATAAATCTATTATAGGGCTGAATCTGCTATTTCTATTTGTCTCTTTAAAAACATGTCTTGGGAAGATAATTAAAAGCCTTTACCAAGTAAAATAATTTTAAATGTGAAAAAATGTGACAATTTATATGCCATACTGAAATAAAAAAGGACCCAGAAGAAGATAGAAAAACAGTTTTCTTATATCATTTATTATCAATGCAAAACTTTTTTTGTCTTCATATTTCTTTTTTTTTTTTTTTGATGCACTGGAAGACAAGTTTTGATTGAAGCCTATCAACCATCCGTTTAAGAAGTTTATCTATAAATAGGTACATGATGGTAAATATTACACAATAAATTATCTTCGGCGGACTGTACATATTGGCATAAAAGTGATTCTGAATTTGTCTTCTGCTTCAACAAATTAATTCTTTTGGAAGTGGCATTGAAATGTATGGAAGTGACATTGAAATGTAAAATTCACCTTGTGTCTTCAATACTATATCCAAATCAGTACTTTTTGATAACAGTACACTATTTTGACTTTTTGAGGAAAACTCCATTTTTTTTCTTTAATTGCCCAAAATTTTTTTTCCTTTAAACTTAGGGACCTAAGTTTTGGTACATGGTTCACTCTTTATAATACAAATACGCGTACCGAATTTGGTTGTCCTTACTTTATTTCCGGAGATATAATTTTATTTAGAAAGAAAACACAAAATTTTCCGGGAAAACCTGGGCCGATTTTCCTGGCCAACGAACTTATCCAATCCACTTGCAAAAGGAAGGTACTCACTAAATTTGATCAAGATCGACCCATTATTTTTTGAGTTATCGGTGTGAGATATATATATATATATATATATATATATATATATATATATATATATATATATATATATATATATATATATATATATATATATATATGTATATATATATATATATATATATATATATATATATATATATATATATATATATATATATATATATATAGTCAAAAGTCGGGATCTCCTCAATAGTGATTTTTTTTAAAGAAAATTCACTGAAATATAAAAAGTAAACTACATATTAAAATTTAGATCTCCAAGTTAAAAGAAAAGAAAGTACCACTGATGATCAGAGAAACGCACAAATATTGTATATTACAGACAAAGATCAAGTTTTTTAGGTGCAAAAGGTCGAGAAATATAAGAAAAATTACTTAAAAATTTCTAGTATTTCTTCTTAAAACGTCAAAGTACGATTTGGAACGTCAAAATTGGCAAGTTTTAGGCATAGAACCTGAAACAAATACTGCTTATGTAACGAAAAGTGTGCTTACAAGTTTTTCTCCTAAACAGTCGTTTAGGAGGACGTCCAGACCAGCCGATGGAGCGGTGCTTATCGCGCCAGTTATCATCAGACAAGCTTTGTGTCTGTAGCTGAGCAATACAGCGAAGTGCTTTAGGCCATCAAATTATAGCTCTATAGGTTATCATCGGTCTGATAACCACTACATAGAGCGAGTACATCTGTTGTGGGATTGTTCTCCAGTTATTTCCACCGATTTTTCGGCATGTCCACAGGGACAGTTTGGCCCTGCAGATTACATTCTCTAACTGTACGTTCGAGTTGAGCTTCTTATCTAGGGTGACCCCCAGATATTTCGCCTGTTCCATGAATATAATTGTTTCCCCGATAAGAATGGGTGGTTTTAATTTATCTAACTTTCTTCTTCTGGTAAATGAAAAAATAATGGTTTTGCGGGAGTTCTCAGACATTTGCTCGATCCGGCATCAATCATACACTACATTTAGTGTCATTTGAAGAGTATTTTAAAGTTCCTCTTCAGATTTACCCCCAACCATTATGACCCGATCATCCGCATACGCTTGGACCTCAACCTCCTACAGTTCCAGGATAGCCAGAAAATCGTCTACAAAGAGGGACCAAAGCAGAGGGGATAATACTCCTCCCTGCGGGCACCCACTCACAGACCTGAAGCTGACCACCTCCCACTGCAACGAGGTAATATATTGTGCAGCATGCTACCGATCCAGCCACAAGTGGTATGTTCCACCTCTCTAGAAAAAGCAGCTTCGTAGATGGAGTTAGGTAGTGCATTCCTAAATGCTCCTTCAATGTCGAGAAACGCAGCCACTGCCTGCTGCCTGTTATCCAGGGAGTGGATTTTCTCAACAAGATTATTGAGTGCCAGCTCAGTAGACTTGCCAGTTTGGTAGGCACACTGGTAGGTATTGAGGGGGTTATTGTTTAAGATATTCCCCCTAATGTGCCCGTCCAGTATTTTTTCCAATCTCTTTAGGAGGTGACACTGAGAGGTCTCATGCGATTTGGGGTCCCAAAATTTTACAATTATAATCATGTAGATCTTTATCATTACTTTCCCAACTTTTATTAACTGTTAACTAATAACTTTTAGTCCGAACAACAGTTTTATGAAAATTCGCTACCATAATTCACTTGCTGCGCCTTTTCGGCAATAGTGATTTTACTATCATTCGAAATTTCTTTCTGGTGGCACTGCATTTAACAATTCGTGAAATAAGCTGCGTGATACAGACTTGTCGTGACCAACTTTAGTTGTATTAATTTTAATGAACGCTCTATATATAGGCATGATAGTTCTTCTTAGAATATAATGAAACATCGAATATTTAAATTATTGAAGGGAATAATAGATATTACAAGATTAATTTGGTTTTCATCAGTGTTAAATTCCCTAACTACATACTTGTTTGTTCTATAAATCTGTAAGGTACATCCGTAAGGTAGATTTTTCTCCAACCCTCTTCTTTAATAAGAATAATTATTTAATCATGCAGTCTAATCGTAGCTGACTGGAAAAATCGTTAAGCGACAATGTATTTTAAGTACAGCCCCCTGTTGTCACTCCTACATTGCAGTGACATTTAAAACGATAAGCATTTCCTGTCGCAAGAAAATTTCTAATTTAACGTTGTCTTTTAATTTTAGAATCAGATGATCTTCGATGTGAAACAGTTTAAGATTCTTGGTTATGCGAGAAGGAGAAAATAGAATAAGAGAGGTCGTCAAGAAAGCGTTTTATTTTCAGCTTAATTGTCTCATCAATTACAACCTTAAGAATTTAGAGTAATGAGAAGAAAAAACAGAATCTTTATTCTGAGAGTAGTTAACTTCGTAAATCCTGACTTTATGGCCTTCAGTTTTTATATGCTGTTGACATATTTTATCTTGTTTTGAGAGAAGCCTATTTTAGGTCTAAAAAATCATTTGAAACTTGGCTCTAGCCTAGTTTTCGGGATGTACAGGGTGTGGCGCGAAAACGTATAGAGATAACTAAAAGTACTTCATTTCTCAAAACTTGTATACGGGGGATACTTACAAAGTTCTATCGATTAAAAATATTTGGGCTAAAAAATTCGGGATTTTCATAAATATGCACAATAATCGAGATAGTGAATTCATTCCACACTGTACACATAAGTTATGACAAAATACTCTCACGAATCCTTAAATGTGAAACCACCACCTACTTTTTAGTGAATTTTTATTTTAAAAAATCACTAATAGAGAGGTATCGATGGTGAGACTTTGCAAAATTTTTTTCAAATGAGCGCGAACTAGGACCCCTAGAACCCATATCCGGTGTCAGTTTCAATTTTTATATGTTTATATATATGTATGTATATATATATATATATATATATATATATATATATATATATATATATATATATATATATATATATATATATATATATACGTGTATCCAACCGCTAACTCAACAAATAATTAACCGATTTCGATTAAACTCGGCAAGTGTCTTTTTTTTATTAATGGCTTGGATAAGTTCGTTAGCCAAGAAAATCGGACAAGGTCTCCGGGAAAATTGTGTTTTCTTTCGAAAAAAAATTTATGTTAATGAAATTTGATGGATATGTTGCCTTAGGAAAGACCTTACTACATACCAAAATTGAACTTTGTAAACTTATAGAAAATTGAGTTATTGAATTTTGAGTTTTCTCTCGAAAAACATTTTTTCTCCGAAAATTACAAAGTTATTTTAATGAAATTTGGTGGATATGTTACCTTAGGAAAGACCTTACTACATACCAAAATTCAACTTTTCAAGTTTATAGAAAATTGAGTTATTCAAATTTGAAGCATTTAATCACTACCATAACGCACTTGCTGCGTCTCGAACTTTTTTAACTTTTTTTAGTCGTGTTTTTAATAAATTACAACAATAACCAAATCTCAAGGAAGCACACAATGGATTGCAATTTTACGTCCATAATGCCCTATCGCTCTGGCGCTGGGCAACTACATCGCTTTATTCTAAACGTAGTCACATCTATTTAAGCGGCCGATTCATTAGACCAGCCCAGACCAGACTCCCAACCCAGACCCGACGTGCGACCGCAACCAATTGGTGCTGTTGCTCTAATGTGTGGCACAGGTCCAGACTTTTCGGCTGAGTTTAGTAAAAAGAAGTTTGATAAAATTTATATGAGAGCATTCGTCAGTGAAAATGAGTTTGAAAGATAATAAAAGCTTTTGGAAAACAGGGAGATGGACGATTTTTTGTGTTTTAGGAAACGATAACACAATCAATATTCTAATAGTAAAATCATTTCCGATATATCTGTTAAATCGTTAGAAACTTGAAACAAGCCAATACACTTTTTTCACATTCCTAAACATGAAAAATAATTTATTTTTTCACGGAGCGTTTCTGGAATGATTTTTGCAAGTAACTGAGGATAAATTATACAAGAAAACTTCAAATCCACGGTCACCAACACATTACACGGACCTATTGCGTATCCTGCAAACGAGTGCATTCGTACACGGTACTTCGCTAGCACTACATCTATATGATTATGTCCCCCCATATCGACGACAAACGCAAAATTTGTTGTGGCTGTTGGCACTATCCTTTCATTTGAAGAAGAAGTAAAGAGAAAACGGGTTTGGGTTAAAAAGTGGTTGCAAAAGAGGGAAGAATTTACACATTTACGTCTAGTAGAGTGTATTCAATTATGCGAGCCATTTGGCGGTATGAATTACCTCATTACCTCAGAATGGACTATGAGACACTCCAAGAATTGTTAATTCCGATAAAACCTCTCATAGAAAGGGAAAACACTCTATTCAGAAGAGCAGTAAGTGCGAAAGAACGTTTATTGGCAACCTTAAGGTTTCTGGAGGAAGAAGTTATGAGGATTTGAAGTTATCTTATATAATTTCTCCTCAGTTATTTCGAAAAATCCTGCCAGAAACGTCCCGGATTTTTTAAAATTATTCTTCATAAGTACACTTGGAGAACCCAAATCACATATTTCAAAGACCTTATATATGGGATTTAGTAGTGATAATTCATGACTATATATATATATATATATATATATATATATATATATATATATATATATATATATATATATATATATATATATATATATATATATATATATATATATATATATATATATATATATATATATATATATATATATATATATATATATATATATATATATATATATATATATATATATATATATATATATATATATATATATATATATATATATATATATATATATATATATATATATATATATATATATATATATATATATATATATATATATATATATATATATATATATATATATATATATATATATATATATATATATATATATATATATATATATATATATATATATATATATATAGTATCCTTTTATTAGAGTTCACGTAAGTATGGTACGTTGTTCCTATATAACGTATGGTATATGCCAAAACTCAGATCTATGTAAGGCTAGATGCATTCTCACCGTAATTAGAAACGCATACCGGTGTCGCTCTTATTAGAGCTTATCAGTGCGCTGTACTAATTACAGTGAGATGTATGACAGGGTCACCATCTCGGTGCGTAACCAGGTAGTATGTTGCCACGGCCGATCTAATAAACACAATATGTTATAAATAGAGACGGTGTACAACCAACCAACAATTTTGTAAATTATCAGCCCTGGCACTTTCTTTCCTAATACAGAGACAGGCTAGATGCCTTTTGACCATAATTAGAAACGCATACTGGTTTCGCTCTTATTGTAGTGACAACATACTATCTGGTTACGCACCGAGATAACGACCCTGTCGTACATCTCACAGTGTTTTCTGAGGCTACCTTAGCTGAATTACTTTAAGTGTATTCTCGCTGTAATTGCTATAGCACACATTTATGTAAACTGTTTACAAAGTGAAGGTACCTGCCAAATGTATGATCCTCGCTTCGTTAGTGTAATGTTTATATTCGTCTCGAAGGACCAAATGTAATGTTTACATCCAGCTCGAAGGACCAAATGTAGCGTCGCGAAAAGACTAAATGGTTATTCAAATTGGGCCGGCCGGGTCAGAATGTTTGAATTAGGTTAAAAATGAGTAGATTAAAATTACTGGTTTAGACAGACTAGAATGGTCGTTCAAATTACCCGTTTACATAACTCAAGAAGGACTATAGGAATTGTTCTTTCTGGGTGCAGAGTTATAATGAAGACACGTGGCGTCAAAACAACAGCAATTATAATATTACAAAGTTACAAATTTACACCTAAATGAAAGGGTCAATTGTCATTCAATATTGACCACTATAAGGAAAAGTAACTTAGAAATGTAGGCAGGTTGTTGCAGCCAGCACGTGGAGGATGTCGCTGGTATCTGGGGGCGTCTTCCAAGGGGGCCAACGTTGTCCACGTGACAAACGTGGATTTGGATGTCTTGTTTGATGCCGTTTGCATGCGGTCGAGACAATCGATATCGACTATAATGGTGGACTTCTCGCCACAGGTATGTCGCTCACTAGAAGACTGGCTCTTGCTAACGAGGCTGACGGGCTGCTAAATGACAAAGAAGGAATATGAAATCACGATGTTGCCTGCCCGCTGCTTCTGTCTGTTGTTGCCGCTTGACGACACTTGTCACATGGCGCCACTGTCGGTGGCTTCCTGACGGTTCCTGTACGCGTTAAGGAAGGTTTGCAGAGTAAGAATGATAGGGTTGGGAGGGAGATTAAGAGCGAGAATTCGACAAAATTAGAACACAGCAACCCAATTAAACCCTTTTTTTTTCGAAAAAAGTATTTTCCCGAAACAGATTTGTATTGCCGATACTAATTATTTTGTTATTGCTCGGAATTTGAAATATTTTATGAAAAATCACTACCATAACGCACTTGCTGCGTTCAGATTTGTTAACTTTGGAGATTCACCATCTTCTTTGTGTGTGATGTTGATACATTGTCTGCGGTGTTTACCAGACTTTTTTAGTATATAGTTCTCTCTAATGGCAACAGTGTTTGTTTTCGTAGCTAGCAACTACAGATTAATAATCATTTCAGGTGCTCATTTGTACTGCGGTCTCTTTCGTACTTGTGCCCGAGAAGACAAAAAAGACTGTGAGAAAACATGGTATGTTTACCATTAGCTTGACGTCGCAATTACATAATTTAATGTCTGAAGACCGCAGTTATATAATTTTATTTGATAAGGTCAACTGCTCATGATGCCTCCAGACTGCTATTAAAACATTTTTTTAGTTTATCTTTTTAGCGGTCGTAATAAATTCAAAAAGCCGCGTTAAAAAGTAGTTAGAAATAAAGAAAATACAGTTAAGGATCATCTATTTTCTTTGAATATAATTAGCTGCTGAAGATTGAGTCATCACAAATGGTAATAAAAAAACTTATGAGCATTGCCTCTAATTAGTCGGTGAACTACAAAAACAAACTGAAATAAAAATAGCAGTTTGGAAATTAAAAAAAGGTTTTCTATTAACAGTTATACATAAAGGCAGCGTAAAAAGTATTGCACACAACAAAAACCACTTTCCAATTGTCTGGTATTTGAGTTTTAGTGAATTTTCTTTAAAAAAATTCACTAATGAGGAGATCCCGACTTTTGAATTTTGAAAAAATTTCTTCAAATGAGCGCTAATTAGGCCCCCCAGAAAACATATCCGGGGTCAGTTTCAATTTTTATATGTTTATATATATATATATATATATATATATATATATATATATATATATATATATATATATATATATATATATATATATATATATATATATATATATGTATCACACCGATAACTCAAAAAATAATGGGCCGATTTTGATTAAATTTGGTGAAAAAATTCCTTTTGCAAATGGCTTGGATGAGTTCGTTAAACAGGAAAATCTGCCTAGGTTTTCCCGGAAAATTTTGTGTTTTCTTTCGAAAAAAATTTATATCTCCGGAATTAACAAAGTAAGGGCAACCAAATTTGGTACGCTGGTTTATATCCTTATAAGTAAGCTACCTACCAAAATTTAGCTATGTAAGTCAAAAGACAAAAAGTTATAGGCATTTTAAGAAAAATAAATTGGGGTTTTCCTCAAAACGTCAAAGCTATAGAGTTTATCGTTTAATGGTATATAATTTTTGTCGAATTTTCGTAAAAAATCAATAAAGCTCAATATATCCGTTATTATATAAGATATGAAAAAAATTTGTATATATTAATTATAGGGTGTCTTGAGCTACATCTTAAAATAATATTTCTACAATCAGAGGATGGCCCATAAGTCATTGGTGATACAAATTTCCTTTTTTTTTTAATCAAACACGCCGTATGTTATTGCATTTTTGCATTTTCCATCGAGATATAATGCATGTTTGTAAGAAAAGAAATTCTAGACGCAGCAAGTGCGTTATGGTAGCGAATTTTGATCAAATGTTTCATATTTGAACAGCTCGATTTGCTATTAACCTATAAGGTTGACCAAGAAACGTGTTTTTTCGGGAACAGTTTGTTTACTTTTGGAAAATTTTGTACATTTTCACACAATAAAGTTATTTTGATGAAACATGGCACATTGTTTCTAATATATAGATTATACTGGTAACCAAATTTGATGCCTGCTTTCTTAAAAAAACACACATATTTGTTATTAAAAACATTTTTATGAAAATTCACTACCATAACGCACTTGCTGCGTCCAGAATTTTTTATTCTTAAGAAGTGGAATAGCAGTCCTGATTATTACTCGCGGCTTGTTTCCGCGACTATGGCAAATCATCAACGCTAGGGAGGTTTTTCACACCACCAACCTGGAAATGTTACCGAATCTACATTTTTTGTAAAGAGGGCAAGAATCTTTAACATGATGAACATCGTATTATAAAATAATGTTTATAAGATCCCGCTCAAGAGCAGCTATTCCAATTTGAAGCATTTACTGAAAATTCGCCACCATAACGCACTTGCTGCGTCCAGAAATTCTTTTCTTACAAGCATGCATTATATTTCGATGGAAAATGCAATAATATAAAGCGTGCTTATGGGCTACCCTGTGATGTAAAAATATTTTTTAAGATGTAGCTCAAGACACCTCATAATTAACATAAACAATTGTTTCTCGTATCTTGTAGAATAACAGTAATATTGAGCTTTACCGAAGAAATGCGTCACCCTGTATATATGTAAACAGACAAAAACTAAAACTAACACCGGATATGGGTCCTAGGTACCTAGTTCGCTCTCAATTGAAAAAAAAAATTAACTCAAAAGTCGCGGTCTCATCAATAACGAACTTCTTGTAGAAAAATTTGCTAAAAATTATAGAGAATTAAACTATAAACTCTGTGTCTGAAATGGATTTTCTCGAAAAATTTTAGTAAAACGAAGGAAAATGACGGTTGAAGCTGAAACTTAAAGACTTTGTAAAACACATTTATTGCAACATTTTCTCTACAATAGCCCGTATTAGCTTCTGATTCGTTGCCTAAAAGTTGCCAAGTTTGACGTTTCAAATCGCGATTTTCACGTTTTAAGAGGAAAAGTGATCAGATTTTCAAAGTAATTTTTCTGGCATATCTTGACCTTTTTGCGCCAAAAAAACTTATTCTTTGGTTGTAGCATGCATATGCTTTTGTTATTTATCCAAAATATTTTACTTTGCGTTTATCTGGTCATCAGTGCCACAATTTTTTTTAAATGCCTATAACCTTTTTCCTTTTACCCTATACGTATAAATTTTGGCACATAGTTTACTTTTTGTGACATAAGCCAGGGTACCAAATTTGGCTGCCCTTACTTTGTTATTTCCGGAAATATTAAACATTTCCGAAAGGAAACACAAATTTTTCCGGGATAAACTGGGCCTATGTTCTTGGCCAAGAAACTTATTTAAGTAAAAGGAAGGTATCCACCAAATTTGATCTAAATCGGCCCATTATTTTTTGAGTTATCGGTGTGACACACACACAAATATATATATATATATATATATATATATATATATATATATATATATATATATATATATATATATATATATATATATATATATAAAAAGATTCTAACTGACCTTGTATATAGGTTTTAGGGGAACTAGTTCGCGCTGATTTGAAGAAATTTTTTCAAAATTGAAAAGTCCCGATCAGGTCATTAGTAATTTTTTTTAAGAAGAAAATTCACTAAAACAAAAGAGACAGAACCATACGTATCGATTATAACTGTTGCAAAACTATTTAGAAATTTCTCTGAATGGCAAACTAGGTACTCAATTTTTTAAAGAAAATATAAGCCACGTTTCTACGTTTCCGCAATAAAGTCCATTGTGAGAAGTCGCCTATATGTCGCAACATGTCAAAGGTAGCAATTTAGGTATTACAGTTAGACAAGCCTTGTATTAGGATATCTACGTCTTGCTCCATTTCGTCATTAGCTTCTATACACGAGTACGTTAAACTAAAACTAGTTGTAAATGCAAATCATGTGAATGAATAAGCAACGCGGTTTGTGAATTTTATAGTACACAATGGCCCTCTGCTATTGTAAACAAACGAAACTACACAATGGTAAAGTTTATTGCCCATTATCTAATCAATTAGGTGAACATCTGAGCATCGGAACGTTTAATTAGTTCTTACGTGTCTTTATTAAGGTGCAGTTTTTTGTTGTGTTTAATTAATAGGGACAGTTTGAGTAAACAAGTAAACAAAAGTTCGGAACACCAGCAAGTGCGTTATAGTAGTGAATTTTCATAATAATTGTACACTATTAGTACGGCATATTGCTACAATTAATACTAAAACCACCAAAATCAAGATAAAAAAAGCCTGGACGCAGCAAGTGCGTTATGTTAGTGAATTTTGATAGAAATGATCTGGCACCAAATATTTTATTATAACTTTTTTTCTTGTAACATAGAAATCAAAACTTTTGTGTCTAGTTTACTTTTTATATCGTAAACGTACCTACCAAATTTGGTTATCATAACTTTTTTGTTTTTTGAGATAAAAATTTATATATATATATATATATATATATATATATATATATATATATATATATATATATATATATATATATATATATATAGATCTCTCTGAGGCCTAGGGTTGAACACACTGAGACCTCACAGACGATCTCCGGCGAGCTTTGGGGAGTAGGCAGATTGAGGCCCCGTAATCGAGCTACAGCAACCCAATCCACCTTTGTCCGCCGCTCTAAGGAGTAGGCAGATTGAGACCTTAGAGTGTCCTATATTTCCTTTACCCACCTTTGTCCACCGCTCTAAGGAGTAGGCAGATTGAGACCTTAGAGTGTCCTATATTTACTTTACCCACCTTTGTCCACCACTCTAAGGAGTAGGCAGATTGAGGCTTTAGAGTGTCCTTACATATTTCCTTTGTCCACCATTCTAAGGAGTAGGCAGATTGAGGCCTTAGAGTGTCCTTACATATTTCCTTTGTCCACCATTCTAAGGAGTAGGCAGATTGAGGCCTTAGAGTGTCTTTACATATTTCCTTTACCCACCTTTGTCCACCACTCTAAGGAGTAGGTAGATTGTGGCCTTAGAGTGTCCTTACATATTTCCTTTACCCACTTTTGTCCACTAATCTAAGGAGAAACTACCCGGAAAAGGTCGATCAGCACTCCCAGATATTTGATCTTGGCTTCCGGCCGTATGGTTACGTCTCCCATTTTGATAACCGTTTGCTTTGGAGTGCGCGATATATTGCCTTTCTTCGCGCATGCATAGAGGATCTGGGACCTTTCGGTTGCGTATTTGTTAGCCAATGCCCATCTCTGCCAGATCTCCAACCAGCCGCCACGAATTTCTTCTTCGACGACGCTCTGATGGTAATCAACTGTTCGTCCGCGAAAGCCTGAACCTCGATTTTTGCGTATGATTCTATACAATCGATGATTATCAAGAACAAAGGGATCGGTCCTAAAAACGATCCTTGTGGGTATTCTTTGCTGGTGTTCTTTGTAGCCCCTTCAGAGGTGACGCTCCTGTCCACCAGGAAATTGGCTACCGCTTTTGCCAGGGTTCTAATCGGATTCTGTTAGTAGTTTCGTGAGCTGGGGATACCACACGTCGAAGGTATTTTTGATGTCCAACGCGGCCAGGAGGACACGCTGGCCGGTAACATCTGCCTCCTAAGCGCCATTCATGGTCTTGGAGGCCGGCTCTAAGTGTGTTTAAAACACTAGGCCCAAAATTTTAAAAAAACTATATTTAGTCATTCTACTCTCTTTTAGGGCGACAGCGGCATTGTAAAAGTTTTTGCTATATGTACAGGATCACATTGAAAAAAGTGCAATGCATAGTACCATGTGATAGAGTACATCCAAAAAAACAAAAGAAAATCCTGTGCACCCCTTTGTTTTCGAGATACAGTGTAAAACTTTTTTTTTATTAATTTTTTAACCTTCTGCGATGGATAAGTTATTTTTTTCTGTTACAGGCACCAAGATTGTCAGACAACATGATAAGATAGATAAAGAGGATAGTAGACTGCCTAGGAATTGTATACCTGAAAAGCTGTAACCAGACAAGTTATTGGTGCCAAGTAATGAAATTTGTTTTCCGAAAATACTGCGCGTAACTGTTAATAGTAAATAAAAAATTTAGTAATTTAGTAATTCGGTTATAATAATAGTAAATTAAATGAATTTCGTGGTTTGGTGTTCATAGCAAATCATCATTTTAATTAGTCTCTTGTTGTAAATGTTTTTAAGCTAATAAGTGTTTTTAAATTGTTCTCGTATCCATCCTCGCTGGCGATGTTCTGTGTTAAATGTAGTGAAAACGTAATGTTCCTGTTATTAAATATCGAATAGACAGTTAAAAGACGTGATAAAATAGTGAAATTTACTTTAGTTTAGCATGGATGAGTACAAATTCCAAGATAAGAAGGTCATCAGGGCGCGCTCTTTAAAAAGGGGCAAGACGGAAGAAAGGATTACCGACAGGGTGAGTTTATAATTTATATTTTCTACCTTTTTATCAAATGTGATGTAATTAGCTTTGATAAGTTCATTCATTGACTTTCCTAAACAGACCAGTATCGGGCCAAATCCAAGTTTTTTTCTGAACATTTTGTTGCTTCAAAATTAATAAGGCTATTCTGATGAAATTTCGCTCCTCCATCAGTCTGAAAAGATTGTATGCTAAGTTTAAAGTTTCTAGGTTAATGGAAAACTGCATTTTGTATTAAAAAAATTTATCAAATGAAAATTAGAACCTGTGATCAGCACTGATAAGTACACTTGAAGAACCCAAATCACCACACATATTTTAACGACCGGACGATCGTTTCACTAACAAACTAAGCGTCAGGTCTTTAAAAGGTGTGTTGTGGTGATTTGGGTTCTCCAAGTGTACTTATAAAAATGTAGGCGACTGAGATCCGAAATGGACACTAAGCGAAAAATATTTATCACTAAGTAACACTAATTAAATTTAAATGCAAAAATAATTCGTATGCGGCCGAGTTGAAGAATCACTAATTTACAGAAAAACATAAATTTTAATAAATTCCAGAATGTGACATTACGAGATAATTATTTAGCGGTTTCTTTGGATTAAATCAATGATGAACACCTATTATTTGAAACTGGCCACAGATATGGGTTCTGGGGGTCCTAGTTCCCGCCCATTACAAGAAAATGTTTAAAATTCAAAGGTCGGAATCTCCCCAGCTGTGACTTTTTTCTACGAAAATTCACTAATATAAATAAATACTATAATATACTAAACACTATCCTATAGTAGCTGTGGCGAAAATGCCTAAGAAAAAGAGGGAAAGAGAGTGAAAATTGTGCAATGAACACCTTGTTTGATATGCACAATATTTGTCCAATGTATCCTTCAATTACAACTGTCAGCTACGTAATGTCAAATGTTTTTATCATCATTCATCATGGTACTCATACAACCAATAAATTTGTTTGACTTTGTTTTACCCAAAATTTTCACACTTTCTTGAATAACTCGATAACGCCGCATCGTAAATTTAATAGGGGAATGTCGTTGGAAACGTTAATTGATGGAAAATCAAAAAAATGCATACATATATAGGATGTTCAAGTTAAAAAAAATGATGAAACACGTCCTCTGCTGTGACTAATCACAGACATATGGAAGTATATTCGGAATGTGCTCGTTTGGGTATCATATCAAATCATCTTAAAAAGATTCATCCAAATCATTTTTATAAGGCGGTAATGGGACTTTGACGCACTAATGAGCCACCCTGTATACTAAAATTCAACTTTCTAGGCTTATAGGAAATTGAGTTATTCATATTTGAAGCATTTAATGAAAATTGGCTACGTTTTCAAACAATTTTTAATTCTAATTTGCTTTCCATTATTATGGACAATAAGGTCTCTTATGAAATTTACGAAGAAAATTTAAACGGTGAAAAGTATTTGGAACTATTAAGGGGATCTGTCGTTATTTTCTGGCAAGGCTACCACTAGATATAAGGTAAAGCTGCTGGTATCAGCTAGACGGCGCGCCTGCCCACTCCACTGGCGAAGTTTACTGACACTTAACGCAATTTTTTGAAGACATATGGATTGGGCCCAACGGTCCTTGGAGATGGCCTCCTCGCTCTCCTGATTTAACGCCTGCCGATTTTTATCTCTGAGGGCGTATAAAAAGTCAAGTGTATAACACAACAGTGCAAAGTAGAGAGGATCTTTTAAATCGTGTAATTAGAGCTCTTAGAGATTTGGTCCAAATGAAATCAAAAGAGCTACTACGAATGAGATCTACCGTAGAATTTTGCAGTGCCTTGACCAAGATGGTTTATAGTGATTGTAGCATTTAAGTTTGAATTAACTTTTTTTTAATTTGTCTTTGTTCAGTTTTTCGTTTATTGTTAATATTTGTTTTTAATTTTTTTAAATAAATACATTAAATATTTTTATGAAATCATATCACTTTTGTTATCTGACTGACAATCACAGCTGCATTTGTTGTGTAGTCTAACGTGTACTCTTTAGAAGAGGAGGTTGTTACCTAAAAAGCTAATAACAAGCAACATATTGAAGATAGGTATAGAAAAACTTATATGAAACCGGTGTAGAATTAAATTTAGAACTCAAATTTTTAATACAACCAATAAATTTGTTTGACTTTGTTTTACCCAAAATTTTCACACTTTCTTGAATAACTCGATAACGCCGCATTCTTAAATTTAATAGGGGAATGTCGTTGGAAACGTTAATTGATGGAAAATCAAAAAATGCATACATATATAGGATGTTCAAATTAAAAAAAATGATGAAAAACGTCCTCTGCTGTGACTAATCACAGACATATGGAAGTATATTCGGAATGTGCTCATTTGGGTATCACATCAATTCATCTTAAAAAGATTCCTCCAAATCATTTTTATAAGGCGGTAATGGGACTTTGACGCACTAATGAGCCACCCTGTATTCTAAAATTCAACTTTCTAGGCTTATAGGAAATTGAGTTATTCATATTTGAAGCATTTAATGAAAATTGGCTACCATAACGCACTTGGTGCGTCCGAAATGTTTGAACGTAGTTTGCTAAAACAAATAACACTTTTTTTAGACCAAGAGTCAATATTATTAGAGGGAAATATATTGATGGCTTTGAAAATAAAGTTTCAGAGGAATGTATGCGATAGTTGCTGACTCATCCACCAAAATTCATGAAAATAACGTTTTTTCGTTCATATGCTTTTTTTTACTTGTATGTAATGTGGGAATGTACGTCAATAGCTTAATCAAGCATAATGTAAAAAAAAAAGAAAACTGTTTTGGGTAGAGCAATTTTTGTGAGTATATTCTCGAAAACAAATACATAATGCATTCAGAAAAGCATTAATAGAGATCAGTATTAAATGCAATATGTTGGGAAAAAGTTATACAAGGATACAATGATATCTAGATCTAGTTAGCCTGAAAACATTCCAAAGCAAAATTAAATCTAGTTGCTATGGTAACAACTATAATGTTTTATATACTGACTTTCCGCAAAATCCGAACATTCAGTAACAGTCGACCATCAAAAAATGATGTCTTTACATTTGTGTTTTTCTCAGTTTGAAGCAATATTTCGTTACGATTTGTGTTCAATTTATTATGTCATTATGCCTATCGGCGCTGTTAACCGAACAATTACAATCATTTAAGTGAATTCTAAAGGGGGCGCATTGTTGTTATTTTTTATTTTTTTATTTCAACAACACACCACGAGGGCTTACAGCCTAAATACTATCGTACCGTGGGTGTCGACAAGGAGGAAAGAGGCAACTTGTTAATTCTGAACTTGAAGGTTTGAAGGTAAGGGGGAGAAGGAAAAACATGTGTCGGCAAGGAATTCCACAACTTTGAAGTCATCGGGACAAAAGAGCGGGCATAACAAGATGTTCTATGTCTGGTGACTTGGGTGCATCCTCTCTGTTCCCCTGGTAGATCTGTTGGGGGCAGCAGGTGGAGGAACTATGAAAGAAAGCTCCTCTGAGCACTGCCCGTGCAGATATCTATAAAAGATAGAGAGGTCACCAACGGCACGTCGGTGGGCAAGTGATGGCAGCCTTTTGGTGAGGGTAGGGTCACCGATGAGACGTATATTCTGAATGGAGTCCAGGATAGCGAGTGTAGAAACGGCAGCAGCACCCCAGATGTGGGAGCAGTATTCGAGGTTTGGTCTTATTTGTGAAGTATATAAGGTATAGAGATTAGCTGGTGAAAAGTATTTGCGAGCCCGGAAGAGGAAACCTAATTTCTTAGCAGCTGCTTCTGCAATTGATGTGACATGTTGATGCCAATTCAAATTCCGATCCACAGAAATGCCAACAAATGAAAAGGACTCATTACTTTGAATAACCTGGTTGTTCATTGTGATGGGTCTATAGCTTGTGTATCTCTTATGAGAAAGAAAGCAAGACTGCGATTTGGTGGGGTTAAATTGTACAAGATTTCTACTTCCCCAGTCTAATATTTTTTGGAGATCCACGGATATAGAACCCTTCATGAGTCTGCGATCCTCATCTAATCGGGCTAAAGAGACAGGCTTAGAATATTGTATATTTGAGTGGAGGGTGCTGTCGTCCGCGTAACTTAAAACTGGGTTGGATGTGCTAGAAAGGAGGTCATTGATGTAGAGAAGAAACAAAGTAGGGGCTAAAGCTGAACCTTGAGGAACTCCTGCATTAATTGAATACAGTTTAGAGAAATGGCCATCTACGACAACAGAAATGCTCCGTTTGGAGAGGAAATTTGCTGTCCAGGTACAGAGTTTTTGTGGTAGGCCATAGGCCGGAAGTTTATTAAGCAGCGCTGCGTGCCAGACCTGGTCGAATGCTTTGGATATGTCTAGAGCGACAATCTGGGATTTACCGTGTAGTTCCATAGACTTGTTCCAAGAATGGGTGACAAAGGAAAGGAGGTCGGCAGTTGATCTGCGCTGACGGAATCCATACTGCATGTCGTGGATTAGACTGTGTTTTAAGGTTGTCTCCTTGCGGCTTTGCCCTTAACCCTTTTCCATATATATATATATATATATATATATATATATATATATATATATATATATATATATATATATATATATATATATATATATATATATATATAAACACAGATCTCCTCATTAGCGAATTAAAAAAAAATCTCTAAAAACTTGATTGGGGAATTTAAAAGAGGACGTTCAAATGTCAAGATTTTTTAATGACAGATTCCTACTCTGCGGAAAATAGAATATAACGTCAAACCACAGCATAATAAACAGTTTATGCTGTGTCAAAACTATTACGCAGAATGTGTTGCGACTAAATATTTCGAAAACGGTTAATTTTAGCATCATCCATCAAGTATAGCTTTCTTGTTAACAATATACTAGAGCATACTATTTTCTAATAATGTAAAAATACAAATGTCTCTGGCCAATAGACGTTAGCATCTGAGGTCATCCACAATTGCTCATACATACATACTACTATTTTCTAACCAATAAATTCCTAACGACGCCAACAAAAAAGTGTGTGTATTTTTAAGATTAAAGGATACCGCAAGCAGCGTCTTCTAGCCGCTAGAGCCAAATTGGAAATGAATTATTTCAGTCACTATGAAAAACTTATCTGTACCAATTGTCAATAATATACGTCGATTACTAGATATCAAGGCAAATCGAAATTCAATTTCTCACTTTGATACTCTGTATCTCTTTTCTTTTTCCAACTGCGGTGGCTAAGTCGTAATTTTTTTTTATGCTAAGAATTTACCGCTGCGGTGTGGGCCATTACTTTTCGACCAGCTGTACACATGAACACACGAATTATAAAATTTGAAATGTCTATAGAAATTTTAAAACAATAGAATTACATATTGACACGGAAAGAATCAGGTATACAATTTATACATAATTATAATCCACTGATAGTAATTTCCCTTCAATTTTTTTTGCTTCTTATGCCTCCTAAAAGATTCATGGGTAAGGTGGTTGGTTGGCGATATCCTTGGATATCCGTAATATTAAACGAATAGTATTATGGAAACGTGCCATCACCGAACAAATCCATTTTTTTGCGGTCCCTTATATAGAGGTGGAAATTTCTTTGTATTGAGCTTTCCTTTTATTGAGAGGAATATTTAACTTCGATTCCTAAGACTACACGCGTATTCTTATTCAAATACGAATGATTTAGAATAAAGAGCGAATCCTGGTCTTTTTTTGCTTTTCAAGCTCTAGTTTATGTTTTATTGCCTGCTGAGTTGCATAAAATGGTTGTCTACAGCTTCCTGACACGCATAATGTTTTTCCGATTTTTTTTGCATTAGGTACACTATTTGATTTTAATTTAACAGAGCTCAGCAACTCTTCTAATGAAGCTTAGTACCTACGCATGTGTGTTCTTTTAGTAGATGTCTTCGACGTGTTCATTAAGAGCAGGATTCAAAGTGGTAGTTGTAGAAATCTCCGTGTGGGGGGCTACTTTATCAATACTTGAATATTTTTAAATTATTAGCATTGCTCAGAACCATGAGAATTAACGTGTTTATTCAATAGCTATTAACTCCAATCGCCTAGTAACAAAAATTTATGAATGAAAGAGCAATTTACATTGTGTGTATCCTAGGTTGCTAGGTGACGCATAAATTACTTAGCAACGTGATCCGTAACTTAGTAACCTACATTCCTTTGTTAATTTACAAAGATACATATTATATTATCGCTGCATAAACTCATTTTAATTCTACACCGCGAACAAGAAATTTGACATCCCTTCCTTCAAATCTGACAGTAAGCGAAACCAATCAAATACGACGAAACATGTGGCGCGAGTTTCAACCTTCTCATAATAAAGTTCGAAGAGAGAAAGCAGAGATTTACTGTTTATAACTCTGAGCGATTCCATAATGTTTAGTATCCTGTAACTAATAAGTAGGTATTCTGTTATTATTAAGGCGTAAAATTAATAAATTAGAAAAAAACTAAAACAACGTTATAAACATTACATTTCCCTATTCTAGTTCATAATCAGATGGATTAAATGTAAGCAATACCCTTATGTAGTATGTAGACATCAGTTTTAAACGAGGTTGTACTCTAGTTTTTGATAGCATATGCGTTTCATTTTATATTTGTCGAAGACATAATTAATATATATTGTAACAGGCACCTTTTTTATTTTATTTCTTTTTATTGCATCTAGAATTTTAAACGTTTTCCAATGATATTTGTTCCAAAACGTGTTAACGTTTTGGCGCGTATGCAGTAGATACTTTAGAGTCAGATGATTATAAAACCAACATGATTGGGATAACTACTGTAACATTATTTTTAGGTGTTTGTTTTTAATTTTTGACACGAAAATACATTCGTTATTAGTTTTTTGCAAATATTTATAGACAATTCTGTATATACACTCTTGTTTCATTTATTTTTTAAACGCATTTATTTTAAAATTGGCGGTCATCTAAAATCAAAGAAATTTTTCTTGGCTTATTATAGTTAGGTGATTAAATGACTGGATTTCTGCATTTCACTCATTCCGATCTTCATAAGCAATATAGCCCATTTGTCGAAACGTCGAGATATCAATAATTTCAATAAGTTTTAAGCGGGTCCGCCACAGAACCTACACTATTTCACACATTCAAAACGGGAATATATATATATATATATATATATATATATATATATATATATATATATATATATATATATATATATATATATATATATATATATATATATAAGGGTGAACCATTTACCAAAATTTGGGTCTGTAAGTTTAAAGAAAAAAAGTTAGAGGCATTTAAAAAAAAAATTGGGGTTTTCCTCAAAACGTAAAAAGTCGTATCAGCTGTTTAAAAAACTCTTTTTTTCTTTTGAAAGCTTCCGCAGTGATAATTATTATACATTACTGCTTCGTCAGTCACTGAAAGGAAAGAATACAAGTAAAAATTCAATAATTATTATAGAAAGGTACAAAATACTTTCTCAATTTCTTGTAAGTTGTTTTGTGCATTCCTATATTAATTATTGTATCGTTACATGTACCTATTCTTTTCAGTGATTGGGGAAGCAATAAACTAATTGCGAAGGCTTTCACAAATAATTTTTAAATATCTGATACTCGCCAGTCAATAACACAATTTATTTCCTAATATAAAATTCAGCTACGAAATATCTCATTATATAGGTATATATACAGGGTGTTTCTAAATTGATGCGAAAAATTTTACAGGGTGATTCTTTGGCGAAAAATAAGGGGTGTCTTTTCTATAAAGTTTTTCTTGAAACCCCTTCTCCTCTAAGTTACAGCGCTTTGAAATTTTGGCAAAAAAAAAAGTTTCCATTAAATGTCTCCGTTATGGAATAAATTTAAAAAACGAAATTTTGCAGATGCATAAGGCTAACAGAATGACAGTTTTAAAAGGATTTTATAACCCCATAATGTTATCACAAGAGGGTGAAAAAAAACTACCCTTACATTGTTTTTTATCAGTACTTTTTTTTGTGTACCGTTTTCTATTAAAGAAAAATGATTTAGAAAGAAGGGATCATTTAGAAACTTTTTTATGTCCTCACATTTTCTCATAAAATTGTTAGTTTCATCATAAAAAAATAAAATATTACTCAGATCGATGTCACATGCATTTACAGAGTTATTTTATGTTTTTGTGATGAAACTAACAATTTTATGTTATATATTTTCGCATCAATTCAGAAACACCCTGTATATTAATATATATATATATATATATATATATATATATATATATATATATATATATATATATATATATATATATATATATATATATATATTGTTGAACATGTGGTTATTATCTTATTACTGAGCACAACAAAAACAAATTTAAGTCATCGACGAAGGGAAAAACATGGATAAAAAAGTACTTAATTATACATCTTTTTAGAAAAATTTGTATTGATTCCAAATGTCTCAAAAAATATGTAGTTCTTAGCAGTATAACACATCTTTATAATTATAGGGATTTATTTTAGTGAATTTTCGTAGAAAAAATTCACTAATGAGGAGATCCCGACTTTTGAATTTTGAAAAAATTTTTGCAAATGAGCGCGAACTAGGACCCCTAGAACCCATATCCGGTGTCAGTTTCAATTTTTATATGTTATATATATATATATATATATATATATATATATATATATATATATATATATATATATATATATATATATATATATATATATATATCCAACCAATAACTCAAAAAATAATTAACTGATTTCGATGAAACTCGGCAGATGCCTTTCTTTTATTAATGCCTTGGATGAGTTCGTTATCCAGGAAAATCACACAGATAACTCAAAAAATAATAGCCCGATTTTGATAAAATTTGGCCTGTACCTTCCTTTTGTAAGTGGCTTGGATAAGTTCGTTAGTCAGGAAAATCGGACGAGGTTTTCCGGGAAAATTTTGAGTTTTCATTCGAAAAAAATTTTTATCTCAAAAAATAAAAAAGCTCTCATAACCAAATTTGGTAGGTAGGTTTACGATATAAAAAGTAAACTATACACAAAAATTTAGATTTCTATGTTGCAAGAAAAAAAAGTTATAATAAAATATTTGGTGCCAGATCATTTCTATGAAAATTCACTACCATAACGCACTTGCTGCATCTTTGAGTTTTTAAGTAGTCGCTTTTGCTTTTTCACAATAGTTTTTTATTTTTTAACAAAATTTGTTTGTGTAGCTTATATAGTTCAGGATAGAGCCCATTGATACTGTCTCTATGAATAGCTAGCGGTATCAAAAATATTTTAAATAATAAGAATTTTTTTAAAATGCATGTTTTGCTGCTTTTCGGTTTTCTTCTACGTTTTTTTGTCAGTCCAGGGTTAGGTATGGGTTAGGTAAGGATCCGGGTCAGGTCAGGATCCGGATCAGGTCAGGTCAGGTTAGGTCGTTCAGGTCTGCTTCGTAGAGTGTTTAGTGCATAAACATGAAAAATGGTGTCCCTTCAATCCCCAAAAAGCTGCGGGGGACTAGGAGCAAATATACGTTGTGCAGGGGAAAAACATGTTTAGGAGAAAGTGTTGATACAAAAAGTGAAAAGGCTGCTTATAGAGGTCGAACTAAGTTGTTTTTACTGATTTTTCCTTTATATTTCATTCTCCGCCGAGCATCCCTATTCACTCCAGGTCCCGCAACTTTTGGAGGGGTTGATTCCACAGCATATCTCTTGTTGCTTATGCACACATTGAGTCTTTAAGCATGTTTAGTGAAAGATTTTTCAAAAATCACGTATGCCGATCATCTGCATAATTACCGTTAAATATTTTTTAATTGCACAAAAGAAATTAGTTTTTGTGAATTATATTTATTACTGCATCCATACGCACCAGCAAGATTAACGATTTTTAAATCTAAAAAAAGCAAAAGTCAAACCGCTTAAGTCGCGGAAGCAAAAAAAGTCTGGACGCAGCAAGTGCGTTATGGTAATCAATTTTCATTAAATGCTTCAAATTTGAATAACTCAATTTTCTATAAACCTAGAAGGTTCAATTTTGGCACGTGGTAAGGCCTTTACCAAGACAACATATTCACATAAATTTCATCAAAATAGCTTTGTAATTTTCGGAAATAAACATTTTTTTCGAAAGAAAACTTAAAATTTTTATTTATATTATATTTATATAAACATATAAAAATTGAAACTGACCCAGGATATTTGTCCTATGGGTCCTATTTCGCGGTCATTTGAAAAAATGTTTGTCAAATCTCACCAGAGATACCTCTCCATTTGAATTTAGTTAATTTTTCCTAATAAAAATTCACTAAAAGGAGAAACGGACCGGGCCGGACTCGAACCAGCATCGTCCGCTTGACAAGCAAACTACTCTTCCAATGAATTACAGACGCTTCGTAATAAACGAATTCTTTACATTGTATTTACACATACGGCACCTTACCGTCAGGAAATTGGTATCGGAAATTAAATGTAAGTGGCTAGCTAAATAGCAAATTGCAGAATTGATTGATTTATTTCGCCGATCGCTGAAACATATTCGAGTGTAGACTGTTTCGGTCTTAAATAACATTCAAATGTTACTAATGGCATGTAACCAACGACGTTACGTCATTGCATGTAACCTTAAAGATGATTTGACATATTAATGAATGAAAATGAAATGCGTTCGTGAAATCACATTTTTAGTGCGCCATCTTTTAGAAAATAGCTGGTCTACGGATGGTGCCGAAACGCGCTAGTTTGACAAGACATATTGACTAAATAATTATGGTATGTCATATTTTACATTTCACTTTGCATTACGTTTTTATTTGGAATTCAAAAGACCTGAAATTTAAGAAAGTTATTCTTGGATACCTAATCTAGGCAAAGAGTGATTTTGAGCTAATTCTGTGACAAAAAATTGTCAAATCATGGTTTGGCAAAAACGTTGTATTTTCGTTATAAACGGGATATTTGCTTACAAAAATCTTTATTGCCTTCCTCAAACCTCAATCTAGCTATTATATACTATATTTTCAGTCTAAGGCTTTAATTGGGACAGTTCAACAAGCTACAAATATAGTGTATTTTAAGCATTTTATTGAACCCCCCTCTTAACAAACTGATTTTGTATAAAAATGGCCATAAACCTTAAATGACTATATAACAATAGATAACACCATTAAGCAAAAATGCCACACAAGTGTTGATTGTAGGAAAAATATTTATCGTAAAAAGAAATAAAAAGTCTGGACGCAGCAAGTGCGTTATGGTTGTGAATTTTCTTTAAAATGATTTTAATAGGAAATATGTCTTTTTTAAGAAAACAGGCATCAAATTTGGTTACCAGTATCACCTATATAGTGGGAACATTGTACCATATTTCATCAAAATAAGTTAAAAGTTTGAACAAGCAGAAAATCTCTGGACGCAGCAAGTGCGTTATGGTAGCGAATTTTTAAAAAATATTTTTAATACCAAATGTGTTTCTTTGATGAAAGCACGCATCAAACTTGGTTGCCTATATAGTAGAAACAATGTACCATATTTCATTGAAATAAATTTATTGTTTGAAAATATATACACATTTTTCAAAAGTCTAGATGCAGAAAATGTGTTATGGAAGTGAATTTCCATTAAAAATGTTTTTAATAGCAAATGCGAGCAGGCATCAATCTGAATACCGGTTTCTGAAAACAGTTGTTTGAAAAACGTTCGGGGGCTAAACTGCAAATTTACCGAAAATTCGCTACCAAAACGCACTTACTGCGTCCAGATTTTTTTCTTACAAACGCATCATATTTCGATAAAAAATGTAAAAATGCATTAACGAATTTGTTTCACGGAAATTAGCTAAAAAAATATACAGCCCTACTCACTCCTGGTCCCGTAACTTCCTTGGGGAGTGTGAACAAGAAATTTTCCTTGTGGTTTGTGGATCCAAGGGGGTGGGGCCTAGGCAGGTTTCTGAAAACAGTTTTTTGAAAAGCGTTCGGGAGCTAAACTGCAAATTTACCGAAAATTCGCTACCAAAACGCACTTACTGCGTCCAGATTCATATTTCGACAAAAAAATGCAAAAATGCATTAACGAATTTGTCATATGAAATTTAGCTAAAAAAAATTATGCATCCCTATTCACTCCTGGTCCCGTAACTTCCTTGGGGGGTGTGAACAAGAAATTTTTCTTGGGGTTTGTGGATTCATGGGGGGGACGGGACAAGCAGGTTTCTGAAAACAGTTTTTTGAAAAGAGTTCGGGAGCTAAACTGCAAATTTACCGAAAATTCGCTACCAAAACGCACTTACTGCGTCTAGATCTTTTTCTTACAAACGCATCATATTTTGATTAAAAATTCAAAAATGCATGAACGAATATGTTCTACGAAAATTAGCTAAAAAAATTATACACCCCTACTTACTCCTGGTCCCGTAACTTCCTTGGGGAGTGTAAACAAGAAATGTTTTGGGGGAATAGGGGTGCTGTGCGGGGTAGGCAGGGTTTAAGGGGGATATGGCTTCAAGATGTGAAAAAGACAACTTTCAAGCCCGTTTTATTCGCATTTTCTGCTCATATTTCCTTTTTACTATCCACCCCGCCCAGCACTCCTAATCACTCCTGGTCTCGTAACTACCTTGGGGGGTGTGAACAAGAAATTTTTCTTGGGTTTTGTGGATCCAGAGGGGGGCCTATGCAGGTTTCTTAAAACAGTTTTTTGAAAAGCGTTCCGGAGCTAGTCTGCAAATTTACCGAAAATTCGCTACCAAAACGCACTTACTGCGTCCAGATTTTTTCTTATAAACGCATCATATTTCGATAAAAAATGCCAAAATGCATTAACAAATTTGTTCTACGATAAGTAGCTAAAAAAAATTATAGACCGTTAAACCATAAACTTCACTAAACCTACAAATAAAAATTCTCGGGACGCAGCAAGTCCGTTATGGTAGTGAATTTTCATAGAAATGATTTGGCGCAAAATATTTTATTATAACTTTTTTTTCTTGTAACATAGAAATCTAAATTTTGGTGTATAGTTTACTTTTTCTATCGTAAACCTACCTACCAAATTTGGTTATTATAGATTTTTTATTTTTTAAGATAAAAATTTTTTTCACATGAAAACTCAAATTTTTTTCAGAAAACCTCGTCCGATTTTTCTGATTTACAAACTTATCAAAGCCATTGACAAAAGGAAGGTACATGCCAAATTTTATTAAAATCGGCTGATTATTCTTTGAGATAAAAATTTTTTTCGAATAAAAACTCAAAATTTTCCCGGAAAACCTCGTTAGATTTTCCTGACTAACAAACTTGTCAAAGCCATTTACAAAAGGAAGGTACATGCCAAATTTTATTAAAATCGGCTTATTACTTTTTGAGATAAGAATTTTTTTCGAATGAAAACTCAAAATTTTCCAGGAAAACCTCGTCCGATTTTCCTGACTAACGCACTTATCCAAGCCCTTTACAAAAGAAAGGTACATGCCAAATTTTATCAAAATCGGCCCATTATTTTTTGAGTTATCGGTGTGATCCATATATATATATATATATATATATATATATATATATATATATATATATATATATATATATATATATATATATATATATATATATATATATATATATATATATATATAAACATATAAAAATTGAAACTGACCCCGGATATGGGTTCTAGGGGTCCTAGTGCGCGCTCATTTGCAAAAAATTTTCATAATTCAAAAGTCGGGATCTCCCCATTAGTGAATTTTTTCTACGAAAATTCACTAATATCCAAAAAGCCACCAAACTTAACTAAACTGACAGCCAAAGCATCAGAGAAAGTGTCTATTTGAAATGGATTTTCTGTAAATATTTTAGTAAAGTGAAGGGCAATGACGGTTGAATGTGAAACTTAAGGGTTTGTAGAACACTCTTCTTGCAACATTTTCTTTTCACAAACGGTATTTGTTTCACATTCATTGCCTAAACATTGCCAATTTTGACGTTTAAAATTGCGAGTTTGACGTTTTGAGGAAAACTCCAAAATTTTTTGCTTTAACTTCCCATAACTTCTTTGTCTTTAAAGCTAGGGTTCACTATTTATAATACAAACACGCGTACCCTTACTTTGTTATTTCCGGAGATATGAATTTTTTATAAAGAAAACACAAAATTTTCCGGGAAAACCTGTTCCGATTTCCTTGGCTAACGAACTTATCCAAGCCACTTGCAAAAGGAAGGTACTCTGCAAATTTTATCAAGATCGGTCCATTATTTTTTGAGTTATCGGTCATATATATATATATATATATATATATATATATATATATATATATATATATATATATATATATATATATATATATATATATATATATATATATATATATATATATATATATAAACACAGATCTCCCCATTAGCGAATTAAAAAAAAATCGCTAAAAACGTTCCGAAAATAAACGTAAAAATTCCCGAAAAAAACTGGTCCCATTTTCCTGCCCAACGAAACTCTTTAAGCTATTTCCACACCTGCTAAGATATAATTATTCACAAAAACTCTTTTGACGAAACTTCAAAAAAAAAATTGCATGAAAATTTGCAACGAAAATCAGAAAACATTTTTTTACAATGCCTTATTAAACATTTATTATAAATTACCAATTTCCAGAAAAATCTTACAAAAAATTATTTTTTACAGCAACACAAACAAATTTCTGCGAAAACGGACTAAATATTTTCTACACAAAGAATTGCTAAAAGAACACATAAAATTCAAATTATATGCCTAATCTGTATTTAAAATTGTAAATAAAACATTATTTTTGCACGAAAACCCATTAAAACGTTATTTTCGACGAATTTCGTTAAAAAAATGTTCCATCAAAATTTTGTTGGATACTTTTTCACACCAAAATTCCTAAGGCATGTTTCTTTAAAGAAAATTCATTAAATCTATTATAATTATATTATAAAAAAATTCGTTATTAAAGGAACATTTTGTACAAGAAAAATTGCTATAAAAATAAATTAAATACATTAAGAAATACTCAAAATCTCATCTAATTACACAAATATATACTTTTTCTGTGACTTCACAAAGAAAATTATTTTGTCTGGCGATGCTGTAGAAATGAAACCGGTTGTAGAGAAAAACAAACATTTCTGAAGTCACAGAAGCAACACCTACGTCTGTGTTAACTATTAAAATTGAACTTAAAGTCTAAAAAGCCCTTATTCTAGCCCTCACTAGTAATTTTTTCAACAAACAGTCGCTCTAAAAATTATTGGGAGTACATAATCTGATCAGATAACGTTAAGATTGAATCTGAAAAAGAAAGTTAAAAAAAATTCAAAATAAATTCAGTCACCACGGAGATTTGAACCGACGTCCCCCAACGTTCTTTTGATAACAAGTCAACCGTCTAAACCTCCCGACCATTATCAAGGCATACAAACTAAAGTATACTAAAACGTAGATAACCCATAATGGTTTTCGGTTATTTATTTGTAATATGTAACGTCTGTTTTAGATGCATTTTTTTTTTGTAAATATTGTAATCAAATGAGAATATTTCAAATATAAATGTACCTTCTAATGTGGATTTCTTGGGATATTTACCATTCAGAAGCCACATTAGTTATAGAAGCCTTATTTAAATATTACTAATTTTTGACGTTTCAAATCTCCACTTTCACATTTGCAGGAGAAAAATTATGAAATTTTCAAATGAATTCTTCTCATACTTCTTGACCTCTTTGCGCGAATAAAAATAAACTTTATCTGTAATATTTAACAGATTTTGTTTAACACATGCAATAATTTGGTATGGCGTCTTCTCTGACTTTCAGTGACACTAATATTTTTCTTCATTAAATGTCTATAACTTTTTTTCTTTTAACTTAGAGATGTATTTTGGTACATAGTTTGCTTTTCACAATGTGAGCCTGCTCACCAAATTTGGTTGCCATATCTTTGTTATTTTCGGAGATACAATTTTTTGCCGAAAGAAAACTCAACATTTTCCCGGAAAACGTATAAAAATTGAAACCGATCCCGGATATGGGTTATAGGGGTCTTAGTTCGCTCTCATTTGAAGAAATTTTTTCAAAATTCAAAAGTCGCAATCTTCCCATTAGTGATTTTTTTAAAGAAAATTCACTAATACTAGATATGGATGTTTTTTGCACTTGTTGATATTAAATCCATACGTAAACATTTAATATACTTTATTATTTCACTAACTGAATAAACTATACATTTAACTATAAAACAATCACAGACAGCACATAACAGATAACTGACCGAGCGTGGAGAGACGTATCTTCACTGTGTCGGTTAGTAGCGAGGAGAGAGCGAGAGAGATCCCTGGTGTCTCTTATATAGTAGTTCTTGACAGCTTGCTGTCGAATAACGTAACGCAACGTTTTAGCTGTCAAGAGAAACATAGGGTAGTGTTGACTAAAACACTGCGGTCGGAACCACCGCCACATACTCCCCTCTCAGTGGCAACGCTATTAGTTCAAGTATCTTCGTGGAAATCGAACTCTACGTCCATGGCGTGTAGTTTGAACGGGAACGGGAACTTCACTGTCACTTTCAGTTTCACTGGGTGTTGGACTTTCACTGTCACTTTCAGTTTCACTAGGTGTTGGACTTTCACTGTCACTTTCAGTTTCACTAGGATGTCTCTGAGGGTGGAAAGTTGTCTGTTCGTTATCACAAAGAATGAATGCGGGTTTAAGACGGTCAACAAAAATTGTCTCTTCTCCGTGTGATTTCTTGATTTTGAAGACTTTGTCAGTTCGGGATAACACTTCAAAGGGGCCGTCATAAACTGGTTCGAGAGTTTTTCGCGGAATATCAATGCGAACAAAAACAAAAGGAGCTTCCATAAGCTTAGGATGGACAAATACCTTTTTTGCAGTATGGTGTTTAAAAGGTACTGGTCGAAGTTTCCTTATGTCTTCTTTCAGCTGAGATATAAGTGGTGGAACATCATGAGCTTGTGTGCTGTTGAAAAAGTCGGTGGGAAGTTTGATTGATTCTCCATAGACTATTTCAGCGGGTGTTGAGCGATATTCTGGAATTATGTACGATCTGAGTCCTAGTAACACAATTGGCAATTTAGCGACCCAGTTTTCGTCCATATGAGCTTTCAAGGCCTGTTTCAGAACTCTATGCCATCTCTCGATTACACCATTTGCTGCTGGGTGGTAAGCTGTGGTCTTGATGTGGTCTGCACCTAGTGTTTTAGTGAGGTGTGTGAAAAGGTGGCAATCGAATTGTTTACCTCTGTCTGTGGTGATGTATTGCGGAACACCGAAACGAGAGATCCAGCATGATAAAATAGTGTTCGCTACTGTTTCTGCTGTAATATCTGACAATGGAATTGCTTCGGGCCATCGAGAAAATCTGTCTATTATTGTTAACAGATAGCGTTGACCTTGTGATAGTGGTAATGGTCCCACAATGTCAACATTTATATGCGAGAATCTTCTCATGGCTGGGGTGTATTGTCCAATGGCACTGGAAGTGTGTCTCCATATCTTGACTTTCTGGCAGGGAATGCAAGTTTTAGACCAAAGAGATACATCGCGTTTCAATTTGGGCCAACAAAATCTATCCTGGACCAGATCGACTGAAGCTGATATGCCTGGGTGAGATAAATTGTGGATAGAATCGAAAATCTTTCGGCGAAATTTGAGCGGAATGAATGGGCGAAGTTTCTTTGAAGAAGAATCGCAAATAAGATTCATTCCGTTGTCAAGAGGCATGTTTTGAAATTTGTATGAGGAAGATTTAGACTGCAGAAGGTGTTTGAGTTCCTCACAAGATGACTGAGCTTGCGCAATTTCTTGGAGTGACACAGTGGAAGAAAGTGAAATTGTTTCAATGCGAGAACAATAGTCTGCGGGAATGTTTGTAGGACCTGGTATGTAGCGAATGTCTGTGGTAAATTGACCTAGGAAGTCTAAATGTCGTAGTTGCCTTGGAGATGCTTTATCGACGCGTTGTTCAAAAGCGTATGTCAAAGGTTTGTGGTCCGTATAAATGGTGAAATGGCGACCTTCTAGGGTATATCTAAAGTATTTAACTGCCTGATAAGCAGCTAGAAGTTCGCGATCGTAGGTGCTGTAAGATTTTTGGGCTGAAGTAAGCTTTTTAGAGTAGAAACCTAGGGGTTCTAGTGTTTGATCACGTAATTGTTGGAGGGAAGCGCCTACGGCATAATCAGAAGCATCGACATGGAGAATCAGTGGTAGCGAAGAAGACGGATGAGCTATTAGTGTAGCGTTTTTTAGTGCCTCTTTCAAACGTTCGAATGCTTCTCGAGTCTGAGGAGTCCACTCGATTTTACGTTTGTCGCGTTTTTTGGGATTCTGGCAGAGGTCGAATAGTGGTTGCTGAATTTCCGCAGCACGTGGAAGAGAACGACGGTAGAAATTTATGAGACCTAGAAATCTTCTGAGTTTTTCAATGGTATCGGGAAGAGGTAGGTCGGTAATAGCTTTGATGCGTTCAGGAAGTGGAAATAATCCAGATTTATTTACACGAAAACCTAAAAATGAAATTTCGGCCACTCCGAATTCACATTTAGATGAATTGATACGGATGCCGTTGTCTTGAAGTGTCTGAAAAAGTTTTGCTAGATGCTCTTGATGTTCTTTTTCAGAGGCTGATGCAACGAGAATATCGTCAAGATAGGAGTAGGCAAAGTCAAGATGTCTTAAAATTGAATGTAAATATCTTTGAAATGTTTGTGCTGCATTACGAAGGCCAAATGGGGTTTTAACAAATTCGAATAACCCAAATGGAGTTATGACTGCTGTTTTGGGAATATCTTGAGGTGCTACTGGGATGTGATGGAAAGCGCGAATGATATCTAATTTTGAAAAAATACGTTTGCCTTCTAACTGGGCATTAAAATCCTGCAAATTTGGAATGGGATATTTGTCTGGGATTGTTTTAGCGTTTAGTGCTCGGTAATCCCCACATGGTCTCCATGAGCCATCCTTTTTTTGCACCATGTGGAGGGGGCTTGACCATGGACTTTTGGAGGGTCTACAAATTCCCAAGTCCATCATGTGCTGGAATTCTAGCTTTGCTTGAGCTAGCTTTTCCGGGGGCAATCTTCTAGCTTTTGCAGTGACAGGTGGTCCTTCCGTACTTATAGTATGGAAGAACTCAACCTCTGGAAGGTTGCTAGAAGAAGTTTCCTTAAACAGGTCAGGAAATTGTTGTAGCAATTTGAAGTACTGGTGTGTCGGGTCTACGAGATGAATTTTAGAATTAAATCCTGGTGGTGGGTTAGCACCGGTCTTAGAGAGGTTTGTCTTTGTATCGATTAAACGTCTATGTTTCATATCTACAAGTAAAGCAAACTCTGCTAGAAAATCAGCGCCTATAATTGGTTGCTTGATATCGGCAAGTGTGAAGGGCCAGCAGAACCTACGGCGTAAACCTAGATCCAAATCTAATAGTTGTTCGCCATAGGTATGAATAGGGGTCCCGTTTGCAGCATACAAGGTACGTTTCGATTGAAATTTCCGTTGGTCGTGAGTGGGTGGAATAACTGAAATATCCGCTCCAGAGTCGATTAGAAATTTCATATTGGAGCGTCTATCAAAAATAAAAAGGCGGCGTGTTAGGTGGCTCTCGTCTCCTGTCGCGTGGAGGGAGTGCCTTATTAGTTTTCCGACACATGTTTTGCTTTGAAATTGCAAGGTTGGATGCAACGTTTGGCCTTGTTGCCAAATCGTTCATGATACCAACACGTGGAGGTTGAGGAATTTGCGGTTATGGAGTTTCGAGAAAGCTTGGGTCTTTCTCGGGAGGTAGATCGGGAACGCGTTCGCAATTCGTTGACTGATGCTGTTAGCTTCTCTAATTGCGCTTCTAATTTGGCTAGCTTGTCGGGCTCGCGTGACTGAATTTCAGCCACGTTGTATTTATCTCTGGAAAATTCCACGATTTTGTCTGCTGTAACCGACAAATTTTCTAGAGAATCGTTGCTCAAAGCCAAAATTGAACGAACGTTGACTGGTAAACGTTGTAGAAATAAAATTTTAAGGAAATTTTCTCCAATCTGACTACCGGCTAAAAACTTCATTTCGCGTAAAAGTGGCGATGGTTTTCTGTCGCCTAATTCTAATTCTGTTAAAAGTTTATTTAGTTTGCGACTATCGGACTCTTCAAATTCTAATAAAAGACGTTTCATTAGATCTGAATAGGGGGTTGATGATAATGGTTGGGTTAAAAAATCTGAAATTGACTCTGCGACATCAGGATCGAGTATAGCGAGTACATGACTGAATTTTGTCTTTTCAGAACTGATCTGCGATATATCAAACTGGGCGTCAACCTGCATTTGCCAGATTTTCACGTTACGTCTCCATATAGGAGGTAATTTTATTGCAACCCTTGCCATGATATTGCTGCTTGAAGAATCTTCGGCCATTGTGAAAAAAATCAGATAAATTTTAAATTAGAAAAGACTGACCTGTTTAGATATTAGTTTTCTGTAGGCATGAGCACGTGCGTGGAAGTTAGGCGACGTCGGCTGGAACATCAGGCTGGGCATCTTCGGCTTGCGGCACGGGGTCACCAATATGGATGTTTTTTGCACTTGTTGATATTAAATCCATACGTAAACATTTAATATACTTTATTATTTCACTAACTGAATAAACTATACATTTAACTATAAAACAATCACAGACAGCACATAACAGATAACTGACCGAGCGTGGAGAGACGTATCTTCACTGTGTCGGTTAGTAGCGAGGAGAGAGCGAGAGAGATCCCTGGTGTCTCTTATATAGTAGTTCTTGACAGCTTGCTGTCGAATAACGTAACGCAACGTTTTAGCTGTCAAGAGAAACATAGGGTAGTGTTGACTAAAACACTGCGGTCGGAACCACCGCCACACTAGACATTCCTTGAAGTTTATTATAAATGCAAACAAACCCATTTTTTAGTATAAAGAAGACTATTGCAAAAAATATATATTTTCGGATGTCATCATCAGTGCCAATACCTGACACCCCAAAAGTGAAGGAAACCAATAGATGACATATACGTTTTCCCAATCAAATTTTAATATTTTTTAATTTGCTTTAACTGGCGACGATTGCCTAAAAATATAACTACACTGGCCCAAGATTTCGGAACCTTGCCAACAGATATAGTTGATACGTCCTGTTCATTTGCGACAAACTCTTTCTTTGCCTTGTCCATGGATTTTAATTCCATGACTTCAATATACGATGCTTTTTTCCTTGTACCACAGAAAAGTATACAAATTTTGTTTGTGTTTTTCACCAAAAAATTTACAGAGCAGAAAATCATCTTCCGATCTATTTTCTGGTTGAAATTGCAATTCATCGTTTTTTTTTTCTTCATCGTTACATTCTTATATATATATATATATATATATATATATATATATATATATATATATATATATATATATATATATATATATATATATATATATATATATATATATATATATATTGTGTGTGTGTGTATCACACCGATAACTCAAAAAATAATGGGTCGATTTAGATCAAATTTGGTAAGTATGTTGCTTTTGTCCAATGGCTTGGATAAGTTCGTTATCCAGGAAAATCGGAAAAGGTTTTCCGGGAAAATTTTGTGTTTTCTTTCGAGAAAAAAAATCAACTCCGAAAATTAAAAAGCTATGATAACCAAATTTGGTACGCTGGTTTATGTCACAAAGAGTATCCAGTGTACCAAAATTCAGATCTCTAGGTTAAAAGACAAAGAAATTACAAGCCTCTGATTAAAAAAAGGTTGAAACGTCAAAATTGATCATTCTGCCAGTCGCAGACATTAGTGCGCATTAGCGCTTTGTGAGTTAAAAATACGGTTCGAAATAACTAACAAGCTTCTAGATCTGTGTCTCAGCTGTCATTTTCCCTCATTTCGTCACAATATCAGTACAAAATCAATTTTAAATAAAAATTGTATGGTGTAAATAATCAAGACGTTAAAAAAGTAATATACTAGAGTATATACCTGTTAGTAGATTCATTTGTCATGTCGTGAAGTAAAGGCGACAGTGTTCATTTAATAATGGATATAATACGCGTTCTAATCCCAGTTAGTCTTCACTTTTTATTTTTATTTTTCTTGTCTTATTTCATTTTACCGTTATTTGATCAGATTGTGTAACTCCGATCAATTTTTTAGCAAGCTTTTGTATGACAAATTCAATTAGGACGAGATGAAAACTTTTAAGAGTTAATTCAATTTGAATAGCACACCTGGTTGTTATTGCCCCAACTTAGTGAAACCGTTCCATACTTAATACAGCCGTAAACTTTCCCCGTGGCTTCACAAGTGCTTGTTCTTTTCTGCAACCGATTTCAATTTTAACTGGACGCAGCAAGTGCGTTATGGTAGGGAATTTTCATTAAAGTTTCAAATTTCAATAGCTCAAATTGCTATTAACCTGCAGTTCGTTGGCCAGGAACCAGTTTTTCGGGAACATTTTAAGTTTTTTTCGGCAAATTTTTGTACATTTTCAAACAATAAAGCCATTTTGATGAAATATGGTACATTGTTTCTACTATATAGGTTATACCAAATTTCATGTCTGCTTTCTTTTAAAAAAAAGACATTTGTTATAAAAATATTTTTATGAAAATTCACTACTATAACGCACTTGCTGCGTATATACAAGCTGACGCATTACTACGCTAAAGCTCAATATAATTGTTATTATGCAAGATAGGAGAAAAAATTATATACGTTAATTATAGGGTGTCTTAAGCTGTATCTTATAAAAATATTGTTACAATCACAAGCTGGTCCATAAGTCGTTGGTGATCCCTACAAATATATTTTTTCGGACACCCTTATATTATCGTATTTTAGCATTTCTTTATCGAAATATGATGCATGTTTATAAGAAAAAAATCGAGAAGCAGTAAGAGCGTTTTCGTAGCGAATTTTCATTAAATCCTTTTGCTTTTAATCAAACACGTCCTATTTTTGCATTTTCCATCGAAATATAATGCATGTTTGTATGAAAAGAAATTCTGGACGCAGCACGTGCGTTATGGTATCGAATTTCATTAAATGCTTCAAATTTTAACAGCTCAATTTGCTATTAACCTGTAAGGTTCGTTGGCCGGGAAAGCAGCTTTTTCGGGAACATTTGAAGTTTATTTTCGAAAAATGTTTGTACATTTTCAAACAATAAAGTTATTTTGATGAAATATGCTACATTGTTTCGCCTATACAGGTTATACTGGTAAGCAAATTTGTTGCCTGCTTTCTTAAAAAAAAAAACACATATTTGCTGTTAAAAACATTTTAATGAAAATTTACTACCATAATGCACTTGCTACGTCCAGACTTTTTATTATATTTTATAAATGCATTTTATTAATTTTTGTGTGCATACAGTTGGAAGTAATTTTTATGATCAGATCTAACATGATAATGAAATCAAGTTTATGACTGTTAACACGCTCTAAATCACTTCTTTATTTTTCAAGTTTGTGTGGCCGCAATGTTAATTAAGCCCCCCCCCCCCCTAATTATACCTATCTTGTACTTATATATGTAATATAAAAATTAAAAAAAAAAATGAAAATGCAAGGGAACTTATTTCATTTGGTGCTCTATTCTATCCTATCTGAAAAAGACATTATAGGCGACAAAGTGGAACGTAATTTCGGTAAATTCGCAGTTTACGGCACGGGAGGTTTTTTGAATTTGGATTTCAGACACATGCGTAGACCTCCTCTCCCCTGGATGCACAAGCCAGAAGACAAATTTGTTCTAAACAACCTCCAAGAAAGTTAGGAGACCAAGAATGAATGGGGTTGCTGAGCGGGGAGGAAATATGAGCGGAAAATGCTAAAACAACCACTTAGTTGGACTTTGAAAACACGCGTTTTTCACATTTTGCAGCAATACCTCCGTTAAATCCTGTCTACCCCGCACAACACCCATATTAGCCCCAGGTCCCGTAACTTTCTTGGGGGTTGCTACCAAGAAATTTTTCTTGTGCTTTATGCTTTAAAGGTGGTTGTATGCATCCACAAGGTGAAGGAGAGCTCTCGTGTTTTTGAGCAAGGGGGCAGAAACCCTTTTCGTCCTGGGGGTTCTTCCCCTTCTGCATGCATACAAACACCCTCAATGCATGAACTACAGGAATTTCCTTATGTTCAGCTTTCTAGTGTAGTTTTTTTGAGTATATTTCCTGTTTATCAATTGTATCAGTTTTGTATCCAAATTACTGTATAAATATTTACGTTAGAGATCATGTTTTTGCTTGCCCTTCTTTACCTTATTTTTTACTGTTCCTAATTAAATAAAGTAATTTGTTATAACTTTTAATATAAGGCTAAGTCATTAATATATTGTATATTAATCCTATGAAAATTCACTACCATAACGCACTTGCTGCGTCCCTAACTTTTTTAATTACCAAATATCATTTATAGTTTCTAATTAAACTGATTGTTAGTTGTTGAATTTGATCGGTATTTCAAAATATTACCAAACATAAAATATTATCTGAATCTAAGAAACACCCAGTCGTTGGAGAGTAAGTGCCAATCCAATTATTATGATCGTTGGCTTGTGCAGCATGGTCTGTTATGCTGTCAGTTAGTGAGTGCAAATCTATTTTGTTCCATGCGATCGGTGGTATAGCTTATGCAACCTGAAATACACAACGTTAGTAGAGTGGATTGCCTACAAAAATCATCAATTAAGTACAAGTACAATTCACATCATAAGTTGTGACGCTTGATCCTCTGTTTTGTGTGCGATACGCCAATTAAATATCTAAACTGATCAAGTTACCTTAGAATATATAATGTTGAGTAAACTTGGAGAACCCAAATCACCACAACACATCTTTTTAAAGACCTGATGATCATTTCACTTAAAAAGATGTGTTGTGGCGATTTGGGATCTACAAGTGTACTTATCAGTGCTCATCACAGGTTTCAATATTCACTTAGTATATATTGTTGTTGCAATTGTCTGTCAGCTTTTAAAGCTTGAAATATGTATTTGATGTGTATACTACTCATCGGGGTGTGGAGTTACATTTATACCAGTCTCGTGTTATTCTGCAAAAAATCATGTTTGAACAAAAATGATGTGTGTGTGTGTGTTTTGTTTCTTTAACGTCGGCCTATTTCCGCGACTATGGCCAATCACCGACGCCAGGGAGCAGTGTCACCTCACTATCTTAGAAATTTTGCCGAACCCCTGCCTTTCTGTAAGGAGGGTAGGAATCTTTAACGTGCCCAACATCGCATGGACACGGGACCGACGGCTTTACGCCCCCTCCGAAGGGCGGAACGTGCAAACATTCAACTTGCTCAAATACAATGCCAGTTTGTACTGAAAAGGTGAAAGGAGTACCCCGGGATCGAACCCAGTACCCTTCGGTTCAGAGGCACACGTTCTTACCCCTGAACCACCGAGGTTCTAACAAAAATTATGAAAAAACTAAGAAGAATCAGCATAAAGCTCTTTTTCTAAAATTTGATAAAAACTGCTACTCACTTCTGCAATCATGTTTGCCTTTACGATATTGTAAGGCAGATAATTTTTTTTAGTGAATTAAAAAAAATCACTAATGAGGAGATCTCGACTTTTCAATTTTTTAAAAATTTCTTCAAATGAGGGCAAACTAGGACCCCTAAAAACCATATCCTGTAAATGGCTTGGATAAGTTCGTTAGCCAGGACAAGGTTTCCTGGGAAAATTTTGGGTTTTCTTTCGAAAAAATCTCCGAAAGTTAAAAATCTATGGTAACAAAATTTGGTACACTGGTTTCTGTCATAAAGAGTATTCTTTGTACCAAAATTCAGATCTCTAGGTTAAAAGACAAAGAAATTACAAGCCTCTGATAAAAAAAAGTTGAAACGTCAAAATGATAATTCTGGTTATTTAGCGCTTTGTAAGTTAAAAATACGACTCGAAATGACTAACAAGCTCCTATATCTGTGTCTCAGTCGTCATTTTCCTTCATTTCGTTAAAATGTGAGAAAAAAAATCAATTTTAAACAAAAATTGTATGATGTAAATAATCAAGACGTTAGAAAATTAATATACTAGAGTATATACCTGTTAGTAGATATATCTGTCATGTCGACAATGGCCGAGAGGTGAAAGAAGCAGTATGGATTTAATAATTGACTCCTATAACACGCGTTCTAATCTTAGTTAGTGACTTCACTTTTTTTAGTCCTATTAGTGAATTTTCGTAGAAAAAATTCACTAATGTGGAGATCCCGACTTTTGAATTTTGAAAAAAATTTGCAAATGAGCGCGAACTAGGACCTCTAGAACCCATATTCGGGGTCAGTTTCAATTTTTATATGTTTATATATATATATATATATATATATATATATATATATATATATATATATATATATATATATATATATATATATATATATAATATATTTATGTATGTATGTATGTATGTATGTATGTATGTATGTATGTATGTATGTATGTATGTATGTATGTATGTATGTATGTATGTATGTATGTATGTATGTATGTATGTATGTATGTATGTATGTATGTATGTATGTATGTATGTATGTATGTATGTATGTATGTATGTATGTATGTATGTATGTATGTATGTATGTATGTATGTATGTATGTATGTATGTATGTATGTATGTATGTATGTATGTATGTATGTATGTATGTATGTATGTATGTATGTATGTATGTATGTATGTATGTATGTATGTATGTATGTATGTATGTATGTATGTATGTATGTATGTATGTATGTATGTATGTATGTATGTATGTATGTATGTATGTATGTATGTATGTATGTATGTATGTATGTATGTATGTATGTATGTATGTATGTATGTATGTATGTATGTATGTATGTATGTATGTATGTATGTATGTATGTATGTATGTATGTATGTATGTATGTATGTATGTATGTATGTATGTATGTATGTATGTATGTATGTATGTATGTATGTATGTATGTATGTATGTATGTATGTATGTATGTATGTATGTATGTATGTATGTATGTATGTATGTATGTATGTATGTATGTATGTATGTATGTATGTATGTATGTATGTATGTATGTATGTATGTATGTATGTATGTATGTATGTATGTATGTATGTATGTATGTATGTATGTATGTATGTATGTATGTATGTATGTATGTATGTATGTATGTATGTATGTATGTATGTATGTATGTATGTATGTATGTATGTATGTATGTATGTATGTATGTATGTATGTATGTATGTATGTATGTATGTATGTATGTATGTATGTATGTATGTATGTATGTATGTATGTATGCATGGATGCATGGATGCATGCATGCATGCATGCATGCATGCATGTATGTATGTATGTATGTATGTATGTATGTATGTATGTATGTATGTATGTATGTATGTATGTATGTTTAGGATATAAAAAGTAAACTATACACCAAAATTTAGATTTCTCTGTTACAAGAAAAAAAAGTTATAATAAAATATTTTGTGCCAGATCATTTCTATGAAAATTCACTACCATAACGCACTTGTTGCGTCCAGGCTTTTTCATTTTACCGTTGTCTGATCAGATTGTGCAATCCCGATGAATTTTTTAGCGAGCTTTTGTATGACAAATTCAATTATGATGAGATGAAAACTTTTAAGACTTAATTCAATCGAATATCACATCTGGTTGTTTGTTATTTCCCTCACTTAGTGAAACCGTTCCATACTTAATACAACCGTAGACTTTTCCCGTGGCTTCACAAGTGCTTGTTCTTTTCTGCAACTGATTTCAATTTTTACTGGACGCAGCAAGTGCGTTATGGTAACAAATTTTCATTAAAATTTCAAATTTCAATGGCTCAATTTGCTATTAACCTAACGTTCATTGGCCAGGAACCAGTTTTCGGGAACATTGTAAGTTTATTTTCGGAAAATTTGGTACATTTTCAAACAATAAAGTCATTTTGTTAAAACATGGTACATTGTTTCTACTATATAGGCTATACTGTTTTAATTTTTTTATGCTTATTTCATTTACCGGTATCTGATCAGATTGTGCAATTCCGATGAATTTTGTAGCGAATTTTTGTATGACAAATTCAATTAGGACGAGATGAAAACTTTTAAAACTTAATTAAATTTGAGTAGCGCATCTGGTTGTTTGTTATTGCCCTAACTTAATGAAACAATAATACAGCCGTAGACTTTTCCCGTGGCTTCACAAGTGCTTATTCTTTTCTGCAACCGATTTTAATTTTTACTAGACGCAGCAAGTGCATTATTGTTTCTACCATATAGGTTATACTGGTAACCAAATTTCATTCCTGCTTTCTTTAAAAAAAGACATTTGTTATTAAAAACATTTTTATGAAAATTCACTACCATTACGCAGATGCAATTGTGTTGCTTCACCGAAAAATTAATAAATCATTTGAATTATTTGAACACGTGATGGTGAGAGGCGAGGGGGACTCACTTAAATCAAGCATCCAGGTGGTGAGAGGCAACTCACCTGAAATTGGTGAAAAAAAACGAATTTCGTTGACTACAGCCCCATCTGCCACGAATCGAAAAAAATACTTCAAATAAAACTTATACGTAGCTTTTAACCTAGAATGCGAATAAGTAAGTACACTTTCAGAAAACCCAAATCACCACAACACTTATTTCAGAGACCTTACGATCGTTTCGTTGACAAAGTCAACATCTTAAGAGGAAGATAAATTCTAACTTAAACAACTAGCTACATGTATTTATATCGCGTCAAGGTAAACGAACTAGCCCGCAGTAAAATTGTCGTCCAGGAACGATCGTTTGTTTATTGTGTGGTGAAAGTACGAGGTCGAAGACCTGCTTTTTAATCTTCTGGTCGACATATTTATGAGCCCTTATCTAATATACGGATAATAGCTTTAAAGGGACCGAGGTATTTAAAGAATCTGCATGTTCCCTTTCGATCTAGAAATTTACTATGTGGATATTGGAACACGCCGACAAACATCTGGCTAGATAAACAACATCAACTCCGCTCATCTTTTTTAAATAGAAAAACTAGTAGCGGGTGTTTGGCTCAACATGTTAACACTCTAACAAAAGATAAATAATTCAACTAAAATACTACATACAAACTGTATTTATATTCTACATACAAACTGTATTTATATTGATGCTAATTCTTCGTGATAGTATTCATATTAAATTCATAGATACAAACAAAACAAACAGATCTTTAAGTCGAGGCAAACTTATAGATTGGTATATGTAAAACCGGCCGAGTTATTGACATAATTTATTATTCTACAGACAAATTCGGAGTGTTTAAGCGGTCAAATGCAAAGTGAAAATAAAGGACTAGAAATTAAAGGTGCCGCACGATTCAATGAAGTTTTGTTCTTAATAGACCTTAATATAAAAATACTTTCTAATGAATCAAGCATAGTTTGATGTCTAACGTTTTTGACAAGTTTCAAATTTTCTTTGTCAATGTGGTGATTATTATCCCATAGTCCACCGTACCATATCGTAACACATAGTGTACTAGAATGCGAATTTGCAATCAAAAGTGTGGGTTCCCATTTAAGATTTTGAAGATGCCTCCTCCCCCACTTACAGCAGTTGGGGTAGGGATATCAATTTTAGTATCATTTGATAGCTTTTGAAAAATGTCATTGAAGTTTTTTCATTACCGATCTAAAGCGTATTTTCCAAGATATCCGTTTCCAGACTTTCTGGACACCGGTATAAATTATGTAGTTGGCCTGGAAACTTTCATATAACTAATAGTTAAAATAAGAAATCAAATTGGATCAATATTAATATACGTAAGTAAAATAAGTTACGACACAAGAACACGCGGAAGATTTTGTTGTTAGTATACGGCCTCGAACTAGATGTATTTTACCTTTGCTTTATTGTAATCTTGTTTACTTAAATCGTCAAGCTTATTAAAAAATTATAAGGAAGCACCTGCTGCCAGAGGATATACCGGGGAATTACTGACCTATAAAATATGTTTAACATGTGTCTAGAAACAATTGCAAGTAATTAAGTGATTTTGCATGTAAAAATAATTGAACATTAATACAATCCAAGAGTACAAAAAGTCGATTGAATTTTTTTTAAAATTTTTATAGGGTACGCTTATCTTTATTTAATACATATGCTTAGTTTGTGTTTATATTAATAAATCAACTATGCTAAATCAGGCAAATAAATTGGATATATCGAAACTTTCAAATAATTTTGTGCTAAGTGAGGATTGTAACCTGTGACGAGCACTGATAAGTACACTCGGCGAATATTTCATCCTCTAATGACGATAACTTTGTTAGTGAAACGATCGTCAGGTCTTTACAAATGTGTTGTGGTGAATTGGCTTATCCAAGGGCACTTATCATTTTGTGTGAAAAAGTGCCACTTTAAAGAAACCAAGGAGGAAAAGAATTCCACAAGCCCTATCAGCAAGACATCGGTGGGGATAGAAATCTTGTACAATTCAACTCCACCAAATTTCAGTGTTGCCTTCTATCTCATAAGAGATATACCAGTCCTAGACCCATCACAATGAACAACCAAGTTATTCAAAGTAATGAGTCCTTTTCACCTGCTGGCATTTCTGTGGATCGAAATCTCAATTGTCACCAACATGTCACATCAATTGCAGAAGCGGCTAAGAAATTAGGTTTCCTCTTCCGGGCTCGAAAATACGTTTCACCAGCTAATATCTATACCTTATATACTTCACAAATAAGACCAACCCTCGAATACTGTTCCCACATCTGGGGTGCCGCTGCCGCTTCTACGCTCGCTATCCTGGACTCCATTCAGAAGAGAGCTATACGTCTCATTGGTGACCCTACCCCCACCCAAAGGCTGCCATCCCTTGCCCACCGACGTGCCGTTGGTGACCTTTCTCTCTTTTACAGATATCTGCACGGGCACTGCACGGAGGAGCTTTCTTCCATAGTTCCTCCACCTGCTGCCGCCAACAGATCTACCAGGGGAACAGAGTGAATGCACCCTTTTACTGTCCAGGTCACCAGACATGGAACATCTTGTTATGCCCGCTCTTTTGTCCCAAGGACTTTCAAGTTGTGGAATTCCTTGCCGGCACATGTATTCCTTCTCCGAACCTTCAAACCTTCAAGTCCAGAATTAACAGGTTGCCTCTTTCCTCCTTGTCGACACCCACGGTACGATAATATTTAGGCTGCGAGCTCTCGTGGTGTGTTGTTGAAATAAAAAATAAATTAAAAAATTTAAAAAAGGGTGTAATACTTTTGTTTCCAATTCATGGCTACCTAATTTACATTCTTAAATATGACGATATCTTCTTTATTTTTGACTTTAGGCCCCCTGGGCATAAAAAATATTTGTTCAGAATTATAATCTCTATCGAATGCTGGTAAGATATATAGCGTGTTCCATTAGAAAAAATGATATTCTGTCTCTATCTTAAAAACGCGATGCTCGATTGTCTTTTAGTTTAGAACATTGTAATCAGCGCAAAAAGAATACGCGGGTCTGCTATTAACTGATCACGTAGTTGAACAGCCTGTATATTAGACTTCAAGTGGTTTTATTTGGAACTACCTGATCTTGTACGGTAATCAAAAATCTTCCTGTTTCTGGTTACATATATTCCGACACCAACTAGTAGTTTGACGCGGATTTGTCGATATGTCCTGAGCTGTATTATTTAGATGTTGCCTAGATGTTTGTGCATCCAGGATTGCAGTTTGTCTTGATCAGTCTAATGGTGACTTTGCATTTCGCTTTCCCTTAATGATAGATGTTTTGTTATTATTATTAATAATAAATTAAAATAAAAAAGTTCTTGTAAATTTAAAGACAAATCCAAAAATTTAACTACACTACATACACTGACCCTAAAATATCCCAAATAAAAAGCGATGAATCTATGGGACTAAATCGAAAGCCGATGCCGATTTGTCAAAACGGAATGACAGACAAACGTCACAAACACGGCTTGAAGTTCAAAGTGCGCTCAGCGGTTGGAGACTGATGAATAAATGTATTGCTAGTCAGCAGATGAGAGCTTAACCTCAGCTGATGGCGCCGGGTGAACTCAGCCATAGTTTCGACGGCATAGCGACATTGCGTTTAGACTGTGATGATGATAATGCTTCTTCAAACAAATTGTATATGTTGCCAAGCAACTAGATATTTTAAAACACCTTGTCATACCTACATACTTTTGTTTGTTACTTTTGGTTGTCATACAGAATATGGTTCTTGCTAGTAAATATATTAATTGTTAATTTTTTTCAAATAAACACTTTATCACTTTAAATTGTTACTAATCAAACTAAATGAAAAGATCTCTTTGTCTTGCTACCTCTACTGTAATATATGCATATAACCATATAAGCCATAAGTCCTGTCACGTATGACGCAGGATGCTGGTTACCATTATCGGCAGGTCGACGTCAGGTATATGAACAAACACAACTCGCACACATGTGCAAGGTAGGAAACACACGTTTATACTGTGCTGTTATCCGCGTACCAAACGGTCTATCCTTCAGTTACCGGGGAATGGTTTTATATTATTAAAAACATTACCTATGTCAAGGGATATAAACTTCCCTTCACTGTAAACCCAGCTAAATATATTTTAGTGCTGCGTGCCCTCTAAAGGGGTATGGTAATTTTACATTTTACAGAGCTACAATGTGGTTCAAATGGGAAAACTGTTCAAACTTTCACGAGCATCTTGATTCTAAGGTCAAAAAACCAATGGCGCATCGAATTGCTGAGATTGACATATCAAGTTCATTTTTCTAAATGGAACGCTAGGTATTTTCCCGGTTAGTTTAGCTGCAAATTTGATTGTCCATCTTATGAAACTAACACGTTCTTGTCCGGTTCACGGAAATCGTTTACAATAGCCATCTCCGTTATTATTGGAGATACAATGTGGTTCAAATGGGGAAAGTTGTTCAAATTTTTACGAACATCTCGATTGTGATGTCAAAAAAACAATTGCGCATTGAATTGCTGAGATAGGCATATTAAGTTCATTTTTCAATTTGGAACGCTAGGTATTGTCTCGGCTAGTTTAATTGCAAATTTGATTGTCCATCTTACGAAGCTGACACGTTCTTGTCGATTCTGCATAGTTCCAGAGATATCTAGATATGTATATGCCGGTTCACGGGAATCGTTTACAATAGCCATCTCCGTTATTATTGGAGCTACAATGCGGTTCAAATGGGGAAAGCTGTTCAAATTTTCACGAGAATCTCGATTCTGACGTCAAAAAAAAAAAACAATTGCGCATCGAAATGCTGAGATAGACATATCAAGTTCATTTTTCAATGTGGATCGCTAGATATTTTCTCGGCTAGTTTAACTGCAAATTTGATTGTCCATCTTATGAAACTGACACGTTCTTGTCGATTCTGCATAAGTTCCAGAGATATCTAGATCTGTATATGCCGGTTCACGGGAATCGTTTACAATAGCAATCTCCGTTATTATTGGAGCTACAATGTGGTTCAAATGGGGAAAGCTGTTCAAATTTTCACGAGCATCTCGATTCTGACGTCAAAAAAAAAACAATTGCGCATCGAATTGCTGAGATAGACATATCAAGTTCATTTTACAATGTGGAACGCTAGGTATTTTCTCGGCTAGTTTAACTGCAAATTTGATTGTCCATCTTATGATGCTAACACGTTCTTGTCGATTCTGCATAGTTCCAGAGATGTCTAGATCTGTATATGCCCGTTCACGGGAATCGTTTGCCATAGCCATCTCCGTTATTATTGGAGCTACAATGTGGTTCAAATGGGGAAAGCTGTTCAAATTTTCACGAGTATATCGATTCTGACGTCAAAAAACAATTGCTCATCGAGTTGCTGAGATAGTCATATCAAGTTCATTTTTCTAAGTGAAACGCTAGGTATTTTCACAGCTAGTTCAATTGCTGATTCGATTGTCCATCTTATGAAGCTAACACGTTCTTGTCGATTCTGCATAGTTCCAGAGATATCTAGATCTGTATATGCCGGTTCACGGGAATCGTTTACAATAGCCATCTCCGTTATTATTCGAGCTACAATGTGGTTCAAATGGGGAAAGCTGTTCAGATTTTTACAAGAATCTCGATTCTGACGTCAAAAAAAAAAAACAATTGCGCATCGAATTGCTGAGATAGACATATCAAGTTCATTTTTCAATGTGGAACGCTAGGTATTTTGTCAGCTAGTTTAACTGCAAATTTGATTGTCCATCTTATGAAGCTAACACGTTCTTGTCGATTCTGCATAGTTCCAGATATATCTAGATCTGTATATGCCGGTTCACGGGAATCGTTTACAATAGCCATCTCCGTTATTATTCGAGCTACAATGTGGTTCAAATGGGGAAAGCTGTTCAGATTTTCACGAGAATCTCGATTCTGACGTCAAAAAAAAAAACAATTGCGCATCGAATTGCTGAGATAGACATATTAAGTTCATTTTCCAATGTGGAACGCTAGGTATTGTCAAGGCTAGCTTAATTGCAAATTTGATTGTCCATCTTACGAAGCTGACACGTTCTTGTCGATTCTGCATAGTTCCAGAGATATCTAGATCTGTATATGCCTGTTCACGGGAATCGTTTACAATAGCCATCTCCGTTATTATTGGAGCTACAATGTGATTCAAATGGGGAAAGCTGTTCAGACTTTCACGATAATCTCGATTCTGACGTCAAAAAAAAACAATTGCGCATCGAATTGCTGAGATAGACATATCAAGTTCATTTTTCAATGTGGAACGCTAGGTATTTTGTCAGCTAGTTTAACTGCAAATTTGATTGTCCATCTTACGAAGCTGACACGTTCTTGTCGATTCTGCATAGTTCCAGAGATATCTAGATCTGTATATGCCCGTTCACGGGAATCGTTTACAATAGCCATCTCCGTTATTATTGGAGCTACAATGTGATTCAAATGGGGAAAGCTGTTCAGACTTTCACGATAATCTCGATTCTGACGTCAAAAAAAAACAATTACGCATCGAATTGCTGAGATAAACATATCCAGTTCATTTTTCTAAATGGAACTCTAGGTATTTTCTCGGCTAGTTTAACTGCAAATTTGATTGTCCATCTTACAAAGCTGACACGTTCTTGTCGATTCTGCATAGTTCCAGAGATATCTAGATCTGTATACGGCCGTTCACACGAATCGTTTACATTAGCCATCTCCGTTATTAATGGATCTACAATGTGTTTCAAATGGGGAAAGCTGTTCAGATTTTTACAAGAATCTCGATTCTGACGTCAAAAAAAAAAAAACAATTGCGCATCGAATTGCTGAGATAGACATATCAAGTTCATTTTTCAATGTGGAACGCTAGGTATTTTGTCAGCTAGTTTAACTGCAAATTTGATTGTCCATCTTATGAAGCTAACACGTTCTTGTCGATTCTGCATAGTTCCAGATATATCTAGATCTGTATATGCCGGTTCACGGGAATCGTTTACAATAGCCATCTCCGTTATTATTCGAGCTACAATGTGGTTCAAATGGGGAAAGCTGTTCAGATTTTCACGAGAATCTCGATTCTGACGCCAAAAAAAAAAAAACAATTGCGCATTGAATTGCTGAGATAGACATATCAAGTTCATTTTTCAATGTGGAACGCTAGGTATTGTCTCGGCTAGCTTAACTGCAAATTTGATTGTCCATCTTACGAAGCTGACACGTTCTTGTCGATTCGGCATAGTTCCAGAGATATCTAGATCTGTATATGCTGGTTCACGGGAATCGTTTACATTAGCCAGCTCCGTTATTATTGGAGCTACAATGTGGTTCAAATGGGGAAAGCTGTTCAAATTTTCACGAGCATCTCGATTCTGACGTCAAAAAAAAAAAAAACAATTGCGCATTGAATTACTGACATAGGCATATCAAGTTCATTTTTCTAAGTGAAACGCTCGGTATTTACGCAGCGAGTTCAACTGCCGATTCGATTGCCTATCTTATGAAGCTGACACGTTCTTGTCGATTCTGCATAGTTTCAGAGATATCTAGATCTGGATCTGCTTGTTCACGGGAATCGTTTACGATAGCCATCTCCGTTATTATTGGAGCTACAATGTGGTTAAAATGGGGTAAGTTGTTCAAATTTTCACGAGCATCTTGATTCTGACGCCAATAAATTAAAAAAAACGATTGCGCAGAGAAATCTTGAAACTTAAAAAATAAACGAAACTGTTTGTTTGCTTTAACAGACGATAAATATATTTTTCGCATGCCAAATTGTAAGAACATTTTTAAACACACTATGATTGTTTGTCATTTGTGTTTTGGTTTAACCAATGTTCAATTTAAAGTCTATTTATTAGAGAGCATTGTCAGGCAATAAATTAATGAATAAAAAATAAATGATAATAATAATAAACTCCATGTATTTTACAATTAATAACTGATTATGAGCTGTGACTTGTCTAAAAAACGAGTGAATGTTTAGAAAATTTTTATTTTGAGATAAGCCATTTTAAACACGTCATAACACTACCTCATTCTAACAGTTTGCCGTTAACGCCATGTTTCATAAGAGTTGTTCGAAATTGCCTCCATCATGTCGAATAATCTTGCTCGCTTCGTCATGTTGCTCATCATGCCAAACAATTGGTTTTTGTTGATAGGTCTAAATACGGTAATCATATTTATTTTCAAACTACTGGTTCTATGGATACCCGGTCTGCACAGTACCCGATAGCGATAAAATCGAGAGGAGTTAGATCATGCGACTGAGCAGGGCGGTGTACGTGTTCATTTGCATCAATCAATTCTTGGAACAAGTCTATGGAACTACACGGTGAATTCCAGATTGTCGCTCTAGACATATCCAATGCATTCGACCAGGTACGGCACGCAGCGCTGCTTAATAAACTACCGGCCTATGGCCTACCACCAAAACTCTGTACTTGGACAACAAATTTCCTCTCCAACCGGAGCATTTCTGTTGTCGTGGATGGCCATTCCTCTAAACTGTATCCTATTAATGCAGGAGTCCCTCAAGGTTCAGATTTATCCCCTACTTTGTTTCTTCTCCACATCAATTACCTACTCTCTGGCACATCCAACCCAGTTCACAGTTACGCGGACGACAGCACCCTCCACTCAAATATACAATATTCTAAGCCTGTCTCTTTAGCCCAATTAGATGAGGCTCGCAGACTCATGGAGGGTTCTATCTCCGTGGATCTCCAAAAAATATTAGACTGGGGAAGTAGAAATCTTGTACAATTCAACCCCACCAAATCACAGTCTTGCTTTCTTTCTCATAAGAGATACACGAGCCCTAGACCCATCACAATAAACAACCAAGTTACTCAAAGTAATGAGTCCTTTTCAATTGTTGGCATTTCTGTGGATCGAAATCTCAATTGGCACCAACATGTCACATCAATTGCAGAAGCGGCTGCTACGAAATTAGGTTTCCTCTTCCGGGCTCGCAAATACTTTTCACCAGCTAATCTCTATACCTTATATACTTCACAAATAAGATCAAACCTCGAATCCTGCTCCCAGATCTGGGGTGCTGCTGCCGCTTCTACACTCGCTACCCTGGACTCCATTCAGAAGAGAGCTATACGTCTCATCGGTGACCCTACCCTTACCCAAAGGCTGCCATCCCTTGCCCACCGACGTGCCGTTGGTGACCTCTCTCTCTCTCTTTTTTATAGATATCTGCACGGGCACTGCTCAGAGGAGCTTTCTTCCATAGTTCCTCCACCTGCTGCCCCCAACAGATCTACCAGGGGAACAGAGCTAATGTCCAGGTCACCAGAGATAGAACATCTTGTTATGCCCGCTCTTTTGTCCCGAGGACTTCCAAGTTGTGGAATTCCTGGCCGGCATATGTTTTTCCTTCTCCCTCGAACCTTCAAGTCCAGAATTAACAAGTTGCCTCTTTCCTCCTTGTCAACACCCACGGTACGATAGTATTTAGGCTGTAAGCCCCCTGGTGTGTTGTTGAAATAAAAAATATATAAAAAAAATCAGTATCGCACATTACGTTCAAATGATTTTTAATTATAGCTGTTCTATGTGGTCGAAAACCATCGTGCTGGTCAATTAGAGCGTTTCCTGCATCTAATGGTGTGGTCTATAGAATAATTGGCACTTGTTCAGTTAAAATATTGTAATGTACTTTTGAATTCAGCGTGTCTTCATAAAAATATGGACCGTAGATTGTTTCGCTAAGAATGTCTCATAACAAACATTAGTTCTCTTCAATTTCATATGTGGTCGATCGTGACTCCATGCATGAATATTTCTCCTATTGAAGTGAGACCTATTGGAGAATTCGGACTCATCTGTCCAGATGAGGTTACCGAGAAACGAACCTATCATATTCTTCAACATTTCTCAGTTGCCATCGACAGAACTGGATTCACATATCTTTGTCTCCGGGGTGCAATTTTTGTACTGGCTGCACTTTATTTGCTTTTTAATTGTATTTTTTCAGTACCTTATGCACGAAACCAATAATTGAACAGCCACGCTCCAATGTCCAATGCCTGACAAAGACAGAGTTGTCAGCCGCGATGCGTAGATTGATACATACTACAGGCATAAATCATAATTCAACGATAATCAAACAATGCAAATAAACACGCGTGAAATATACTACCGGAACTAGCGATCGAGAAATCTCAGCCACTAAAATCTTGAAAACCGTTTAAATCGTTTGTCAACAATCACTATATTAGAATGGCAGATAATGACATGAAACTAAACATTTGTGAAGTGATCGTTTAAGTGGGGTATTCAATAAAATGTTTAAAATTCACTATATTTGTAGCCTGATGAACGGCCTCAATTAAAGTTTCAGACTGAAAATATAGAATATAGTGGAAATATCAAGAAATAAGATAGGCAATAAAGAAATGTTTAAGAAAATATCGCTTTTGTACAGAAAATATGACGTTTTTGGGAAAACCATGATTTGACAATTTTTTATCACGGAATTTGTCCAAAAACACTCGTCGTCTAGAATAGATATCCAACAATAAGAGATGACTCACTAAAATTTTCATTTTTACAAATGAATTACATTACATAACATTATGGGTTTCGTTCATAACTAAGTGTCATTATAAGAATATGAGAAGATACCAAAGAATCAACGAAATCGGCTCACGTCTCTTTAAAAATGATTTTAAAGCAGTTTTTTCTTTAAATGTAAAAATGAGACGTCATCTAAGATCGAAACAGTCGTATGTGTTTCATTGACCGGCGAGCTGGTCACAATATAATTAATGATGTAATAGCGGTTACATTAACTTTTGGGATACAATATAAAATTTCCTGGGGCAGCAGGTTGCATAAACGAATAATTTATTAGCTAGAATGCTTGCGTGATACAAGGGCGGTCCAAGTTCGATACCCCCAAAACGCAAAGTCGCGATTTGAAACGTCAAAATTGGAAACATTTTAGCAAAGGTCCTAAAACAAATGTCGCAGAAGAGTGTTCTACAAACCCTTAAGATTCAGCTTCCACCGTCATTGTCCTTCATTTTACTCAAATATTTCCAGATAATTCATTTCAAATAGACCGTTTCTCTGGTGTTTTGGCAGTAGTTTTATTTAAGTTTATGGTTTATCGGTCTATAACTTTGGGTAATTTTGCAGAAAAAATTCTTTACTGAGGGATCGCGACTTTTAAAAAATATTTCTTCAAATGAGTGCAAACTAGGCCCTCTAGAATCCACATCCTGGTTATTTTCAGTTTTTATCTGTTTACGTATATACTTACGTATATACAGGTTACGCATTTCTACGGTAAACCTCAATATAATTGTTATTATACAAGAGACGAGAAAAAATTGTATTCGTTAATTATAGGGTGTCTTGAGCTGCATCTTATAAAATTATTTTGACAATCACTGGTGGCCTAAAAGTCGTTGGTGATACCTACAATTTATTTTGAACATCCCGTATAATATTTTGCATATTTTATCGTAATATGATGCATGTCAGTAAGAGATAAAATCGAGACGCAGTAAGTGCGTTTTGGTAGCGAATTTTCATTAAATGCCTCAAATTTCAATAATTTGTTTTGTTTGTTTGTTTTGTTTCTTTAACGTTGGCCTATTTCCGCGACTATGGCCAATCACCGACGCCAGGGAGCAGTTTCACCTTACTATCCTGGAAATTTTGCCGAATCCCTGCCTTTCTGTAAGGAGGGTAGGGATCTTTAACGTGCCCAACATCGCATGATCACGGGACCGACGGCTTTACGCTTCATCCGAAGGGAGAAACGTGCAGACATTCAACTGGCTCAAATACAATGCCAGAACCTTGGTTGATGTTAATGTTACAGTTTGTACTGAAAAAGTGAAAGGAGTACCCTAGGATCGAACCTAGTACCCTTAGGTTCAGAGGCACACGTCTTACCTCTAAGCCAGCGCGGATTTCAATAACTTAATTTGCTATTAAAGGTTCGTTGGCTAGGAAACCAGTTTTCTCGGCAACATTCAAGTTAATTTTCAGAAACAATTTTGTACATTTCCAAACAATAACTTATTTTGATAAAATATGGTACATTGTTTCTACTATATAGGTTATACCGGGAACTAAATTGATGCCTATTTGCATTAAAGAGGCATATTGGCTTATAAAAACATTTTTATGAAAATTCACTTCCATAACACGCTTGCTGAATCCATACTTTTTTCTAAATATGAATTAAGTTTTCTTCTGGAAAGTTTTTATAACTTTAATGAAATTTGTAATTTTTAAAGAGTCACAGTAATTTTTCAAGACTTGCAGTACCTAGATATTCCAAATTTTTTGCGTTTTGAGCATTTAAAGTTTTATTTAATGAAATTTGTAATTTTTAAAGAGCCACAGTAATTTTTGAAGACTTGCGGTACGTAGATGTTCCAAATTTCTTGCGTTTTGGGCATTAAAAGTTTTATTTAAAGAAATTTGTAATTTTTAAAGAGCCACAGTAATTTTTGAAGACTTGCAGTACGTAGATGTTCCAAACTTTTTGCGTTTTGGGCATTTAAAGTTTTATTTAATGAAATTTGTAATTTTTAAAGAGCCACAGTAATTTTTGAAGACTTGCGGTACGTAGATATTCCAAATTTCTTGCGTTTTGGGCATTAAAAGTTTTATTTAATGAAATTTGTAATTTTTAAAGAGCCACAGTAGTTTTTGAAGACTTGCAGTACGTAGATGTTCCAAACTTTTTGCGTTTTGGGCATTTAAAGTTTTATTTAATGAAATTTGTAATTTTTAAAGAGCCACAGTAATTTTTGAAGACTTGCGGTACGTAGATATTCCAAATTTCTTGCGTTTTGGGCATTAAAAGTTTTATTTAATGAAATTTGTAATTTTTAAAGAGCCACAGTAATTTTTCAAGACTTGCAGTACGTAGATATTCCAAATTTTTTGCGTTTTGGGCATTTAAAGTTTTGTTTAATGAAATTTGTAATTCTTAAAGATCCACCGTAATTTTTCAAGACTTGCAGTACGTATATATTCCAAACTTTTTGCGTTTTGGGCATTTAAAGTTTTGTTTAATGAAATTTGTAATTTTTAAAGAGCCACAGTATTTTTCAAGACTTGCAGTACGTAGATATTCCAAATTTTATGCGTTTTGGGCATTTAAAGTTTTGTTTAATGAAATTTGTAATTTTTAAAGAGCCACAGTAATTTTTGAAGACTTGCGGTACCTAGATATTCCAAATTTCTTGCGTTTTGGGCATTAAAAGTTTTATTTGATGAAATTTGTAATTTTTAAAGAGCCACAGTAATTTTTGAAGACTTGCAGTACGTAGATGTTCCAAACTTTTTGCGTTTTGGGCATTTAAAGTTTTATTTAATGAAATTTGCAATTTTTAAAGAGTCACAGTAATTTTTCAAGACTTGCAGTACCTAGATATTCCAAATTTTTTGCTTTTTGGGCATTTAAAGTTTTATTTAATGATATTTATAATTTTTAAAGAACCACAGTAATTTTTCAAAGACTTGCAGTACGTAGATATTCCAAATTTTTTGCGTTTTGGGCATTTAAAGCTTTGTTTAATGAAATTTGTAATTCTTAAAGATCCACGGTAATTTTTCAAGACTTGCAGTACGTAGATATTCCAAAATTTTTGCGTTTTGGGCATTTAAAGTTTTATTTAATGAAATTTGTAATTTTTAAAGAGCCACAGTATTTTTCAAGACTTGCAGTACGTAGATATTCCAAATTTTATGCGTTTTGGGCATTTAAAGTTTTGTTTAATGAAATTTGTAATTTTTAAAGAGCCACAGTAATTTTTCGAGACTTGTTATTCCAAATTTTATGAGTTTTGGGCATTTAAAGTTTTACTCTCGAACGGAGCTAGAACAAGAGATTAATTTTTTTATGATAATAGAAAGATATCGATAGTAATACTTGCGAAAAAATTCTTTAAATGAGCGCGTATCAGGACATCTCAAGACGATCTTGACGATGTGCTTAAATGTAAAGTATTAATTCCGTACTGATATTGTACAATTATGATGAAAATTCGCTACTATAACGCACTTGTTGCGTCTCCAATCTTTTCAGATTACTTTCTAATGGAAGTTCGTTTACGTAAAATAGCAAAAATCCTCTATTAAGATCTGACTCAGTGTTTTAGGCTCACCATTATCGATAGATACAAAGAAATACTAGAGTATGTTTCTTGTATAATACAGGGCGAACTTATGGACCAATTCGAATATATTAAGAACAACTCAGTGCACTCAAAAGAAACTTGATGAGCCATTTACTGCATTTCCGTACGATTCCACAACTTTTTATATAGTTGTCCGCAACATTACTTAAGCCAATTTTTGTATTAAAAAAATTATTATATCTTGGCAAGTGTAGTTTTTCATGGCTGGTGAGAGCCGGGACGAGACCTGCGACCTAGCTGGGCAGAATGAGGTCACCCTCATCTGGGTGCCGGGTCACTCGGTGGTCAAAGGCAATGAAGAAGCTGACAGTCTCGCGAAGAGAGGGCCAGCAGAACCATTTATGGGACCAGAACCTGTTCTGGGCTTGACAAAGAGTACTGCCGGGAGAGCCATTAAGTCAGTGGTCAGAAACCAACACAAGGTGTACTGGGCAGACTGTTCAGGGCTCAGACATGGAAAGTCAATAATTGGCGAACCCAGTTCAAAGAGATCTGGGGAGCTGCTAAATCTTAGCAGGGGACAGCTCAGAAACACAGCAGGTCTCTTGACGGGACACATGGCCGTCAAGAAACACCTGCACAAAATGGGTCGTTTCGAAGGGGACCTCGCATGCAGACTCTACGGCGAGGGGAGGAATCAACCCAGCACATCTTGTACGAGTGTAAAGCTCTCGTAAAAGACAACTGATCTACGGTCAGTCTAGACCGGAGACAGAGCATTATAAAACTTCGCGCTACCGATCGCTGTGCAGACTAGTTCAAGGCACAGTGATTTTGAAATGGGTGGAGTAAAAAGACTAAGGGCATGAATAATAAGCCAAAGGCTGCAGCGCTATCGGGGTGGCTAAGCCGCGGATGAGCCCTGAGGGAAAAAAAGTGTAGCTTTTGTGTAAATTGCTTGTATATGTTCGTTGGCCAGGAAAATCAGACCAGTTCTTTTGGGTAACTTTTAAGTTTACTTTTGGAAAATGTTTCTACTTTTCAAAAAATAAAGTTATTTTGATAGAATATGGTACATGGTTTTTACCATATATTTACCAAATTTGATGTCTTGCGTTAAAAAAAAAGACATATTTAGCATTAAAATATGTTTATGTAATTTGGCTACCATAGCGTACTTGCTGCGTCCAGACTTATAAATTTTTTGAATAGCATAAAGCTGATTTTACTTCTGCGTGATTTTTAAACTGAGATGTACAGAAAATTTGCAGTGATGAGAATCAAATCCAGCACTCACTATACGTAGAAATGTGGAGGGTGCATTTTTGAGCCCCACGAAGCTTGCAGATTTAGAAAATTGTCCCGGTAAATCATTTTCTATAGTTATATCCATCAATCGTACATACATATAACATACCTACATACTAGATTGATAGTTTTAACTATGCACATAGAAAATGAAGCGAAATAAACAATCGCCTTAAGCTAACACACACACAGCACACGTAGATGAAGAATCAGAAGAGGGGGATAATCCACTCGTATCTAGCAGTGCGCTCTAATGACGTTAGTATACACCTTGTCAAAGCTGACGGCGGCAACCTGTGCGATTTCAAGCGATAATTAGCCGAATAAACATAAATAAATAATTAACACGCTCTAAGTTACATAATTAACTGAAAAGAAACATAAATTCGGTATTTCTGTGCGTAAATATAATTTATGTTTCCGCGGACGGTATAATCTAGAGTGCTGTGCCTCAGATTTTTCAAATTTGAAGTTTTCAGCGGATAAACATAGACGTTCTTAACAAAAACTTAATTCGACAATTATAATGTAATAAAAATTACTATAAACAGTGAAGAAAATCATCAACTAAATTGTCATATTTGTTTAATTTGTGTTAATGTGTTCGTGTTATGTTTTAATTAATCTCTGTTAATTCTTAAATGTTACTAATTAATTTATTTTGTAACCCGTGTCTAATCCATCGATGGTTCGTTCATATGTTGTATATTTAAGAGTGAAATGAATTTACAACAGGTATGTGCTTTGAGGTGGTCCCTAATTAATGAAACAATACGTTTTATCAACATTTTATCAATATAACTGCTATTATTATTATTATCAATTATTGACAATGTTCTTATTTAAAAGACTTTTCGACCAACTACTTTTTAAGTCGTGTTTCTGGCATGGTTCGCCTACATATTTTATCTGAATTAGTTATTGTGTACTACATAACCTGAAAATTACGTGGTACATAATGTTGAATTTTCATTATCATTTTATAGAGTGTGGAATATCCCAAATGAAATAAATTCAGCATCTTAAGTATTGTGCTTATGCCGAAACACGTCAATTTTAGATTGAAAAATGACATCCTGCAACGTGAAAACTTTGCCCCCACATTAAACCCCCTTCGAATGGCTGTGGCAACCTCCAAATTTTTAAATAGGCAGTAGGAGCTTGTAAAACTTCATTTAAAAGATCTATTCATTCTCTATTTCAAATATTATATGGTTTTAAAATTTATTGCGGAAATTAACAGTCAAAAAATCATGATTGAACTTCGCTACAACACACTAAAATAGTCCTGCAAATTGAATCATAAGTTCCACATAGCTGTGATGATTTATTATCTTCAGAAAGACATTCTCATGGAATTTAGGGCACATGACTTGACCACAAAGAAAATATTTGTATTCTTGTACCCATAAACTTTTGAAACGTTATATTATCACCAAATCACCCCCCCATTCATCTCCTACCCCCTGCAGCGATTTTAACCAAAAACAAACTGAACCGTTCGTTTGTCGGGTGCTAACTGGATACCAAATTTGAAGATGATATCTCAATTCGTTCGAAAGTTATTGCGCCTACTAACAGGCAGACATACAAGCCGACAGACCGACCGACCGACAGATAAAAAGAATTCGGTCCATATTCAAGTTTTCTGTATATTTTAACACTTTTTACTTCGCTTTACCAAAAAAAATAATCGAAATTTATGTCACCGATATTCCATCCCCACAAATTCAACCCCTAATTTAATTTTAACACAGAATAGCAGATGTTGTATGAAATTGAAAGTTTTGTAAGAAACAAACTCTAAAACGTTATGTTAGTCGAGTTTTAACGAGAAACTGTCAATTTTCACCAAATCACCCCCCATTCATCCCCTACACCCTGTAGCGATTTTACCCGAAAACAATCCGAACCGTTTGTTTGTCGGGTGCTAACTGTATACCAAATTTGAAGATTATATCTCAATTCGTTCTAAAGTTATCGACAGGAAAAAAAAATATCTTTCCCAAATGATGTTTTCTATATGTTTTGGCCCCTTTTACAACGTTCAAGCGAAAAAAAATGTTTGAAATGTTTGTCGCCGATGCGTTGTGACGATGTGGAAGTAAAATTAATAACTAATCGCATTTCATTCTTGATAATGAGAAAAAATTAAAAAAACACATCAATCTAAATGTAGGAGATTTTCAAAATACATATATATCTTCTTGGCTTGGTATCATGGTAATCGGAAATAAAAATGTTTTCTAAAGTTAATCAACATCTGAGCCGTGATCGACCTAATCGTAATCGGTATTTTTCTTATTAAGTCAGTTAGATCGCCTGGTTTAGTTCTGTATACCATACTTTTGAATTTTGAAACCATTTCTTCAAATGAGCGCGAACTAGGCGCGCTAGAACCCATATCTACGGTCAGTTTCAATCAATTTATATATATATATATATATATATATATATATATATATATATATATATATATATATATATATAGTATTACATTTTTGTGACGGTAATAGTGTTATTTATCAAAAAATTGTGGGAAAGCCGTCAGTTGTAGAATAAAACTCTTTATTATAAGCCGAGCTTTCGGAAAAATGTATTCCTTTCTCAAGGCTACAACATGGAAAGAAAAAAAGTTTACAATTTACTTGGAACAAATATAAAAGTTTAAAATACTTACATATAACATGAGTTCTACTAAACTAATTATGTAATAACAAACATGAAAAGAAACCTTTTTATGAATTTGAGTGAAGTCGAAAAGTGCCAGACTGACATATAAAGCTAACCGTTGTCTAATTGAATTTGTTTTTTGTTTTTGTCTAGGAAATATAAATAGGGGTAGTGATTTCTAAAATGATTATCTTTCTTTAAGTTTATTAAATTGTCGTTAAAAGTAATTTCAAATTCACATTCTTTTATTACTTAAGGTTTCACAGTGTAAAATAGAAACATTACTAAAATTTATATTATGGCCAGTGTCGAGATTATGTTCTGACAGAGCGCAAGTTCTCTTTTGTAAACGTATGTCACTTTTGTGCTGTGTTAACCTATCTTTAAGGACTCTGCTTGTTTGGCCAATGGATCTTAAACTACAATTATTACATGGAATACAACATACCACTCCAGACACTTTGGAAATTTCATCCTTACTTTTGAGTTTACTGAAAATGTTATTAATTGTTTTTGAATATCGAAACGTTATTTTAAAATTAATTTCATCTTTTAATATAAACTTTAACCTATTGGAAATACTTTTAATGTAGGAGATTGATATGTAAAAAAAGTTAGATGTTTCCGAACTCGAAATTATATTGGTGTTATGTCTGTCAGATAAATTTGATACTGTTTGTAGAGAGTGTCTTGTATTGTAATGGTGATTGCTTGAACAATTGTTATAAATAACAATTGTAAATTACAATTATAAATAACTCGGCCTATAATAAAGAGTTTTAGTCTACAACTGACGGCTTTTCCACAATTTTTTGATAAATAACACTATTACCGTCATAAAAATTTAATACTATATGTGTATATATATATATATATATATATATATATATATATATATATATATATATATATATATATATATATATATATATATATTAGTTTCAGCTTCAACCGTCATTGTGCTTAATTTCACTAAAATATTTCCAGAAATTTCATTTTAAACAGACCCTTTCTCTGATGCTTTGGTGGTAGTTTTAGTTATGTTTATGGTTTAACGATCTATAATTTTTAACTAATTTTTGTAGAAAAAATTCGTTAATGAGGAGACCGCGACTTTTGAATTTTAAAAAGCTTTCTTCAAATGAGTGCAAACTAGGCCACCTAGAATCCATATTCGGGTTTAGTTTCAGTTTTAGTGAATTTTTATTTAAAAAATTCACTAATAGAGAGGTATCGATGGTGAGACTTTGCAAAAATTCTTTCAAATGAGCGCGAATTAGGACCCCTAGAACCCATATCCGGGGTCAGTTTGAATGTTTATATGTTTATATATATATATATATATATATATATATATATATATATATATATATATATATATATATATATATATATATATATATATATATATATATATATATATATGTATGTATCCGTCTGATAACTCAAAAAATAATTAACCGATTTAGATGAAACTCGGCAAGTGCCTTTCTTTTATTAATGGCTTGGATGAGTTCGTTGGCCAGGAAAATCGGACGGGGTTTTCCGGGAAAATTTTGAGTTTTCTTTCAAAAAAATTTTTTCCCCGAAAATTTCGATAAAATTTGGTCTACATATTGCTTTGGGAAATACCTAACTATGTGCCAAAATTCAGCTTTCTAGGGTTACAGAAAATTGAGCTATTCAAATTTGAAACATTTATGTTTAAATCATAAGTATGTGGTTGCTGTTGGTTAGTCAATGCTTCTGTTATTGTCATTGACTCATGAAATTCATTTTTAACTTTTAGAGAAATGTCAATAATACTGAATTCACTGATTGTTAATCATTGGAAGCATTTACGATTATATATAACCCTCTTGTAATTTATTATCATTTATCACCTCTGTATTATAATTATTTTTTTTCTTACAACTCGCAGCGTTTTTAGTCAATTGTTGTTATTAATAGTCAATAGTTTCTTTGCGAATACACACACCTTCCATTGACTTCTGCTTCTGCCGTTGTTACAGTCCTTTTATTTAGAGGTAGAGTTATAACCACTCATACAAACAGTGTTTTTTAACCACGTGGCTGGGGGACTGACCGAATTCATTCCCAGTTGCTGTTGATTTACTCATATTCTCTTAATATGTTTGAAGATGTGGTGTCTACTTCATTCCAAGTCACTACTAACCGACTATTTATGAAATCAAGTAAGTAAATTAAATCGATTGTCATAAAATATGTAGTCTATTAAGACAAGGGATAAAGAAATAAAACATATATAACTGTGCACATTTTGATTATATTTTAGGGTGCTTGAGAGAGGTATTGTCACAGCATAATATCTTATTAAAGTTCATTTGTAAATAGGTTTAATTTTTATATGTTTATATATATATATATATATATATATATATATATATATATATATATATATATATATATATATATATATATATATATATATATATATATATATATATATGATAACTCAAAAAATAATTAACCGATTTCGATGAAACTTGGCAAGTGCCTGTCTTTTATTAATGGCTTAAATGAGTTCGTTATCCAGAAAAATCAGACGGGGTTTTCCGGAAAAATTTTGAGTTTTCTTTCGAAAAATTTTTTTTTCTCCGAATGTAACAAAGCTGTTTTAATGAAATTTACTATATATGTTGCCTCAACCTTACTATGTACCAAAATTCAACTTTCTAAGTTTAGAGAAAATTGAGTTATTCAAATTTTAAATTTTCTTTCGAAAAAAATTTTTTTCTCCGAAAATTACAAAGTTATTTTAATGAAATTTTGTGGATATCTTGCCTTAGGAGAAACCTTACTACGTATTGAAATTAAACTCTCTAAGTTTATAGAAAATTGAGTTATTTAAATTTGAAGCATTTAATAAAAATTCACTACCATAACGCACTTGCTGCGTCCCGAGTTTTTTATCTGTTTACATATATTAACAGGGTGACGCATTTCTACGGTAAAGCTCAATATAATTGTTATTATACAAGATACGAGGAAAAGTTTTATACCTTAATTATAGGGTGTCTTGAGCTGCATTTTATAAAATTATGTTTACAATCACATGCTGGTCCATAAGTCGTTGGTTATAATTACAATTTTTTTTTCGAACAGTCTCGTACTATTGCATTTTGTATTTTTCTATTGAAATATGACGCAAGTTTGTAAGAAAAAAATCGAGAAGCAGTAAGTGCGTTTTGGTACAAAATTTTCATTAAATACTTCAAATTTCAACAACTCAATTTGCTATTAAACCCAGGGTTTGTTGGCTAGGAAACCAGAAACAATAAGTTATATTGATAAAATATGGTACATTGTTGCTACTATATAGGTTAACGGGTAACAGGATTGATGCCTGCTTGCATTAGAGAGACATATTTGCTATTAAAAACATTTTTATGAAAATTAACTTCCATAACGCACTTGCTGCGTCCATACTTTTTAATCTAAAAGGAAGGGTTTTCGTAATGTAATTCGGCATTGAAAATTTCGCATATAAGGTGTAGTCAGAGGGAAGATACATAAAAGTAGTATATGAAATCAGAATGACCACCAAGTTGCCTCAATGGATGCATCATATATATATATATATATATATATATATATATATATATATATATATATATATATATATATACAATATATATACAATATATATATATATATATATATATATATATATATATATATATATATATATATATATATATATATATATATATATATATATATATACAGTGTGGAACAGCCAAATGGAATAAATTCGATAACGGATAAATGAGGGCGTGTTGGGAAAAACGCTTGGACACGTCGATTTGTATTTTTAACTGCGCATCTTTTTCAAGAAAAAAAAATTATATAGGGTGCGTCATGTGACAGTGGCCAATACCAACTTTCTTATTTTAAATACAAGCCCCTGTATATTATTAATTTTTTGGATTCTTCAGAAAATTCTAGACATAATTCATGTACAATGTTCTATACCTATCTTCAACTGTTTCGGAAATATTAAGTATTTTCAGATTTATTACAAAAATTAACATTAAAAATAGAAAATTATTTTATTTCACAAATTCGCTACATTGCATTCAATACTTATTTCCCATTCAGCTCTTGATAATGAGAAAGTAAACAAAAACCATTCCTGCGTTTCTTTTTACTGATATGAAATGAAACAAAAACAAAAACAGTTTTCTTTCTGTTCGTATAAAACTCGTAGCCTTAGCAACTTGTTGTCTGCCTGCATGACAGTAGTGATTAGTGTCAGTGCTATTGTCGTTTGAATTTCGTTAACTGTACGTAATAATATCAGAAAAATGGTTCATTTAACAGAAATGCACAAAATAACCATTCTACAAATGATTGGTTATGGGGATAACACACGGACACAGATGGAAGTGTCTCGCTTATTTCACGAAAAATTTCCAAATTTGCCGCCTGTATCCCAAGGAACAATTAGCAAAATAGAAAAGCAGTTTCGCGAGCTTGGTCATGTGAGACAGATAAAAAAAGTAGCTGCCAATGCAGTAAGTGATGATACGAAATTGGATATTACGCTTGAGTTTCAAGAAAACCCACATACTTCTGGTCGACAAGCAGCCCAACTATTCAACGTTAGCCACACAGCAATTTTTCGAACATTAAAGGAAAGTAAAATGCATCCCTATAAAATGATACCAACTCAGAAGCTCATGGAGGACGATTTCGATAGGAGAACGTATTTTTGTGAACAAATGATGGCAATGTTAGATAACAATGTGATCCAATTAGAAGATGTTTTGTTTTCTGATGAGAGCACATTTACACTTCACGGTCATGTTAATCGTCAAAATTGCCGCTATTGGTCTAATGAGAATCCTCATTGGATGAGAGAGGAACATACGCAATATCCTGAAAAAGTTAATGTTTGGGCAGGAATTGTTGGAAATCATATCGTAGGTCCCTTTTTCATTGATGGCAACTTGAATGGGGATAAATATTTAGAACTGCTCCAAAATAATGTCGTGCCAACTTTGACAAAGTTATATCCAGATCCAGCAAACCCACAAGTTCCTGCCAATAAAATATGGTTTCAGCAAGATGGAGCACCGCCCCATTACCAAATCAATGTCCGGCAGTACCTGAACCAAATTTTTCCAAATCGGTGGATAGGGAGGCGCGGATCGATAGAATGGCCAGCACGATCTCCTGATCTGTCGCTATTAGACTACTTTTTGTGGGGATATGTCAAAAGTATTGTATACAAAACTAAGCCCCTCAACTTAGATGACTTAAAAAGACAAATCACGCTTGCGATTAGATCAGTCACGCCTGAGATGTTGAGTAATGTTAGAAGACATTTCTATACCAGATTAGCATGTTGCCAAGATGTTCGTGGCGAGCATTTTGAACATTTACTACATTGACATTAATTTTTTTTTGTTTTTTTAAATTATTAAGAAATAATCAGTATTTCTTATTAGAATTTGTGAAATAAAATAATTTTCTATTTTTAATGTTAATTTTTGTAATAAATCTGAAAATACTTAATATTTCCGAAACAGTTGAAGATAGGTATAGGACATTGTACATGAATTATGTCTAGAATTTTCTGAAGAATCCAAAAAATTAATAATATACAGGGGCTTGTATTTAAAATAAGAAACTTGGTATTGGCCACTGTCACATGACGCACCCTATATAATTTTTTTTTTCTTGAAAAAGATGCGCAGTTAAAAATACAAATCGACGTGTCCAAGCGTTTTTCCCAACACGTCCTCATTTATCCGTTATCGAATTTATTCCATTTGGCTGTTCCACACTGTATATATATATATATATATATATATATATATATATATATATATATATATATATATATATATATATATATATATATTCGGGGCTCTACACCGCGTATATTTAAATACTTTTTAACCTTCTATATTAGCGAATTTGTAATGACAATTTGTTAATAAAGATTCTTACATTTAAAGGCCTTTCAAAAACGTGTCAATTGGTTTTGTTTTTAAAACTGAAGGGTATTTTTTTACCAAAAAGCCCACCGCACGTTGAATATTGTGTTGCTACGTTTGCAGAATTAAGTTCACAGGGGAGTTACGAATTTTAGAAAAATAAAAGAATATGGAAAGCCGTCTGATATATGAATCATATTATTTATAGGTTGTTCTGACACTAAATTTATTACTCTTCTTATATTGGGCGCCAGTGTTTCTACATGGCAAATGGAAATATTTTTCACAAATATTAGCGTAAGTATGTGAAGAACTACACAAAATATTTCATTTAGAACAATTAATAATTTTCCTTTTAAGAGAAGTGAGAGCTGTAACTTCACCACATAAAAGGATAACACTACAAACAGCTTTTTCAGTGTTTGTAAATAAATCAGTTTAGTTTTCTGATAAGGCGTTAACCTATTTGGAGAAAGTGCGTCTCTTAGAATAGACAGAAATACAACCATTACGTGTAGAAGTATATGTAAATTAACGTATGTAAATATTTAATTGTCAACTTGTTCACATAACTTCAAATTGTGTTTATTTTGTCTGTTGGTTTTAATGACGTGATCGTTAAAAAAACCGTGGTGTATTGTGGTCCTTGAAAAAATTAGATAACGCGATCACTAATTAAATGTTTATTTTTAAATACTTACTCAAAACTACGATTCAGAAAACCATGTAGATTTACAAATCATTATCTTGTTTTATCATCATCACAGTTTAAAAGCGATGTCGCCTTGTTGACGTAACCACGTAGCCATGTCAGCAGTTATATGTATTTGGTTGTAGCTTCCGCATTTCATCAATGATGTCAGGTTTTCCAGAATATTTCCTCTTCATCTATTTTTAATCCTTTTAGCGAATCTTCATTAAGAAAAAGACTTTTGGACATTTTTTTTTCAAATGAGCGCGAACTGGGGACCCTAGAACCCATATCCAAGGTCCGTTTGAATTATATATATATATATATATATATATATATATATATATATATATATATATATATATATATATATATATATATATATATATATATATATGTATGTATGTATGTATGAAATTAACCTCTCGTGTGAATTTTAGATAATTCGGTTCACAAAATTGGGAGTTTTTTGAGTTTTGAATCGACTTGAGTGGTTAGAGTAGTTAGCTGACATGCGTAGAATAATGCATGCTACATGCATAAATCACACTTTAACGATAACCAAACAATACAAATAACAGGCGTAAAACATACTAGCCCAACTAGCGATCGAGAAGTCACGGCCACTAAAATCCCGAAAACCGTTTAAATCGTTTGTCAACAATTACGATGTTGAAGGGAGAATGGAAAAAGAAAGGAAATGGCGAAAGTACATCGAACCCCGGGTTCTGTTATGGGACTAAAAACAGCCAATAGGGATTTGACTGTGGGCGGACCCTTAAAATCGCAGGCTAATATCTATTTAATCTGCCTTTCCTTCCCCCATAACGGCCATCTTAGCACATTCGTCTCTTTCTTGGGCATTATGCCGAGGGATTTTATTTTGCAGAATTGTTTTGGCCACCGAGTTGAACTCCAGACGTCCATATTTCTTTTAAAATTATTTCTTTAAGCATCCCTATTGGCTGTTTCGGCCCTGTGGTGGGATCTGGGCTTGATGAACTTTGCGTTAGAATGATAGATCACAAGGAACTTAAAAAAAATGCCAAGTCATTGTTTTTTATGTGGAGATTATATAAATTTTTAAAATACACTATATTTGTAGCTTGATGAACGGCCCCAATTAAAGTTTTAGACTGAAAATTTGGTTATAGTGGAACAATCAAGGTTTAAGGAAGGAAATAAAGACATTTTTAAGGAACTAAGTATCGCTTGTATAAAGAAAATATGACGTTTCTGTCAAACCATGATTTGGTATGTTTCATATTATAAGAACATACCAAAGAACCAAATAAATATTGTAAACAAAATCGGCCCACGTCTCTATCAGAATGATTTTAAAACAGTTTGTTTTTATCTCTAAACTTAAAAATAAGACGCCATCTAAGATCAAAACAGAATGTGTCTCAAGTCACAATTTAATTAATTCTGTAATTAGTTGTTAAACTATTTTGTTTTTAGAATATATTATAAAATTTCCTGAGACAGCAAGTTGCCGTTTGTATAACTATCACGTAAACAATCAATTTATTTGCTAGCATCCGTGGTTTATTCGTAGAATGTTCCCCTGACATTCGGGCAGCACGGCTTCGATTTCCGCGCGATGCATGTAACATTTTGTTTTGTTTCACTTTAATATTTGGTAGAAGCAATAGTGTACAGCTTGGGTCCAAGATGTCGTTTTTCGAAACGAGTGGATAACTTTGTCGCCTTTGAGTTTAAAGTTATAATTTACAGCAGCCATTTTTTATTGTTAATATAAGTGAATTTTTAATAAGAAAACTCATTAATGGGGAATGTGTTTTTATAAAACTTCTTTTTTTTAGAAAAACCGCTTCGATTATGTTGACTAAAACGAAATCATCCAGGCGATCAATAAGGAAAAATGCCTACCACGTTTATAATTTGGCAGATACTTTTCTACATATGAATTAAGTTTTTTTCTGGAAAGCTTTTGTAACTTTAATGAAATGTGTAATAAAAGTTTCTTTTACAGATACTTATATTACCTAGATATGCCAAATTTGAATTTTCTAGCTTTATAGAAAAGTGCGTTTTGGGCAGGAGCTAGAACACAAGATACGAATATTTTTTTTCATAATAGAGAGATATCGATGACGACACTTTTGAAAAAATTCTTTAAATGAGCGCGAAAAACCTGGGCCGATTTTCCTGGCTAACAAACTTATTCAAGCCACTTGCAAAAGTGAAACAAACCGACATTTGCAAGTTTTCTGAAATAATAAAACGAATTTGGAATAAGTACTAGGTTTTGAGAAGTAGTGACCGTAAATAATTCTCCATGTGCCTCAACAGACGATTAGTAATCAAACCGAGAGAAGTCTAGACAAGGAAACTGTATATGCAGATGTTTCAAAAATAATACACTAATTCGTTCCTGTGTATAAATCTACCTTTTTCTTCAAAAACACACCCAATATCTTAGTAAATACTGGTTTTAGGTATAGGAAATACTTCATGTAACTAAAACACCATTTGTTGATGTATCGAAATTGATTATAATATACAGGCTGTTCCATTTGATTTTTTCGAGAAAACACGACTGCAGTGTTTTTACTCACTCGGTATACTGTTTTCAAGGAACTCTTACTGTATCAATTGAAGTTGAAAGAAGAACACTTTTTCAGATTTTTGGCATGATAGAGTGTTGCATACTGACATATTAATGAAGATACAGACCGTCAAATGTGCGTGATGTTTTAGAAAAGTGGCCATAACTTTTGAACGACTCTGTATAGACCCCATGAACCTGGAAGAATTGGCAAAACAAGAGGACTTCAAAAATGAAACAATCTACAGGTGTACCATTAAAAAAGTGAAGTTTGGAATGTATCTAACTTATGAAACATTCTGTATATGCAAAAATAATGTTAGTTCGTAGCAAACGTTAGTACCTTGCAACTTTTGTCCCTATTTTTTATTATTGTATAAAGGATATATTGAACTCGAACGCAGTGTTGGACCAGCCTGTATGTACACTGATTTTAGATTTGTGTTAACGTAATTCTAAACGGTATAACTTTTCCACCATCTTGATTGTATCTTTAGCCAACCTTTCGTTTTCCTTTGCGCTCAGCTCAAAATGAACATAATCGGATCCAAAAGAAAAATCCCATAAATCATACTCGGGCGGACATGCCGTGTATCAGTATCAAAAGATATCTACTGTCTACCGTTTCTATAAATACCACTCTAATTGAAAGAGGGTGCGGTACTTACTACCTGGTCAGTGACACAAGCTTAACCGATCAACGTCAAACCTGATAGGCGATTTGCCCATGTCTATAATAACTAGAACGTCACAGATTATTACACACAACTTTTACATTTTAATTTTTACTCTAATAAGTTCAAATACAGCTGATGTATATATTACAAAGATACAACCTTCACCTTCATTCGATTTATTCTCTCTGGTTGTCTTTTTGTCTTTCACTCTTACTATTATACTAACTGGGACACTTGAATTAAAACTGTGCTCGTTGTAGCCGGTAATTGTATCATTATTATTATTAATACTATTATTCCCGGCGTTTCTCACGTAATTGTTCTTAATTGTGTGTGGTATACAATACACACTTTTACATATTATGAGTGTCTATTGTTTTTAAATCGGTCACTTTTTCTTGTTTCATTAAGTGAATAGTATGGCGTAAAATCAGCGATTATTTCTTTCGAGAATATACAGGATGTGCAGCCAGGTCCTCAACGATGTATATTTTATAAACGACTCAATTTTTTTTAAAACGATGCAATATACAGGCAGTGTGGGAGTGCATGCAGACTACAATGAAAGTGGTGGAAGCGTGGACGGTTGATCAAGGGCTCCGGGTGGGCCCCGAGAAAGCAACCGTCGTGCCGTTTATGAGGAGGAAGTGCGACAGCCACAGAACTCTCACTCTATACGGTAGGAGTGTTCCAATGGCCAGGGAGGTAAAATATCTTGGGGTCGTATTGGACTCTAAGCTAACCTGGAATGGTCACATTGGAAAAATACTGCGTAAGGCAGTCATGACCTTAACCGTCACTAGCCGGCTATATGGAAAAATGTGGGGACTAAGACATAGTATGGCCCACTGGCTGTACACAAGGCTGGCCAGACCATCGTTAACATATGCGGCACTGGTCTGGTGGCCTAAGGTGACACAATCCAGTGCCAAACAAAAACTAGGCAAGATCCAAAGGATGGCTTGCCTAGGCATCACAGGGGCCATGTCTTCAAGCCCAACAGCCGCCATGGAGGTGTTGCTGGATCTGCCCCCCCTACACTTAGTTATTACGGGGGAGGCCAGACTAGGACTATACAGACTAGCCTGCAATGGTAGACTGAAGATCAACCCAGGCTTCAGGGGCCACTGCAAAATTCAGGATATCGTGAAGGAGCCCATGCTTGAAATGAGGTGAGACTTCGCGAGCCCGCGAATGTGCAGGGAAAATAACTTTACAGTGAAAATCCCCGACCACGGGGCATGGCGGGAGGAGATGCCGGGCATACCACGGGACGCGCTCGTCTGGTTCACGGATGGATCCGACGGGGAGCGTGGGACGGGGGCAGATGTTTACTCGAAAGGACCGAGGATAAGTCAGAGTATTTCCCTCGGAGCCCATGTAACGCTGTTTCAGGCCGAAATGTACGCCATCCTGCACTGTGTGCGGGAGAACAATAGGAGGGGCTACACCAACAAGCGGATCCCCATAGCCACAGACAGCCAGGCAGCCCTTAAGGCACTAAATAGCCCACGGGTAAATTCCTGGCTGGTGAGTGAGTGCCGAGACGAGACGAGCGACCTGGCTGGGTAGAATGAGGTGACCCTCATCTGGGTGCCGGGTCACTCCGGGGTCAAAGGCAATGAAGAAGCTCGCGAAGAGAGGGTCAGCAGTACCATTTATGGGACCAGAACCGGCTCTGAGCGTGCCAGGGGAGCCATTAAGTCCTGGGTCAGAAACCAACACAAGGTGTACTGGGCGGACTGTCCAGGGCTCAGACATGGGAAGTCAATAATTGACGGACCCAGTTCAAAGAGAGCTGTGGAGCTGCTAAATCTTAGCAGAGGACAGCTCAGAAACACAACAGGTCTCTTGACGGGACACATGACCGTCAAGAAACACCTGCATAAAATGGGGCTGTTCGAAGGGGACCTCGCATGCAGACTCTGCGGCGAGGGGGAGGAATCAGCCCAGCACATCTTGTGCGAGTGTAAAGCTCTGAACCGCAAAAGACAACAGATCTACGGTCAGTCTAGACCGGAGACAGAGCATTATAAAACTTCACCCTACCAATCGCTGTGCAGACTAGTTCAAGGCACAGTGATTTTGGAATGGGTGGAGTAAGACTAAGGGAATGCACAATCAACCAAATGTTGCAGTGCTATCGGGGCGGCAAGGCTGCGGACGAGCCCTGAGGGGGAAAAATATATACAGTATGTGTGATTTTTCGGCTAAAATATTTTGATAATTCCGCCATTTCCGGTTATGTCGGAAGTGGATGCCATATTTGTTATTTCAGGTCGAACGACCTCATTTTTATTATCGCAATCGGTTCTTATGAAATCTTAGGTTAGCAGTTAGATGTTCATAGGAAGGAAATCACTACTCTGACAATTTGAATTACTCACATCATACGTACGCGCAAATGGCAGGTTGAATTTTTTAGTAAATAGGTTAATAAATTTTCCTTTAATAAAAATAGATTAGTAAAAATTAGGATAGGTATATTAAGAACGTGGCTGAATATAACGGATGCACTGCTTGCCTAGTGCAGAAATTTCTTAACTAATATTAAAATTCTCACTACTATAATTTTGACATTTTACTTGAATATAGAGATTAGCTGGTGTAAAGTATTTACGAGCCCGGAAGAGGAAACCTAATTTCTTAGCAGCCGCTTCTACAATTGATGTGACATGTTGGTGCCAATTGAGATTTCGAGTGCCAATTGAGATTTCGATCCACAGAAATGCCAACAAGTGAAAAGGACTCATTACTTTGAATAACTTGATTGTTCATTGTGATGGGTCTAGGGCTGGTGTATCTCTTATGAGATAGAAAGCAAGACTGAGATTTGGTGGAGTTGAATTGTACAAGATTTCTACTTCCCCAGTCTAATATTTTTTGGAGATCCACAGAGACAGAACCCTCCATGAGTCTGCGATCCTCATCTAATTGGGCTAAAGGGACAGGCTTAGAATATTGTATATTTGAGTGGAGGGTGCTGTCGTCCGCGTAATTGTTTACTGGGTTGGATGTGTTAGCTCCTCTCTAGCACATCCAACCCAGTAAACAATTACGCGGACGACAGCACCCTCCACTCAAATATACAATATTCTAAGCCTGTGGATAAGATACAAAGTAGGGGCTAAATCTGAACCTTGAGGGACTTCTGGATTAATTGGATACAGTTTAGAGGAATGGCCCTTCACGACAACAGAAATACCGGTTTGAGAGGAAATTTCCTGCCCAGGTACATAGTTTTGGTGGTAGGGCATAGGCAGGAAGTTTATTAAGCAGCGCTGCGTGCCAGACCTGGTCGAATGCTTTGGATATGTCTAGAGCGACAATCTGGGATTCACCTTGTAGTTCCATAGACTTGCCCCAAGAATGGGTGACAAAGGAAAGTAGTCGTGGATTAGACTGTGTTTTTGAAGATATTTTAGTCATTCGGTGTTTATATTCTTTTCCATCACTTTATAGACGACTGAAAGGAGAGAAATAGGCCTATACTTGCGAGGAAGCGCTTTGGATTCTTTCTTGGGGACGGGTTGTACTTGAGCAGTTTTCCAGTTACTAGGGAATATGCCTCTATTGTAAGATGTCTGAAACAGACGAGTCAGGGCAGGAGCAAGTTCTGGTGCGCCTTTTTTGAGAACATTTGCTGGGATCTCGTCAAGGCCAGAGGCTTTCCTGGTATTAAGAGAAGAAAGCAAGAGTTTGTTTGAACTACTCTCAAGCGTCTAAGGCAGAGTACCTGCACATCATTTAAACACAGTTGTTGTAGAATTTTCCACCCTCTGATGTCGCTCGCGACGCGATTGTCAGGTTTTTAAAATTTGTTGTAGCGATTGTGGTTCTTCAAGTGTGATTTAACATTAATTGTTTAACTAACAATTTTTTTATGGAAACCCATTCTTATGAAAATTCGGTACCATAACGCAACTGCTACGTAGTGGCTTTTTCCTGCCATTAGCTAACGGTTTAAAAATTTATGAGAATTTAAAGTATACCTCTAGCTTCATAATAACCCAATAATTTAAGGCATCTTTGTCAGTCTCCTTATTTCCCATGCGTCGTACGTTAGTTTTTATATTAACATAACAAAATTGTGTCCAGTCGTGTCTCATAAAAAACAAAGTATAAATGTGACAGCATATTGGAAAACTTTTCTTTGCAAAGGATCAACTTATTAGATAGCTGTTGGACAAATTAGGGATGTGTTCAGCTCTCGGAATCTTTTCTGGAAATGTGCCGTCTGTCAGCTTCTGTTCCTTATATTAAATTCTTAAACAGATTTGTACGTTTGCTTTGTTCTTGGTGATATAAAATTGCGTTTTCGCTAGCCTCAGAGTTTTGTATCTCTAAAATGATAGAAAATTAGAAACTAACCAGCAAAAAAGATCTAATCCTTAAAAAGTTATGTTTTTAGTGAATTTTCTTAAAAAAAATTCACTAATGAGGAGATCCCGACTTATGAATTTTGAAAACATTTCTTCAAATGACCGCGAACTAGGCCCCCTAGAACACATATCCGGGGTCAGTTTCAATTTTTATATGTTTATATATATATATATATATATATATATATATATATATATATATATATATATATATATATATATATATATATATTTATATATTTATATATATATATATATGTATCACACCGATAACTCAAAAAATAATAGGCCGATTTTGACTAAATTTGGTGGAAAAATTCCTTTTGCAAATGGCTTGGATAAGTTCGTTAGCCAGGAAAATCTGACCAGGTTTTCCCGGAAAATTTTGTGTTTTCTTTCGAAAAAAATTTATATCTCCGGAATTAACAAAGTAAGGGCAACCAAATTTGGTACGCTAGTGAATATCCTTATAAGTAATCTACCTACCAAAATTTAGCTATGTAGGTCAAAAGACAAAAAAGTTATAGGCATTTAAAGAAAAATAAATTGGGGTTTTCCTCAAAACGTCAAAGTTGCGATTTAAAACGTCAAAATCGGCAACATTTAGGCAAAGAACTTGAATCTAATACGGGATAGGGAAATCAAATGTCTCAAGAAGGATGTTTTACAAAGTCTGAAGTCTTAGTTTCAACCGTCATTGTCCTTCATTTTACTAAAATGTTTCCAGAAAATTCATTTCAAATAGACCCTTACTCTGATGCTTGGCAGTAGCCTTAGCTATAGAGTTTATCGTTTAATGGTATATAATTTTTGTCGAATTTTCGTCAAAAATCAATAAAGCTCAATATATCCGTTATTATACAAGATATGAAGAAAATTTGTATATATTAATTATAGGGTGTCTTGAGCTACATCTTAAAAAAATATTTCTACAATCACAGGATGGCCCATAAGTCGTTGGTGATACAAATTTTCTTCTTTTTTTTTAATCAAACACGCCTTATGTTATTGCATTTTTGAATTTTTCAGCGATGCATGTTTGTAAGAAAAGAAATTCGGGACGCAGCAAGTGCGTTATGGTAGCGAATTTTCATTAAATGCTTTAAATTTGAATAGCTCAATTTGCTATTAACCTATAAGGTTGACCAAGAAACGAGTTTTTCCGGGAACACTTTAAGTTTGCTTTTGGAAATTTTTGTACATTTTCACACAATAAAGTTATTTTTATGAAACATGGCACATTGTTTTTACTATATAGGTTATACTGGTAACCAAAATTGATGCCTGCTTTCTTAAAAAGGAAACACACATATTTGCAATTCAAAACATTTTTATGAAAATTCACTACCATAACGCACTTGCTGCGTCCAGAGTTTTTTTCAGTGTGCACAGAACGTAGTAGATACTATTTGTTTTATTTATGCAAATTCTTATCTATGTGGGACTTTCAAAACGTTTCTTCAAATCAGCGCGAACTAGGGCCTTCATTTTACTAACATATTTCCAGAGACTCATTTCAAATAGACCCTTTTTCTAACGCTTTGGCAGTAGTTTTAGTTAAGTTTATGGTTTAAAATAATTTTTAGCTAATTTTCGGAGAAAGAATTCGTTAATGAGGAGACTGCGACTTTTGAATTTTAAAATAAGTGCAAACGCCCGCTAGAATCAATATCCGGGTTTAGTTTCAGTGAATTTATCAATATTTTGATAAAATATGGTACATTGTTTCTACTATTAGTACGGGATCCGGCTGCTAAATTAGTACATTAATAATCTAGATTATCAAGATTTAATTTTTAAGTATTTTTACAACTAGGAGAAGTCACTTTTCATCAGGTGCCAATTAAAAATTACCCGCCAGTATTATTAATTAAAATATAAATAATTTACTTTTAGAGAAACATTTCGTTAACATCTTACGGAAATAAAACCTACACAACTTCACAACAGTGTATTTAAAATATCTGAAACGTCATAGTTGCTGCTGATTGCTTAACCGCTACCTCTACGCAGCCAGGTGTAAACAGGTATAATTTTATTAAAACTTTTCGTACTTAACGTACACTCATTCCATTTATACCACATTAAAGCTCATTTTTTTCTGTAGTTAATGATATAAAGGTGCCTATATAAAATAACCCGCAAATCAAATTTTCCTACCCTAAAAGATGCTAGGTATGAAAAATAAAGTGACAGAGAATGATCGCGCGACGCTACTTGTTAGACAAGGATGCTCAATGCCAGCTAAACGTATTTTTTGAGCTATTGCGCATGCTCCGATAAATAGGGTTCTCAACCAACGATCTAAGTAGTAATAAAAAAATTCTGGACGCAGCAAGTGCGTTATGGTAGTGAATTTTCATTAAAATGTTTTTAATAACAAATATGTGTGTTTTTTTTCAAGAAAGCAGGCATCAAATTTGGTTACCAGTATAACCTATATAGTAAAAACAATGTGCCTTGTTTCATCAAAATAACTTTATTGTGTGAAAATGTACAAAAATTTCCAAAAGTAAACTTAAAGTGTTTCCGAAAAAACACGTTTCTTGGTCAACCTTATACGTTAATAGCAAATTGAGCTGTTCAAATATGAAACATTTGATCAAAATTCTCTACCATAACGCACTTCCTGCGTCCAGAATTTCTTTTCTTACAAACATGCATTATATTTCGATTGAAAATGCAAAAATGCAATAACATAAGGCGTGTTTGATTTAAAAAAAAAAGGGAAATTTGTATCACCAACGACTTATGGGCCATCCTGTGATTGTAAAAATATTATTTTAAGATGTAGCTCAAGACACCCTATAATTAATATATACAAAATTTTTTCATATCTTATATAATAACGGATATATTGAGCTTTATTGATTTTTTACGAAAATTCGACAAAAATTATATACCATTAAACGATAAACTCTATAGCTAAGGCTACTGCCAAGCATCAGAGACAGGGTCTATTTGAAATGAATTTTCTGGGAATATTTTAGTAAAATGAAGGACAATGACAGTTGAAACTAAGACTTTAGGGTTTGTAGAACATCCTTCTTGAGACATTTTATTTCTATACCCCGTATTAGATTCAAGTTCTTTGTCTAAATGTTGCCAATTTTGACATTTTAAATCGCCACTTTGACGTTTTGAGGAAAACCCCAATTTATTTTTCTTTAAATGCCTATAACTTTTTTGTCTTTTGACCTACATAGCTAAATTTTGGTAGGTAACTTACATATAAGGATGTAAACCTGCTTGCCAAATTTGGTTGCCCTTACTTTGTTAATTCCGGAGATATAAATTTTTTTCGAAAGAAAACCCGGGAAAACCTGGGCAGATTTTTCTGGATAACGAACTCATCCAAGCCATTTGCAAAAGGATTATTTTCACCAAATTTAATCAAAATCGGCTCATTATTTTTTTAGTTATCGGTGTGATACATATATATATATATATATATATATATATATATATATATATATATATATATATATATATATATATATATATATATATATATATATATATATATATATAAACATATAAAAATTGAAACTGACCCCGGATATGTTTTCTGGAGGACCTAATTAGCGCTCATTTGAAGAAATTTTTTCAAAATTCAAAAGTCTGGATCTCCTCATTAGTGAATTTTTTTAAAGAAAATTCACTAAAATGACTGGACTCAGATGCTTATCGGAGCATGCGCAATAGCTCAAAAAATACGTTCAGCTGGCATTGAGCATCCTTGTCTAACAAGTAGCGTCGCGCGATCACTCTCTGTCACTTTATTTTTCATACCTAGCATCTTTTAGGGTAGGAAACTTTGATTTGCGGGTTATTTTATATAGGCACCTTTTTATCATTAACTACAGAATAAAATGAGCTTTAATGTGGTATAAATGAAATGAGTGTACGTTAAGAACGAAAAGTTTTAATAAAATTATACCTGTTTACACCTGGCTGCGTAGAGGTAGCGGTTAAGCAATCAGCAGCAACTATGACGTTTCAGATATTTTAAATACACTGTTGTGAAGTTGTGTAGGTTTTATTTCCGTAAGATGTTAACGAAATGTTTCTCTAAAAGTAAATTAATTATATTTTAATTAATAATACTGGCGGTTAATTTTTAATTGGCACCTGATGAAAAGTGACTTCTTCTAGTTGTAAAAATACTTAAAAATTAAATCTTGATAATCTAGATTATTAATGTACTAATTTAGCAGCCGGATCTTAGACTATATATAGGTTAACTGGTAACCAAACTGATGCCTGTTCGCATTAAAGACATATTTGATATCAAAAACATTTTTATGAAAATTAACTTCCATAACGCACTTGTGCGTCCAGACTTTTAGCGATTTTTTTTTTAATTCGCTAATGATGAGATCTGTGTTTGTTTGTTTATATATATATATATATATATATATATATATATATATATATATATATATATATATATATATATATATATCCGACCGTAACTCAAAAAATAATAGACCGATCTTGATCAAATTTGGTGAGTACCTTCCTTTTGCAAGTGGCTTGGATAAGTTCGTTAGCCAGGAAAATCGGACCAGGTTTTCCGGAAAATGTTGTGTTTTCTTTCTAAAAAAAATTCATATCTCCGTAAATAACAAAGTAAGGCCAACCAAATTTGGTACTCGTGTTTGTATAATAAAGAGCGAACTCTCTACCAAAATTTAGGTCTCTAGCTTATGGGCAGTTAAAGAAACAAATTTTGGAGTTTTCCTCAAAACGTCAAACTCGCAATTTTAAACGACAAAATTGGCAATGGTTAGGCAAAGAACGTGGAACAAATACCGATTGTGGAAAGAAAATGTTGCAAGAAGAGTGTTCTGCAAACCCTTAAGCTTCATATTCAACTGTCATTGCCCTTCATTTTACTAAAATATTTACAAAATATTCATTTCAAATAGACCCTTTCTTTGATGCTTTGGCTGTCAGTTTAGTAAAGTTGATGCTTTTTTGGATATTTATTTGTAGGTTTAGTGAAGTTTATGGTTTAACGGTTAATAATTTTTTAGCTAATTTTCGTAGAACAAATTCGTTAATGCATTTTTGCATTTTTTTTAATCGAAATATGATGCGTTTATAAGAAAAAAATCTGGACGCAGTAAGTGCGTTTTGCTAGCGAATTTCCGGTAAATTTGCGGATTAGCTCCCGAACGCTTTTCAAAAAACTGTTTTCAGAAACTTGCCTAGACCCCCCCCCCCTGGATGCAGAAACCCCAAGAAAAATTTCTTGTTCACACCCCCTAAGGAAGTTACGGGACCAGGAGTGAATAGGGGTGCTGGTCGGGGTAGGTAGTAAAAAGGAAATATGAGCAGAAAATGCGAATAAAACGGGCTTGAAAGTTGTCTTTTTCACATCTTGAAGCCATATCCCCCTTAAACCCTGCCTACGCCGCACAGCACCCCTATTCCCCCAGGTGCCGTAACTTCCTTGTCGGGTATGAACAAGAAATTTTTCTTGTGGCTTATGCAACGAGGGTGGTTGTATGCACGCGATGGGGGAAGGAAAATCCCCACGACGAAGCAGCCACCCCCAACCCTACCGCAAGTCGAATCGCGGGGGAGGTTTGCTTCGTCGTAGGCATTTTCCTTCCCCCCTCATTAGGCGGAGTTTAATGGGGATATGGCTTCAAATAGACAGCTCTTAAGCAGTTTTCTTCGCTTTTTCTGCTCATATTTCCTTTTTACTACCTACCCCGCCCAGCACCTCTATTCACTTCCAGTCCCGTAACTTCCTTGGGGAGTGTGAACCAGAAATTTTTCGTGTGGTTTGTGCATCCAGGTGGGGTCCTTGTAATAGTTCTGAAAACAATTTTTTGAAAAGCGTTCGGGAGCTAATTTGCAAATTTACCGAATTTTCATTAAATCCTTCAAATTTCAATAACTCAATTTACTATTAACGTAAGCTTTGTTGGTTAGAAAACCAACATTTAAGTTTATTTTCGGAAAATTTTTGTATATTTTCAAACCATACGTAATTTTGATAAAATATAGTACATTGTTTCTACTACATAGGCTATACCGATAATCAGATTGATGCCTGCTCGCATTTGCTATTACAACATTTTTATGGAAATTCACTTCCATAACACATTTGCTGCATCCAGACTTTTGATAAATGTTTATATATATATATATATATATATATATATATATATATATATATATATATATATATATATATATATATATATATATATATTCAAACAATAAATTGTTTCTACTATATAGGCAACCAAGATGCCTTCTTTCATCAAAGAAAGACATTTGCTATAAAAAATATTTTAAAGAAAATTCGCTACCATAACGCACTTGCTGCGTCCAGACTTTTGAATATGTGGAGTTTATGTTTCCCACTCTTTAAATGACCTTCATTCGAAAATTTAACATGGTGAGGTATCAAAATTTTGATGGTACCGTGTAGACAATTCATCGTTCTATTAAGATTAAAAAATGGGGGTTTCTATTTTTTTTTAAATGTCGATGACGCCAAATTTGAAAAGCAGGAGTGGGAAAAATGTGAATTTTATGAAAAAATGTGTATTTTTGAAAATGACCATTTCGTTAAAACATAAATCGTGCAAATTTTATTGAACTTATCCATCGTTTTGCTGCTCACTGTATGTAAATGAATGTTTGTTTTTTGCGTATGCATTCCTCTACCATCCAACCGATTGCGACAAAACTGGGATGAGTTGTTGTCCACACGCCTGGGAAGGATCTGAGTTAATAAAACTATTTTTCTTTCTTTCAGTGGCATTGCAACGCATGCCGGGTACTCCCTAATTATGAATAAATAATAAGTAAATAAATCATAGAACGTCTACAATCATTGTGTAGGCATATTTGGGTGCATTCTAAAACTTGAAACAAACACCTCCCAAAAGAAATATAAAATAGAAATTTGTTAACTTGTCCCAATTGCCCAAAAACACAACTTATTATGTTATTTTTAATTTTACATTCTTTTGATTAAAATCAGCCTCGGAACACATGGTGAGAGTAAAAATAATATAGTGATAGACATATCAGACATAAATATTACATATTCAGCATTGAAAACAAAAGAAGTGTATTACTAATACAAAGTGTGAATGTACACTACAGCATACATATGAGAAATCAGTAGAATGGGTCGTCAGAATTCTTATAAGCCAGCCGAGCATAATAAGTGCTATTCTCTTCATTCTTCAAAGCTCTGTAACATTTAGGACTTTCACTTGACGGCGGCTAAAGGCGGCCCCCTTTTCAACAGTTCTACTGTCGTGAATAGAAAGACCCCTTCAGGTGATTTGCAGGTTCTCATGATCTTATTACATTGCATTGTTCCACTGTAGATCACTTGTAGCTACTAATACTTATTTAGGAAAGATCTTCTTGAAAGTATTAAACGTTCTTGCATAAATGGAGATACACGATACACAGTAAGTTAATTGATACCGCCTGAATAAAAAGACAACAGATAACATGTACAAAATGTATTGTTCGTACTATACACCACCGCTCTAAAGTGTACTATCTGTTGGCGTAGCTGCCGTAGAAATCAAGGTGTGCTTAAATACAGATATAGAGACTGGTTTCACATAGTAAGGGCAACAACATTTAATGAATTAAAAATGCTGCGGGAGAAAGCTTATTGTCTAGTCCTACTGAGTCACAAACAGATTAATCCCACCCTCACTAATTAACTAGCTTTGTTAACTAGCGCTGAAGAAGATGTTGAAATGTGGTCTGTATGTGGACTGTATTTCAACTGTAGGTAGGTTGGAAGGAAGTCATAACTCAGAGGGACTTCAGAATGAACTGGGAGGGAATGAATTGAGAACTCGTGAGGAGCTAAATTGAGAACTTTGAAGGAAAGAACTCTGGAAGAACTTGGAAAGAAGTGAGAACTCAGAAAGAACTGAGGAGTAACTGGGAAGGTTGAGATCTAATAGAACTGAAAAATATTCGGCGAGAGAGGAAGGCTGTTATGGCGTTTTTTTTTTTCACCAAAAATTTGACGTAACGTCGGTATATGCAGGGAATTCCTATATATTAATTTTCGAAATATAGTTATAAATATTTAATGCAGCTAAAGCTATTAACTGAAGAAAGGAAACTAGCAAAGTAACTCCTCCATAACCATTGTCTGGCGGTAAAATAAATGCAGATTAACTAAGGAGAATTGATTATTCATGTAAAGGAGATTTAGAGAACAAAACGTGCCGCCAATTTGCTAAAATCGGAATTTCCCCAAAGGGATTAAGTCAGGTAGAAGGTTGCGAATAAAAGCAGTAACAATCATAGTAATAATAATAATAATAATAATAATAATAATAATAATAATAATAATAATAATAATAATAATAATAATAATAATAATAATAATAATCATAATATAAGTTTATTAAAAAAAGTCTGGATGCAGCAAGTGCGTTATAGTAGCGAATTTTCATAAACATGTTTTTAATGCCAAATATGTATTTTTTAATGAAAGGCGTCAAATTTGGTTAACAGTGTAACCTATATAGTAGAAGCAATGTATCATATTTCACCAAAATAACTTTATTGTTTGAAAAAGTACAAAAAATTTCCGAAAGTAAACAAAAACAGTTCCCGAAAAAACTGATCGGATTTTTTGACCAATGAATCTCATTATGCTATTTACACACCTGCCAAGATATAATTCATAAACAGCTTGACAAAAATGACAAAATTTTTTCATGTAGATTTCTCCCAAAAAAATTCGCCATTTTTTTTTACAAAAATTGTCTTTCAAAATTATCAACATTTAAAGAAAAATTACAAAAAGATAATTGTACGGAAACATTGAAAACAATTTCTGCAGACACTGACTAAATATTTTTACACGAAAATTTCCTGAAAAGTACATCAAATACAAATTATATACCTTATCGGTAATTAGAATTGAAAAAGAAATAAACTGTAAAAAAGTTTTTTTTTAACTTTTCATGGAAATTTAACCAGTGCAAGTAAATTAACAAATGTTCGGGATGTAGCAAGTGCATTATGGCAGTGAATTTTTATAAAAATAATATATTATAGTGATTTAGTCTTGTATTAAAAGTTATAAAACATTATTTTATTTAATTAGGAACAGTAGAAAATGGGGTAAAGAAGGGCAAACAAAAGCATGATTTCTTAACATAAATATTTATACACTCATTTGGATACAAAACTCAAACAAAACAATTGATAAACAGGAAATATACTCAACAAAAAATACACCAGAAAGCTGAACATAAAAAATTCCCGTGGTTCGTGCATTGAAGGTGATTGTATGCATGCAGAAGGGGAAGAAGAACCCCTAGGAGGAAGAGGGTTTCCGCGCCCTCACTCAGAAACACGGGGGGTTCTCGTTCCCTAGTGCATGCATCCAACTACCTTTAAGCACAAGAAAAATTTATTGGGATGAACAACCCTCAAGAAAGTTACTGGACCTGGGCGAATATGGGTGTTGTGCGGGGTAGACAGGGTTTAAAGGAGGTATTGCTTCAAAATGTGAAAAACGCATCTTTTCAAAGTCCGACTATTTGGTTTTTTAGCCTTTTAGGCTCATGTTTCCTCCCCGCCCAGTACCCCTACTCATTCATGGTCCCTTAACTTTCTTGGGGGTTGTTTGCAACAAATTTTCCTTGTGGCTTGTGCACCCAAGGAGGGTTCTAAGCATGTTTCTGAAATAAAATTCTAAAAACCCTCTGTACAGTAAACTGTTTATTTACCGAAGTTACATTCCAGTTCGTCGCCTATATCTTTTTCAGATAATATCGAATACAGCACCGAAGTGAATAAATTCACTTGCTGTTTCACTTCTTTTTTATTTTTATATTACATATTTACGCACAAGCTAAGTAAGTATAATGTAGGGGGGCCCTTAATTACCATTGGGGCTACACAAACTTAAAACTAGAGAAGACATTTAGATCGTGTCTAACTGTGTGTACACAAAAATTAGTAAAATACATTTATGAAATCTTATAAAAAACAACAGTTTTACGATATTATTTGAAATAAACCAATAAGAATACGTTTCGCGGCGATTTCATTATTTGCGATTGTATGAATCTAGTCCAAGACTACACTGAAATCCGGTCGACGCCGCAAGCAAGCAGCTTGTAAATTAAGCTCGATAGGCTTGGACGGTTAACAAACGTAGGTATGTCTAATTTTAATCGGGAGACTGTACCTTTTTGAAACGGGAGACTGTACCTCTTTGAAACATACAATATGAGAAATACAGAAATACGCTTTAAAGTACTATTTATTAAAAAAATATGGACCAACTAACCTGCGAAATCATGGATAATAAAAATGATGGATCTAGTAACTTGTCTATCAGTTCCGCTCTCATCTTGTAAGCAGGTTTTGATACTTGCATAGAACGTTGACGCCCATGGTACTAAATTTAACACAACGAACCTAACAAATATTGTCTTCCGCATGAGACAAACTATAAAAATGTTTATACTGTTACTATCAGTACATACTGCATTAGTTATTTTTTCCGGTTATACAATAATAACAATAATGTCTATAGGGTCCTGTTTTCGTGGCTCAATTAGGAAACATTAAAAACCGAGTGTTAACACTGCTCTGAGAATATGATTTATTGACAAACTGATTTTCTATTTTACGCAAAATTGTATTGTTTTAAGTCATTAACTCACAATTTTCATTTATAACCATCGTCCAATATTGATTTTCAATATTTATATCCATAAGTACACTTGGAGAGCCCAAATCACCACAACACATTTTAAAAAGACCTGACGATCGTTTCACTAACCAAGTTAGCGTCATCAGAGGATGAAACATTCTCAGTCGCATGCTAAGATTTGGCGAAAACATTGTCCCGGTATTAGGAAAGAAATGGGCCAGGGTTGACAAGTTACAACATTGTTAGTTGTCTCCATCTATAACATTTTGTGTTAACTAGAGCTGTCGTGACGACATACTACCTGATTCCGCAGCGATACGGCGTCCCTGTCGTACATTTCACAATGTTCTACACTCTGACATCTTGCAATGATACTTGTAACTTCCATTGTTTAGATTTTTATCCACCATCATCTGTCTTTGTCCAACATTGTAGATATTGCATTACAGAATGTGGAGTGATGTGGATTATTTTAATATTAATTTCGAACAACTTTATTTTTCTTTGATCAAAAGACTTGAAAATTGGTACACAACCACGGTTGTCTATCTTCTTTTAAGTTGTAGATTTTCGTTTCAATCACTTAAATAATTTCAGAGCGTTTTAAAAAAGAAATTAATTTTTTGTTAAGAAAAATTTGGCGTTAAGATCTGATGAAGGAACTCATCCAAGCCATTAACAAAATGAGGGTAATTCCCAAATTTGGTCCAAATTAATGAATTAATGAATAAGAACGAAGTCTGTCACTTTGAAGTTTCATGTGACATTTGTGAAAATAATTTATCAACTACTTCATGAAAATATAGAAAATCCGATAAAATTAATTACTTCTTACCTTTTTTGTGCCAAAGTTATTTTAAATACGGGCGGTTTTATTTGAGAGCGCATCTCGTTTTTTTTTTGACGAATAAGATAAACGAAAACATCTTTAAACGCGCATTTGCATGGTACTCTGCTATCTATTGGTAAAAACGCCATATCACAATTTTTGATATGTGCCAAAAACGTAAAAAGTTGCAAGACAATTTATATAACTCTGAACTGAAGAGTACTGGGTTCGATCACAGGGTTCCCCTTTCACTTTTTTAGTACAAACTGTTACATTAACATCAATCGAGGTTGTGGCATTGTATCTGAGCAAGTTGAATGTCTGTACGTTCCGCCCTTCGGAGGGGGACGTAAAGCCATCGGTACCGTGTCCATGCGATGTTGGGCACGTTAAAGATCGCTACCCTTCCTACAGAAAGGCAGGGGTTCGGCAAAATTTCTATGATAATGAGGTGAAACTACTCCTGGAGTAGGCGATTGTCCATAGTCAGGGAAATAGACCGACGTTAAAGAAACAAAGCCATACATACATAATTCAATCGAAAATGCAAAAATGCAATAACATAAGGGGTGTTCCATTAAAAAAAAGGCAAATTTTTATCACTAACGACTTATAAGCCATCCTGTGATTATCACAATTATTTTATAAGATGCAGCTCAAGACACCCCATAATGAACGTGAATAATGTTTCTCGTATCTTGTATAATAATTGATATATTAAGCTTTACGTTGCAATGTGCCACTCTGTAGGTATATGTGTAAACAGACAAAAACTAAAATTGACCCCAGATATGGATTCCATAGCGCCTAGTTCGCGCTCATTTGAAGAAATATTTTCACAACTGATAAGTCGCTGTCTTCTCATTGGCGATTTTTTTCTACGACAATTCGCTAAGAGTCATATTAAACCACACACTCTATAACTGAACCTATTGTCAATGCATCAGGTAAAGGGTCTGTCTAAAATTAATTGTCTGCAAATATTTTAGTAAAATGAAGGAAAATGGCGATTGTAGCTGAAGACTTTGTAAAACACACTTTATACGACATTTTTTCTACATAACCCGTATTCGTCTCAGGTTCTTTGTCTGAAAAATGCTAATCTTGACGTTTCACCTCGTCGCTTTGACGTTTTAAGTAGGAAGACGTTACAATTTTTGAATTCAGATTTCTTCAATTGTAAAATTTTATCAGCATTAATTGTACAAGGTGCCAACGTATGCAATGTGCTCCTCTAGGCTGTAAAAGGAAGAAACTTAGTTTCCCCGGATTAAGTGTTAGGCAAAGTATATCAAACCATTCCAGGATTCTTTCAAAATCGGGTTCTGCCCTCTCATTCACTCCGCTCCAAGTATGTCCACTCCAGAAAATCACGGTGTCGTCAGCATAACTTAATATCTTACCCCACAATCAAAAACTACCAGATCATTAATATACATGTCGAAAATGATGGGTCCTAATATGCTGCCCTAAAAGACTGCATGTTCAACTTTCTGCAAACCATAGAGTACTCCGCTTATTTCCGCCATTTGTTCTATGCTCATAAGGTAGGCCTCCATTAATTTCAGTGTTATTACGCACTCCATAAGCCTCCAGTTTCTTTAGAAGTATTCTGTGATTCACTGCATCACTAAGTCTATTAAAATGCCAAGAGATTGCTTACCTAAATCCAGTGCCCGATATACTTCTGAACTTAGGCATGCGATGGCATCATTCGATGAACTTGCTTTTTGAAAAGCAAACTAGCTATTAGATAATATATTGTGCTTGGAAGGAAAGAAACATACCTATCTTTTATCGAAATTTGCTCCAGCTCATAGTCTTGACCCGCTTTTATTAGAAATTATATGGTATAACCAAATCAGTTACATAAATGAGAAACAGTCGGTCCTAATATAGACCCCTGCAGCACCCCATAAAAATGTACATCCAAAAGCTTGTAGTATATGTTCTGAAGATTCAATTATTACTTCCACATCGTCACAACGTGTGTAAGTAGCGCATCGGCGACAAAAATGTCAAACATTTTTTTCGCTTAAATGTAAAAAGTATCAAAACATATATAAAATATTATTTGGGAACGAATTTTGTGTGTGTGTGTGTATGTCTGTCTGTTTGTAGCCACGATATCTTTATAACGACTTGAGATATCGTCTTCAAGTTTAATATACAGTTAGCACTCGACAATTTTTTGGTAAAATCGCTTTCGGGGGTAGGGGATGAATGATTTGGTGAAAATTGACATTTTTTCGTTAAAACTCGAGTAATATAACGTTTTAGTGTTTATTTATTAGAAAACTTTTAATTTCATCAAACATCTGGCATTATGTGCTAAAATTAAATTAGGGGTTGAATATTATTGACAAAAATTTCAAATTTTTTTTGGTAAAACGGCGTAAAAGTCTGAAAACATATAGAAAACTTGATTCTGGAACGAACATTTTTTTGTCTGTCGGTCGGTCTGTCGGCATGTACGTCTGTCTGTTAATAGGCGAAATAACTTTCGAACGAATTGAGATATCATCTTCAAATTTGGTATACAGTTAGCACCCTCAAAGGAACTCTTCGAATTGGTTTTGGGTAAGATCGCTTCAAGCGGTAGGGGATAAATAAGGGGTGATTTGGTGAAAATTTACATTTTTTCAATAAAATATAACGTTTCAGAAGTTTATGGGTATAGGAATACGAATATTTTGTTTGTGGTCATGGACCCTAAATTCATTCCATGAGAATATCTTTCTGAGGAGAGTGAATTATCTATCGCAGCTATGTGGAGGTTATGATTCAAATTGCAGCACTATTTTCGGGCCTGATAGAGTCGAAAGCTTTTGATAAGTCAATTGATAATAACAGCTTGCTTGTTGCTATCTCTTAATGTTATAATTTGATTTACGATTTCGATAAGAGCTGTTGTTGTTGAGAGTTTACTTTTGTAATCCTGTTGACTGTTGTTCAACAATAATTCACCTCCAAACTATTTAATCATCACAGCATTCAAAATTTGTGGAAAATGGGGGCAAAATTGCCAATGGCCTGTAATTACCTGGATACCTCTTGTCCCTCTCTTTATCGGCAGGCATTATTTTTGCTTGTATTAGTTGGTTAGGTAAGAGCCTTCCACAAGGCAATTTATTTTTTTAGTTGGTTTAATAGAGAAGTCGATATTCCATGATTGCACTTGGTATACTTTCGCTTTTTCTTTCCGATGTCTCCTTTAACTTCCTTCCCACCTAAACACATCTTTAAGCAGTTTAGGAAAATTGTTCATGCCACTAGTGTCGCAAAGTCTTCTTATTCTTTGATGCATTTGATGAATTGATTGATATGTTTTTTTACACATGCTGCTTGATGTTTCTCTTATCGACTGGTGACATATTAGGAGACCTCGTGGATCATTCGATAGAACCACAACCCCTAGTGTAACGATTAGGGTAATTTGTATTTAAGTAGACTCAGATTTTTACCTACCGTAGTGGGGAGAAGCACAATCGTGCTGGAATGTTACTTCCATGCTATAGTCTTCTGCATTTTCCAAAGGTTATAAAAGAATTTGAAGACTTGGGGTAAATGCAGATACTTCTGTTTTTCAAATGATACTGAATGTGTGACGGTTCTAAACATCACCTTCAAATTTTTATAGTTTATTCCTCAGACATGATTAAATAAATGGTGACACCGACTATAAGTATATTTACAGCAATGAATTGGGAAACAGACTTTTTTTGATGAACTTAATAATTCCCACTAAAATAGTATATTGTACACCATGCGGTACAAATATTTACGAGGGACTTGAGAATATCCAGCACAACTTGCTGCAGATAATTACGATCTATCTTATTCAAGCCCCTTACATTCATCATCTGTATTTCCAATAAAATTAAATTTTATAACTCTTTTTTTCTTTTTAAGATAACACATTTTTGTCGGTAAGGATATCAGAAATATGTGGACCAAGAGAGTGTGACGGTTCTAAAAATCACCTTCAAATTTTTAAAACTTATTCCTCAGACATAATTAAATAAATGGTGACACAGGCTATAAGTATATTTACAGAATGAATTGGGAAACAGACTGTACGAAAATATTGGATAAAGAACTTGATATTTTATATTCACTGAAATATTTTCAACTTGCCTGTTGTTATCAGCCTTATCTTCATCAGCATATTTCTTATAGTCTGTTTCCCAATTCATGGCTTTAAATATACTTATAGTCGGTGTCACTATTTATTTATGTCTGAGGAATAAGCCTTGAAAATTTGAAGGTGATGTTCAGAACCGTCACAAATGACTTGCCAAAAACTTAGTTCTTTGTCAGTTTGGTAAGGTATTTAAAAAATGTAACAGATGGTCAATCATAGTGTATCAAAACAGACATTTTTTTTTAATTTATGAAAAATTATTTACAGAACAGTGTACCTTGATTATTAATACGTTTATGGCAGACAATGGACGTGAGGAACTATATTACATATCATATATGAATTTTCACAGCACCTACTCCAAAGTAGCTACCAATACTATTAGTCAGCAATCAATTATACAAAGCGATTCCAAATTAAGAAAAATATCAGCCAGAATGAAAACTAATAAAAAATAAATCCAAGAAGAATGATTGTGCAAATGAATTGTTTTCTAAACACAGTGTCAATACAAAATGATATTAATGAAAACAGAAGTAAAGAAGAAAAAAATATGTATGTAAATATATTTATAACGTGCCGTCGAACACCTGACATCTTAAGTAAATTGAAAAAGTTGTAGGTATAGCAGTATACCAGGGTCAATAAATGAGGTAAGCGCCAAAATTTCTCGGCCTGGCTATGAAAGAAACGGCGTACACAATTAAACTTTATTTTCAAATATCGCCCCCCGTAACAGCAATCCACTCATTAGATCGTTTCAGCAACAATTCGACACCCCTAAAAATAATCTTTCGATTTGTCCTCCATATGTGCCCAACCTGGAGCTTTCACCCCTTGGCCGTCACTGAAATGGCGTCCGCGAAGGTGCTTTTTCAAATTTCCAAATATGTAGTAGTTTCTGGGGGCCATATCAATTTGTTTGAAACCGCAGTCACGAATTGCGGCTCGTGCAATTCCAGCAGTGTGCATGGGTGCATTGTAATGGAGCAAACGCACACCTCTGGTCAGTTTCCCACGTCTTTTCTCCCGAATATTTTGTCGTAATTTTTGCAGGGGTGTTGCATAATATGCCCCGTTGACTGTGGTGTTGCGTTCTTTAAAGTTTATGAGAAGAATACCGTCACAATCTCAATAAATCGTAACCATCACTTTTTTGTTGACTGACAGACCTCGGAACTTTCTTGGCTGTGCTTCCGCATCTATTCCATCGACTCCCTTTTGCATAAAGGATCATAGTAGAGAACCATAGTTTCACCCCTGTGGCAATTGTCTCCAACACGTCCACAGGAGACCAAAAATGATCGCGCACATTCAACACGACGCTGGTGCTGAACTGCTGAAAGATGTTTGGGGACCCACCTTGCCTAACTTTATTCATACCTAAATCTTCGTGGAGGATGCGGCGAAGGCTTGTATCTGAAAGCCCCGACATTTTTGCTAATTTTTTCACTTTCAAGTGTGCATACGAGATCCTCAACAAGGACAATCTGGTTGTCCGTCACCACTTCCACCGTCCTTCCTGTTCTTGCGTCAGCTTCCAAAGGAGTTCTGCCCCATTCGAAATCGTTTTGACCAATCTTTTACTTTGTACGGAGAATTTTCCCCGTACCTCCATCTAGTCGATCTTTGATGCTTTGAGGTGGAAGACCTTCTCGAGTAAGGAATTTAGTACCAGCTTTATACTCAAATTTCGTGATTTCTGGCATCGTGATGAACAAGTGTGAGTTATAAGAAAACTAATTGACATAAAATACATTTTTGTTTTCTCCAAGGCTAATAAGACTTCAACCAATATCTTACCAAAAAGTCAACCGTTGTCGCTGATGTGATGAGTTAACGCATCAAGGCCCTTGGTGCTCGAAAACCACGTTTAGAATAAAGCGATGCAGTTCCTCAGCTCCAGAGCGATAGATATACGTTAAAGAGCTCTACTCTTCTTACAGAAAGACAGGGCTTCGGCAAAATTTCCAGCATAGTGAGGTGAAACCGCTCACTGGCGTCGGTGACTGACCATAGTCGCGGAAATAGACCGACGTTAAAAAAGTGTACAGGGTGGAACAGCCAAATGGAATATATTCACTATCTCAATTATTGTGCATATTTATGGAAAATTCCGAAACACGTCAATTTTAGGTTAAGAAATCACATCCTGCAACGTGACAACTTCATCCCTACATTCAATTCGAGAGACAGTTGCAACCCCCAAATTTTTAAATAGGAATTAGGGGCTTGTAATACTTTATTCGAAAGATCTCTTCATTCTCTATTCGCAAATATTATGGTTTTAAAATTTATTTAAAAAATTTTACACTACTGTTAACATTATTATTTTCATTATATGTATTATAATGTACGTCCATCGCCGAAAAAAATTGCTACACTACTGAACTAGCGAACTAGCTAGCAATATGGCGGGTCCGGGGTGCCGTTGTACAAGTTTACACACACCCTGGTGGATCCTCGCGAAATTACGTGCCGCAAGCCACACATGATACACGGCGCGTGGACTGCAGGTCGACGAGCCAGGCACGTCATATCACGCGCTGTGTATCAGGGACTTAAAGAAGCATAGAATTAGAAAAACAGCAATATGCCAGGCAGCCCTTAAGGCCCTAAGAGGCCCACGGGTAAATTCATGGCTGGTGAGTGAGTGATGAGACGAGCGACCTGGCTGGGCAGAATGAGGTCACCCTCATCTGGGTGCCGGGTCACTCGGGGGTCAAAGGCAATGAAGAAGCTGACAGTCTCGCGAAGAGAGGGTCACAAGAACCATTTATGGGGCCAGAACCGGCTCTGGGCGTGACAAGGAGCACTGCCAGGGGAGCTATTAAGTCCTGGGTCAGAAACCAACACAAGGTGCAGACTGTCCAGGGCTCAGACATGGGAAGTCAATAATTGACAAACCCAGTTCAAAGAGAGCTGTGGAGCTGCTAAATCTTAGCAGAGGACAGCTCAGAAATATAACAGGTCACTTGACGGGACACATGGCCGTCAAGAAACACCTGCCTAAAATGGGGCGCCTCTAGGGGGACCTCGCATGCAGACTCTGCGGCGAGGGGGAGGAATCAGCCCAGCACATCTTGTGCCAGTGTAAAGCTCTGGACCGCAAAAGACATAGGATCTACGGTCAGTCTATACCGGAGACAGAGCATTATAAAACTTCACCCTACCAATCTCTGTGCAGACTGGTTCAAGGCACAGTGATTTTGGAATGGCTGGAGTGAAGAGACTAAGGGCGTGCAATAGGCCAAGGGCTGCAGTGCTATCGGGGCGGCAAAGCCGCGGACGAGCCCTGAGAGAGAGAGAGAGAGAGAGAGAAAAATCGAGGCATGTTTATTGTAATCTTTCAACATACCTTTTGTAATATTAGAGTTTTATTTGCTTATAACTTATACTTGCCGTTAAAGCACCATCTAGTGGTAGTGTGAACGGGAATGGAGAACCTAATTAGATTCAGCTACCAGCTAAAAGCCAATTGAGGCAAATAACAATTTTGAATTGACTTTGAATTTAGAGAAGCCTCATTTTGAAAAAAATATGCGCTTTGAAGCAGTTTCTTATCGTTATTGGTTTTCTTTGTCCAAAAAATTATGAAAGTGTCCTCGTACTACAAAAATAATACAACATTTTATCTTATTGACTTAAACAATAGTGTCTCTAGTGTCATATTATTATCGCTTGGAGTTATATATTTATAGATATTGTAATAGGCAAATGAAGTTATCGCACATAATTGTATTCACTATGACCTTGTATTTAAAACTATAAGCCAGTTATGAATGGCGATCTAAAATTCAATATTTGTCTATAATGGTTCTGTCTCGCTCACATATTATACCTGATAATTATCTTACTTTTTCTAATTTCATGCTGTCTACCTTGAATTAACACTGTGTATAAACGAACAACGCAAAATTTAAATATTGAATATTGCCGAATTCCAATGGTATGCTCCAAACACCTACTGAAGAAACTTTGGTAATAACGACATTTTGTTTGAATTTGCCAGTAAATTTTCGTTAAAATAATGAGTAGTATTGTATTACGGCCACATCGTCACAACGTGTGGAAGTATCGCATCGGCTATAAAAATTTCAATTTGTTTTTCACTTAAACGTAAAAAGTATTAAAACATATAAAACATGATTTGGAAACTAATTTTTTTTGTCTGTACGTCTGCTTGTAGCCACGATAACTGTAGAACGAATTTAGATATCGTCTTCAAATTTGGTATACAGTTAGCACTCGACAAACGAACTGTTCGGATTCTTTTTGGGTAAAATCGCTTTAGGGAATAGGACGTGATTGGGGATGATTTGGTGAGAATTGACATCTTTTTGTTCAAACTCGAGGAACATAACGTTTTAGGGTTTATTTATTAGAAAATTTTTAATTTCATCAAACATCTGGTATTCTGTGCTGAAATTAAATTAGCGATTGAGTGTCTGTCTGGGGGTGGAATATTGTTGACAAAAATTTCGATTTTTTTTTTACTAAAACGGTGCAAAAAGTCGCAAAACATATAGAAAACTTGAATCTGGAACGAATTTTTTTTTGTCTGTCGGTCGGTCTGTCAGCATGTACGTCTGTCTGTTAATAGGCGAACGAATTGAGATATCATCTTCAAATTTGGTATCCAGTTAGCACCCGGTGAAGGAACGCTTCGAATTGTTTTTGGGTAAGATCGTTTGAGGGGGTAGGGGATAAATAAGGGGTGATTAGGTGAAAATTGACTTTTTTTTTCAATAAAACTCGAGTAATTAAACGTCTCAAAAGTTTATGGGTACAGGAATACAAATATTTTCTTTGTGGCTAAGTCATGGGTTCATTCCATGAGAGTGTCTTCCTGGAGAAAATGAATTATCACAGATATGTGGAAGTTATGATTCAATTCGCAGCACTACTTTTTTACTGCAGATTGGGAATCTTTGATTTTCAAGCATCTACCAAAGAAAATTTGTAAAGGTTGATGTTTAGCTTGAAATTTCCAGTAAATCTAGTCAACATAATGTTTTATTATGAGTTAAGTATTGTATTTTTTTACTTAAGATTGGGAATCTTTGTTTTTTCTTTCGATGTGGATGACATTTCTTTCCAGCAATTGCTCGAAACGAATCCTCATCTTTTCCCTAGTATCTTAACTTTGGAATGTCATATAATCTCCAACTATTTAAGAAATAAGTAAACAGCTATTTTTTGGCAAGAGTTTATGATCTCTTCAGGGTACACTGATTACCTACAACACTTGTTATGGACTTCCCATAAAAAAACTTGGATGTTTGGCTTGTTCCAGCGTTTACGGCCAATCATTGTGTTAGCAGGTAGTAGATTTATTTTGACTTTTTAAAAAATTGTCGGAATCTGTCCATTCCTTAAAGAGAGTAAAGATTTCTCGCAGTGGTCAGATACGCAAGCTACATGGTACACATTGGTCTACGCACTCTTGGAATTAAAGGGTATGGAGACGTTTTCAAACCAGGTAAAAAATTATTCTTCAGTACATATTAAGGCAATTAATTTTATTGGCATACTATTTCGTCAGTTAGGACAATCTAAAGTGTCAGCTACAGGCTTCAATCTCTGGTTTTAGGTTGTCATAACATTAGTAATGGTGGGTTTGGTGTGCCAAGCTGGAACGTGATTTTTAGCAGTGGAGATTTGTTGAGGTCTAGTAGGTCGTCGACGATAATTACTACGTTGTTATCTCCAAATTTTCTAGTAAATCCATCTTGAGCCCTTTTTGCGTAGGCCACAAAGGCTAACACTGATTAAAGTCACATTTCACTTCAATAGATTTCATAACTAACAGATTGAAATGGTTTTCCAAAAATAGATGTTAGTCCATCTTCTTCCCCTGGAAAAAATGAAAAAGTTATTCAACGCAAAGAGGAAAATAATATTATGAGTAAGAGTGGAATTTATAAACTGCGTGACCACAATGTAATGGTTACTACGTAGGACAAAGAGGATAACCTTCTCTGTCTGTCTCAAAGAACATTTCAGACAACTAAATGTAACTAGAGGATCTTCTAATTACGGGAGCCACCTGCAGGGAGCTAATCATATGTGTGGAATCACAAAACGGTGTTCCAACAAATTATATTTATTTACTTATTTTGACAACACCAATTTATTCTTATTAGAACTCAGTTAACTCCCCTCTCTTTAAACTTTTCAGCCTGTCTCCACTTTTCCAGAGGCGCCGCTACTCCCATTTAACTATTTGTCCTCCGTCGCCTACAGGCTTACTGGTCGTCAAGCGGGGAATACCCATATATCAGCAGAGGCCCTCTGCAGGTACTGCATTCGGCCAGCCTGACAGCCGAACGTCTGGGGATTAGATCAGATGTGTTACACAAAATTTCTGAGGGTGTAGGGTCAGATACTCAACACAAAATATATGCTTTTGGTAGGTCAGATACCTAGCAAACTAGAGGTGATTAGGTCAGATACCTAACATCGTGGCCAGAAGGCCAGATACCTACGGGAAGGGTGCCAGGTCAGATACTGGACAAGCGGTAGGTTGTTAGGTCAGACGCCTATAACAGATGGAATTGTCACAGGGGCAGATACCAAAGGCAAAGTCCAGGTCAGGTACCAGACAGGTTGAAGGAGATTAGGTCAGATACCTAAGGCAAAGTTCAGATCAGGTACCAGACAGGTTGAAGGAGGTTAGGTCAGACACATAACAGAAGTAATTATCATAGGGTCAAATACCTAAGGCAAAGTCCAGGTCAGGTACCAGACAGGTTAAACGAGGTTAGGTAAGATACCTAAGGCAAAGCTCAGGTTAGGTACCAGACAGATTGAAGGAGGCCAGGCACATAACATAGGGTCAGTTACCTAAGCCAAAGTCCAGGTCAGGTGCCAGAGATATTGAAGGAGGTTAGGTCAGACACAAAACAGAAGGAATTTCTATAGGGTCAGATACCAAAGGCAAAAGCCCAGATATCGGATAAGAGGAAGAAGGTTAGGTCAGACACCTAAAGTAATTGCCATAGAGTCGGATACCTAACGCAAAAGTCCAGGATTTGCACAGCACAACTATTAATAACAACTTGTAAGAACTCAATTAGTTAACTCCTCTCTTTTTGAACTCTCCAAACCGTACCATTTTCCAGAGGCGTCGCTACTACCACTTTACTATTTGTCCTTCGTCGCATACAGGCATACTGATCGTCAAGCGGGGAATATACGCATATATCGACAGAAGCCCTTTGTAGGTACTGCATATGATAACCATATACTTTCAACCAAAACTTTTACACATATGTGAAAAAGTCGTAGTGCTTCCTTTCGTTTATTTACCAATAAGTTGGTGTCGTTTAAATGTATCTTAAGCTGGGAATATGTCCGAGAAATGTAACCAATCGCTCGCGTTACCTAACAGCGGTACCATGGATACAAATGTGATCGAACAAACTTCTGCCATATTGTCTCTGAAAGTCTCCGATTGTGTTAGACATTATTGGCAATGCACTGCTGTTCACAAATATTCAATATTATATTCTGTGGCAAGCTTTGATGCGTATTTAAATGTGAATTTGAGTGGTTTGACATAATAACGACACAAAATATTGTGATGACAATTCGCTGTTTTACACCATCGTTTATGGAGAAGTAATAAATGTATACGTATTTTTAGAATAATTCTCACTATATTTTTTTAATTTAAATTGAAACCTAACGAATAAAGCATGGCCCTGTAAAATTAATAATAATTAAAGTGTATTTAAAGCATTTACCGGATATTTATTACTAACATTGGGAGGTACAATTTTGTGTTTACAGTAATTAGCAAAGGGGGCTTTATTAAGCCACATTACGGTAAAAACAATGGACAATAAAATTTGTTTAACAATAACAGGTTTCAAAACATAAATCTGCGAAAGCGATAATAACTGTATTAAGAGTCTGATTGTAACGTACTCTTTCTTTTGAAGCTCTGTTTCTTTGTCTCTCTTTGGTCAGAGGGGGGCATTGAGTGATCACCTTAGTCTCCAGATATAGCAAAATTAGACCCATACCTTAAAATCAAAGTTTGTGCTACAAAGCCCAACGATTTAGAATCTAGGAAAAATAATTATCCAAGAATGTCGGCTGATAAGACTGCAAACGTTATATGGAGCTCGCAATAAATTCGAAGTGGTGGTCACTTCGCATATCTTTGTAAATAATCAGTTGTTCAAATACTTCCATTTCAAATGCTGTTAGACAATAAGACAATTATCTAGGAAACGGCCAGACCGAACAATGTGTCATTTTAAAGAGAATTCAACGCTCCTTTAAAAGAGGTATCATCCGACCATATGCTCCGTTTGACATTTTAGGAGTAAGGCCACACCCTCGCTAAGAGATAGTAGTTGCATTGTTGAAATTGTCCATAAAAAGTGTCACCCTTGATATATCGAATTACGTGTTTGAGTGATTAAAAAAAAATGAACGGGTAAAGGAATATCCAGCCTGTTTTCTATTAAATGGGACAATCTGTATTAAGGTGGTTCCTTCAAATAATTTAATAATCGAAGACAGAAGAATGTTGTCGTTTTAACAATTTTAACATTTGAGGAATTGCGCTTTAACGGTTATTTTCTATAACTCCCTTATGTACACTGGAACATGAATCCCACACTATAATATTAGTCTCACAATATAAATCTAGAGTCTAACCTTGCTGGAAGCGATACCAGTATTTCTGACACCTCCGTGTTTTATTTATTATATATATGCGATCTACACTGGAACTAATCTGACATCTTTTAAAACATCCACATACCATTGAGTCATATTGCCAGCCCAGTGACCGAGATATCAAGTGTGCTGCTTGGGCTGCGAATGGCGGGTTCGATTCGCGATCTCGTTTGTGTGTTGGGTGCGTTATGCTGGAAAGTAAGATTAGTTTGCCAGAGAAAGTGGTCAATTAGTGGCGGAATTTTTGGAAACTATATTAATTTACGAGGGCAGATCATTATATTCCGCCCCTCGCCTTATATAATAAAAAAAATTCGGAACGCAGCAAGTGCGTTATAATAGTGAATTTTCATAAGAATTTTACACTTTTAGTACGGCACATTACTAAAAGCAATACTTTTAATTTAAACAGACGTCGAAGATCGGATTTAGAGGTCCTAATACCTACTAGCTTAGTTAAAGAATTTATCTCTTTCTATTATCATAAAAAATATTCAAATCTTGTGTTCTAGCTCCTTTTAAGAAAAAACTCTGAATGTCCAAAACTCAATTTTTTATGACGCTAGCAAATTAAAATTTGGTGAATCCTAGGTACGGTAAGTCCCTTTAAAAGAAACTTGTATTACAGATTTCATTAATGTTACAAAATGTTTTCAGAAGGAAACTTAATTCATCCACAAGGAGTCAATTCATTATTTAAATAATTTACCTACTTGAATAATTAATCAACGAATATTAACGTTATTATTCTTATTCTTTGGTTTCCATACAATCATTTACTATTTAACCTTAAAACAGAACTGTCAAACCATGATAAATAAACAAAACACGTTATTAATCTTTAGTTTCCAATTTTAAAAGCATAATATAGGTACAAGTTGTTATATCTCTTTCAATGACAATCATTTACTACTTAACCTCAAAACAGAACTGTCAAACCATAATAAATAAAGAAAACACACTATCCCATCTGGTTTTTACTTCAAGTAGCTGATATAAAACTTCCTTATTTTCGCCTACAAATCTGCGCATCCGGATATACCCGAAGGCCGTCATTAGGGAGTGATCGCCACAGTTCGGGTGTGAACGTTATCGTTGCATTATGATGTATCCCTGTGGTGTATGTATCAATCTACGCGTGGCAGGTGACTACTCTGTCTTTGTGTGGGATGATACTTTAACCACTTAAGTTATTTCAATTCGTGTCTTTCAGATTTTATTTTTAAGTTGGGAAAAACTCACATTTTTGTGGGTCAAATTACTTAAAATTCACAACACAGGCTTATTTACTTCATTTCTAGCTGGTAAAGTCTCATTACTTTAATACCTTCAAAAATGTAGCGAATTCAAAAATATTTATGTATATTTTTTGGGGAAAAATATGCACGTGATAGCTGATTGACAAACTCATCCACGATTTTAACGAACTGAAGGCAGGTGCCAAGTTTAACCCAAATCAGTTGAGTATTTTTTGAATTATTGCCCGGATACATTCAAATATATATATATATATATATATATATATATATATATATATATATATATATATATATATATATATATATATATATATATATATATATATATATATATATATATATATATATATATATATATATATATATATATATATATATATATATATATATATATATATATAAACATAAAAAAATCAAAGGACTTTGGATATGAGTTCTAGGGGCCCTAATTTTACGAGCAAACGCGACAAATTGTTATTAACGAGTTTTTTTTTTATTCGCTAATAGAGAGGTATCGATGGTGAGACTTTGCAAAAATGTTTTCCAATGCGCGCGAATTTGGGCCCCTAGAACCCGAAACCAAGGTCCGTTTGAATTTTTATAGGTTTATATATATATACTTTAACCACTTAAGTTATTTCAATTCGTGTCTTTCAGATTTTATTTTTAAGTTGGGAAAAACTCACATTTTTGTGGGTCAAATTACTTAAAATTCACAACACAGGCTTATTTACCTCATTTCTAGCTGGTAAAGTCTCATTACTTTAATACCTTCAAAAATGTAGCGAATTCAAAAATATTTATGTATATTTTTTGGGGAAAAATATGCACGTGATAGCTGATTGACAAACTCATCCACGATTTTAACGAACTGAAGGCAGGTGCCAAGTTTAACCCAAATCAGTTGAGTATTTTTTGAATTATTGCCCGGATACATTCAAATATATATATATATATATATATATATATATATATATATATATATATATATATATATATATATATATATATATATATATATATATATATATATATATATATATATATATATATATATATATATATATATATATATATATATATATATATATATATATATATATATATATATATATATATATATATATATATATATATATATATATATATATATATATATATATATATAAACATAAAAAAATCAAAGGACTTTGGATATGAGTTCTAGGGGCCCTAATTTTACGAGCAAACGCGACAAATTGTTATTAACGAGTTTTTTTTTTATTCGCTAATAGAGAGGTATCGATGGTGAGACTTTGCAAAAATGTTTTCCAATGCGCGCGAATTTGGGCCCCTAGAACCCGAAACCAAGGTCCGTTTGAATTTTTATAGGTTTATATATATATATATATATATATATATATATATATATATATATATATATATATATATATATATATATATATATATATATATTGTGTGTGTGTATCCACACGATAACTCAAAAAGTTATTAACCAATTTTGAAGAAATTTCGTTGGTATGTTGCCCTCGTAAATACCTTACTATACACCAAAACTCAACTTTATAGGGTTATAGAAAATTGAGTTATAAAAATTTGAAGCATTTAATAAAATTTCGCTACCATAACGCACTTGCTGCGTTCCGAATTTTTTTTTTTACTTCCGAATCGTCAATACGCGTGTACAAAAATGTCGCAATATTGTTTTCGCTTAAACGTAAAAACTGTCAAAACATAGAAAATAACGAAATTTTTTTTCTGTCGGTTTGTATGCCTGTCTGTAGCCACGCTAACTTTGGTACAAATTGAGATATCGTCTTCAAATTGAAATATCGTCTTGAAATTTGGTATACATTTAGCACCCAAAAAACGAACGGTTGGGATTGTTTTTGGGTAAAATCGTTCCAGGGGTGTAGGAGATGAATTGGGGGTAATTTGGTGAAAATTGATTTTTTGCTAAAACCGTGTAAAAAGTGTCAAAACATGTAGAAAACTTGATTCTGGAACGCAAATTGTTTTGGTCTGTCGGTTGGTCAGTCCGTCGGCCTGTAGGTCTGTCTGTTAATAGACGCAATAACTTCGGAACGAATTGAGATATCATTCTTAAATTTGGTATCCAGTTAGCACCCGACAAAGGAACGCTTCGAATTGTTTTTGGGTAAGATCGCTTTAGGGGGTGGGGGATATGGGGAATGATTTGGTGAAAACTGACATTTTTTATTAAAACTCGAGTAATACAACGTTTCAGAAGTTCATGGGTACAGAAATACGAATATTTTATTTGCGGTGAAGTCATGGACCCTAAATTCATTTCATGAGAATGTCTTTCTGGGAGAGTAGATTATCACAGCTGTGTGGAAGTTATGATTCAATTTGCAGCACGATTTTAGTGTGTTGTAGTCAATCAGATGAATTTCTTTCTTCTTTACTGTTAATTTTTGCAATAAATTAAAACCATAGTATTTTTGAAGAGAGAATGAAGATATCTTTCAAATGAGGTATCACAAGCCGCTACTTCCTATTTAAAAATTTGGGAGTTGCGTCTGTCAGTCGAAGTGGTTGAATACCAGGGTGATGTTTCCACGTTGCAGGATGTCATTTTTCAATGTTATATTGACGTTTTCGGGATTTTTTATAAATATACACTATAATTGATACATCTTTGATGGTCCAGAATCTACTGTTGTTGCTTTGTGTGCTATTACTTTTACGGCTCCTGTATATAGCCCAATACTGTGTACAGCTTTGTATATTCTTTTTAAACAATTATTTTTATTAAAACTTTAACGTCGAAAAATAATAGCGAAGTATGTTTTGGTTTAAGATTAGGAGCGCTTTAAATTGATAATTTACGATTCTACATATACAGGGTGTTCCATTACCCCTAAGCTTCACTATATTTAATTTTTGTGTGTGTAACTTATCGAGTGACTATATCACTGATAAAGCCATACACTTATAAGCACTATATAGGTGTAAACAAATAAGTGTGAGAAAATTCAGAGGGTGATTCCTTGTTGAAAATTAAAGGTGGTCTTTCATATAAAAAAACTCATACACCCCTCCCCTGTGAAGACACGACATCTTAGAGGGGTGCCAAAAAAGTAGTTTTAAATTTTTTTCTTAAATACGGAAGAGGTGACACAAGTCAAAACAAGATTTATTATGATTTTTATTAGATATTACTTATAAATACATAGTTCGTTTTCAATAATTAATTTTTTATTTTGATATGTAATTGAATTTAAATACATTTTTCTCCAGAAATCGTTAAATTTAGGAAAAAATATAGTAGACTTTTTTGTTAAGAATGAATCAAGCTGTTCAAAATATATTTTAAAAGGGCTATATAGCTGTTAGAAGAATGTTACGTGAAAAACAAGTTCTATTGGTGGCCTTTTCTACCTCTCACGGCAAAACTCACAAACTGTTCACTGAGTGTCTCGATAACAGACATTACTTAATTTAAGTTCTGTCACGTCCTCCATATTTAAGAAAAAATTAAAAACTACTATTTTGACACCTTCTTTGAAGCGTCATATCTTCACGGGAGAGGGGTGTATGAGTTTTTTATATGAAAGGAGCTCTTTAATTTTCAACAAGGGATGACCCATTGAATTTTTTCGCACTTATTTGCTTACACCAATACACTTGCTTTTAGATATTCTTTATACACCTGTGTTTATTATTTCAACTTCACTATTTAGTAGATCGCAATCGAATATTTTAGAAAATACCAGAAAATAGCCATCAATACGCCCCAGTCAACGAAGAAACCGCTGTTGTGCGGGTTAAGCGGAGATTCCCGCAGGGAGATGTACTTTCTCCTCTGTTGTGGTGCCTAGTGGTGGATTAACTCCTGCGGGATCTAAAAGAAGCAGGTTACATGACTGTAGGCTGTGCAGATGACATAACCATTATAACATCTGGAAAGTTTGGAGGAACCGTGTCAGAGACGACGCAGAGAGCTCTAAAACTTGTAGAAAAATGGTGCGGCAAAGAGGGCCTGGCGGTAAATCCGCTGAAAACCTTTGTCGTGCCAGTCATAATGCAAAGAAACCAGGGAGGGCTCAAACAGGTGTGCCTATATGACACCTCCATCCCAAGCGTCACGAGGTTCAGGTATCTGGGGTAGCCCTAGATAGCACATTGACATTTATGCCGAATTTGAAGAGGATAAGTGCCACGAACGCCTTATGGACTTGTCGGGGAATGTTTTCTAAAAAATGGGGACTATCACCACGCGTGACCCATTGGATATACCTGATAATGGTTAGCCCCATCATTACGTATGCATCATTAGTCTGTAAAACCATCACACAGCATTGCAGGAAAAAACTAAACAAGGTGCAACGAATGGCCTGCCTGAGCATTACTGGGGCGATGCCAACGACCCCCACAGCGGCTATGGAAACCATGCTGAATTTACCGCCACTACACCTAGTTGTGGAGGCGGAGGCGATCATAGCGGCCTATAGACTGCAGACCAACCCATAACAGGAAAATTCACGGGATTTCCACAGCAAGATCCTAAGAACAATAGATGATAATCACACTCTGAGTATAACCTCAGACAGGGTAAAGAAAACCTATTGCACAACTATACCGTACGACATAATTATCTCGACTCAGAAGACTGGATAGATAGGAACAGCCCAAACATCTATGGCATTGTCTATTTCACTGACGGGCCAAAAGAACAGACTAAGCAGTATGCGGTATATAATGAGGTACCAGACCGGTATACAGGATAGCTGTCAGCCTGGGTCGGTATGCAACCGTATTACAGGCAGAAACACTAGCCACAATGATGTGTGCAGAAAGGCTACTAGAGAAGAATTACAGGCAAGAGAATCTTAATAGCTACTGATAACCAATCAGTCTTAAAGGCGCTGTGGACACAGGAATCGAGGTCAAATCTAGTACTTCACGGCATCCGCAACCTGAGCCAGCTGGCAGCAAGCAATATCGTCAAGATGATCTGGGTACCTGTGCACGCTAATATAAAGGGCAACGTGGTAGCAGTCGAGCTCGCAAAAGAAGTTTTCATTCCTGAACGTCACAAGGTCTGGGATAGACATAATTAAGGTACTTAATGAGATGCTTCATCCAGACAGCAACATTTATTGATGAGGTGCCCTACGCGTTTCGGCTATGCAATAGCCATCATCAGGGGCAAATTTTCTAATTCTCGAAAAATTAGATTCAAACTATACACAGGTTGCCAGGCCTGGAATCTTCATCTATTGTACCACCAGTCCAACAACAACATGATGGCGCCATCTGCTCTTCTTGCAGTTCTCATTAATGGCCGACGTTCACTCTCGTCTTGTGGTTTGAATTTGTCATTTTGTATTGTTTTGATGACACCATGAATCGATTTTCCGGCACATTTGGGTGTGTTGTTGTTGGACCGCTGGTGCAATAGATGAAGATTACAGCCTTGGCAACCTGTGTATAGTTTGAATCTAATTTTTCGAGAATTAGAACATTTGCTCCTGATGATGGCTATTGCATAGCCGAAACGCGTAGGGCACCTCTAATTCGCAAAAGAAGGTCGAGCAAGCCTCTAAACGGGCCAGAACCATACTGCCAGGTGTGAAGCCGCAAGAAATTAAAGCGAGACGATGCTGCAACGGCGGCATCTGAAATACTGGAACAAATCTCCCGGACAAAGGCAGGCAGAGGCCGTCCTCGGGGATTCATCCAGCCAAAGAGCAAAAGATCTGCTCAAGCTAAGTAGGAAATAACTAAAACTATTGACAGAACTGGTAAGGGGTCACTGTCATATGAAGAAACACCTCTATATATTGGCGATTGAATTAGACCCAATGTTCAGAGGTTGCCGAGAAGAGGAGGAAACTCCACTACATACAATGTGCCACTGCGAGGCATTTATAGAGGCACGGCGCAGGTTACTAGGGACCGAAAAGGTAAACTTCGAAACTCTAAAGACTGCTCACTACAGGATAATACTGGACTTTGTCAAAGAAACGGGCATCCTAGAGGAGTATGGTGAATTCTGGGGACACAATAGGCCTGAGAGGCCGCGGTGTAGAGCCTTAAAAGTGTACCACTCCTGTATAATAATAATATAATAATTAACCCTGTATGATACACTTGCTTTTATATATTTTTAATACATGTGTGCTTATTATTTAAACTTCAGTATTTAGTAAGCCCTAATCGATTATTGTCGAAAATATCAGAAAAGAGCCCGCAACAAAACGTGTATTACGATACAGAGGTGTAGGTTTACAGGTCCAGTGTATAAACAAAATTTGCATAAAAACAGTGATATAATACTTTATGTTTGTGTTTTTCCACGCATTAACACTAAACAAATAAAAATAGAGGACAAGGTTAACAGATATGTCATATTTTATTCTTTATCTTCGATGTAGGTGTTTATGAATGCATTATGTGCATACAGTTGGGGGCATATTAATAATATATGTAACTTTAAATGCAACATGTTTTATGGCGATAGGAGGCTGTGAGGTCTAACAAAATAAACAAAACCATGTTACCTACACTGGCTGCCAAAAACAAAATATCGGTTAAACAAGATGAAGAATCACTCCAAAGACCACAAAAATGATTCTGCTGTTTGTTTTCAATTAAAGTGTCCAACCCCAGTCTTTTAAAATATCGGTTATTCTAAAAAATCCTTATAAACTACATATGCCAGTGTACAGAAATTGTTTCCCCAATTTTTTTCAAGCCCAAATTGCATGTAGATATTTCTGGAAAACCCTCTCACGATTTTAAGGAGTTGTTCCAGACGATTCTTTGTAGAGGCCCTCAGTTTAAGATTACCCATATGCAACAGATGATTTGACCTCATTCGTTCATTACTATTGAGTTTTATACTGAAGCCATATCTGGCACAGTTCAGGCGTTTTGATAGTGGATTTAATGCGACCAGAACCATAGTGGACTTAGCGAGCCGTTTTGAAATATACCTCTTTTAACTGATATCGCGTTAGTTATAATTATCGCCCGTTTGTCGCCGTAGCTGAATTTTTGTTCCCTAGGTAGACATTGTTTTACGAACCGCAAAGTATACTATAGATTTTCAGTACACTTATGAGGCATTTGTGTGGTACTGAATTAAACGCCTTCTTATAATCCACATAGGCAGCAAAGGGATTTCTTCGTTCATTGCTTCATTGCACACAACGGAATCAATGATTAGCCAGCGCTTCCATCCCATAAATCCTCTAGCACACCCTTTTTGCAGGCGTGCATTTACCTTGTTTCGGCGTAGTGCGCATATATCCGTTTCTTAAGACATGATGTGATTACCTTATATAGAATCGAAAAACAAGTTATTGGTCGGGACGTGCCAGGGTCTGCAGAACATTGCTAGTCCTTTGATAAAAGATACGGTCTCCTTGTGTGTGTGAAATATCGACATCTTCTTTGGGTCGAGCATAACATAATTTATTAATACTGCTAATAGATGATGTGTACACTCCAATTTCTTTAGTCAAATGTTTTGGACTTTATCAGACCCGGGTGCTTTCCAGTTATGAAGCCCTTTGAAGACGTATAGCATTTTTTTGAAAACTCAAAGATAACGAAGTTACAGTGTCATTTTTTATTGTTGCTTGCTTTATCTCTTCTGTTTGAAGCTTTCGAAATATTCTTGTGTCCTGTCATTTAGTGAATCTTGTCGGACTCGCCCTATTATTTTTTACGCATCTCTGCAGTTTCCTTGTCTGCACTCCTCAATGTATTGCGCCAGTTGTCCGATTTCTTTTCGAAGTGTTTCCACCCTGCTTATCAACCCTCACCCAAGGCGACACTCTTTGGCGAAAGGTTCGATGATTGGCTCCTCGATCAGAAATCTGAATGGTCAGAGCTTTGATGGCTGCCCTGTACATCAGCGTGTGCAATTCCTCCAGTTTGTTGGCCTCTATAAGTAGACTTATTCTGTTCAAATGGTTCCAATAAATAGTACCAGTTTTATTATTATTATTTTCTAACCGTCTGCTTTAGAAGGGTCGAGTGGTCGGTCGGAAAATCAAGCTTAAATCAAGCCCATCCGCTTTCTAAGAATATCTAAGGTTGAAGAAAAGTGGAAGCCCCAAAGTAGCGGAGAAATTTGTAATGGACCACCCCGTTGAAGCAGGATACCTAGGTAAACTCTAGTGGTGATGATTATTTTCCAGGGGTCGGATTTGCTCGAAGGGGAAATTGGCCATGAAATATATAAAAATTAATATTTATTTTAATTTATGGGTTGTAAGCAAAAGAGTGAAATTAATATAAAGTTAAAGGTTCTTACCAGGGCTGATTGACAAAATAAAAGGTATGGAAAATAAAACCGGGCGTATCACCCCTTTCTTTCAGTTTTTCCCAAGCCTAAGGATCTAGACCGCGGAATTACTCTCGTTCCAACAGATTTGACCCCTTGGGGGTTTTGACTAACTTATTGTGGCACAGAAAGGTCGATACTCTACAATATCCCGTCCCTCTGGCCGCTCTGGGGTCGTATTGGAGGATGAGATATCGTAGACTATTAGTATACCTCCAAACTCCAAGTTATTTCCCCAAGTATGACCGCATAGTGGGTTTCAATTAGAATATTTTATAACATGGATGATTGGAGTCTCTTGGTTAGCAAAATACGCTATTTATTTACACCACGGAAAAATATAGTTTGGAACAAGATGCAATTCAAAAGAAAACAAAAAATATATATTTCGGTTAGCTTAACAAATGCGTGGACAAGCCACGCAAACAAACATAATAATTCAGTTGACGAAACTATAAATTTTCTAAAGAAAACTAGTAAAAATATTTCTCACAACAGGATCCAGATTGGCGTCGTGACAGTAGATATACGGTTTTTTGAAACAGTTTAAAGAACGGGATCTGTTTGGCAATGAAATTTTGGTTACTAATATTGCTATCGGCGTAACTAGATCGGGGACTTTTAATGTATTGAAAGACTCAATTAAACTGAATTTGGGAGACAGAATGCAGAAAACTGAATGCCGAAAACTGAATGAATAAAACTGGCCAGCGAGCCGGCTTGTATATGGAAAAATATATGCATCCTTTCTTAGTTCTAGAAGTTTTGGGGGGTTTTGTTAATCTTATGGACCGAATAGGATATTCACGATTTAAAATTTTGCGAATATAAATATTTTTGGCAGTGGTATCAGAGATAACATTCCAATGTTGATTTAACCTACTTGGAAATATATTTTATACGGCTTTTTACTTATATACAGGTCTTTTAAAACGATATTTGTGCAAATATGTTAATAATACATATTTTCAGAGTTTTGTTTTATGAAAGAGAAATTAGATTTATCGGAACGAAATCGAAATTTCGCTATAATTCTATTAGCATTATCATAACTCAGGAAGCTTTAAATGTAATATGTAGGTTATAAAAATATCACGTTTCTTGAAAAGCCTTATTTTGAAACTAAGCGGCTTTTCCTGAATCGACAAAGGGTACAAAATTATTGAAATTACCCAACTTGTAGCCCACTAGAATTTTCGCCTTGTGTTTAGCGGACACCTGTATAATGTAAAACTATATAAAAAATAATTCGTTTTTAGTTTTTTTTATCTTCATGTATTACAAATAATATAAAAGATCTGCCAAGGAAAACAAGGTAGAATATAACATACGAGGGTCTATCAATAAGTACCCGTGTTTGAAGACAGGATGCGTTGCTGATGGAAGTTGGCATTACCGTCATGTACTGTCATCTGGCAAACGACACCATAGTAAATTACAGCCTGATTAATTAGTTAGTTTTTAGTTGGCTGCTGTCTATGGAGGCCCTTCACTATCTATGATTGTAAATGCGTGAATGGTGTAAACACCGCAGCCAAAATACCGACATCACATACACACACACACTATCTATGACAACCGTAAAATATTGGTTGAACGTATTTAAACGTGGTCGTGTACCTGTTTTTGAAGAGGAGTGGCCAGGCCGCCCGGCAGACGTTGTAAACGATAAAATCGTTGGAAAGGTCCACGACGTGGTTCTCTCTGATCGCCGAACTAAAGTGCGCGAAGTAGCAGAGGCCGTAGGCATGTCGTACGCAACAGCAAACAATATTTTACATGGTAAGTTTGAGAAAGATGTGGGCGCGATGGGCGCCGCGATTTATCATGGCGGACGATAAGTGGATCGCTGTCAGTGTCGAAGCAATATTGAGACCTCTCTAAGCGAAATTTTCAGGAGTTTTTGCTTTGAGTCGGTACCGTTGATGAAACCTGAATACATTATTATATGCCAGAGACCAAGCGATAGGCAAAGAAAGGCCAGAAAGGTCATTGCCACAATTTTTTGGGATTCGAAGGGAATAATCCTCATGGACTTTTTGCGGAAAAGAAGAACCATCACAGGGCAGTACTACAGTGAATTATTGGACGGCCTCTATGAGAAACTGAAGGAAACACGGCCTCTTTTGCCTAAGAAAAAAGTGATGTGTCATAACGATAACGCACCAGCAAATTCATCCGGTATTTCCGCAGGCACATTGCGTGAACTGCGCTACAAGTTGCTGCCGCACCCACCGTACTCGTCCGACTTGACTCCTTGCGACTGATTTATGCTCCCCAACATGAAAACATGGCGCCGGGGAAAAATTCTGTCCAAACGAGGAGGTTATCGCGGGGACAGAATGGTATTTCGAATTGTTTGATAAATCGTATTTTTTTGAGGAGTTAAGGAAATGATAAAAACGTTAGGAAAGTGCGCTAACCTAATAGACTACGTTAAAAACTATAAAAAAAATTGAGAAACACTTGCGTCCTCATTCCTAACACCAGTATTTATTGATCGACCCTTGCACATTTTAAAAGTAAAAAATTAACAAAAATACTTAAACTTCACAAGATGTACTTTATTAAGCTCCGACACAGTTTCGGTCTCACCGATCATTTTCAATAAGTGCAAGATTGGTTATTGTTATTTTTTACTAAATACTATGCTTCACACCAAGAGTTAAGTGAAAATTTACTTTCCTTTATTAGACATTTTTTCTTTCAGAGTGAACATACCAAATAACTTAAAGAAAAAATATATATTATAAACTGTTGAGATTGCATGCCAAAGAAATCGAAAGGAAGTCAAGAAACGTAATCTAAAATTAAATCTCACAACGATAATATCATTTAAAATTACAAATAGACAACAATTAACGAAACCTGTGAAACTGCGCGTTAAAAGAACTATATCTCACAATTCATTCACCGTTAAAATAAAGTGATTCTTAATTTTATCATAAAAACTTAAAAGTGCAATTAGTAGAACTGAAGACATACGCCTGTTGTGTAAGAAGTTTATAATTCATAATTGCCGCTGGCTGAAAAGATTATACACTTCGTGTTACTTCCTTGAAAAATTATTAGAAAGTATCTTAAGTGATCGTTTAAGACTGCCGTAGTGCTAAATCGAATCGAAAATGATGCCAAGAAACTCTTCGCCGATCATTGAAAGGGAGATATTCTGTACCTGCAAGGTAAATACCATTTACCATATGCATCCGTAATTAATAACTAATTAATACAAATAACAGATTAATTAGTTATTTAAATTAAGTCGAAATTAACTACCTTACATCTTATACACTTACATTATTTTAAGTAACAGCGTAACATTGTAAAAACAATTATCTACTTCTTAATCCACTAATAAATTAATACATTACTAACGGGAGATCGAAAACATTTCATGTCCGTAACGGGTGTAAATTATAAAATGGATAGATGATTTACTTAAAATTTTGCCCCCTTTAAATTGTTATTTTTCGAACAACGGTAGAGCAAAATCTGTATGGAGCTTCTAGTATAATCCACTTTTAGGAAAAATAATTGTGGTTTTAAAATATAAACTTAACGTATATTTTACGCATATACAGGTATCCGGAAATGATGAGCAAAAAATTTATGGAGTTATGCTATTCGAAAAATTAGTGCCACAAGTTCCTATAGCATTTTTTTTAACTCAAAAATAACGAAGTTACAGGGTCAAAAATTATTATTATTATTATTACTATTCATCTTATTATATAATTAACCTGGACTATTTCGCAAGTAAAATCATAACAAACTATGATCTGTCAACACCGACCCTACATGATCTTGTTTACCAAGAATGTTTTCAAAGCACACTCCAATAATATTGAAAATGAGATTAGGTGAATTCGTATTCAATCAATATCAGCAAATCTTTAAGAACGCTTTTTCTCGAAAACGGTTGGTTTTATCTTGATGCAACAAGAGGACCTTTTTTAAGACTTCATGAGTCTCTTCAATCGTGTATTTTAGATAAAAATTGAAGCAAAAAAGTTATGTCATTATCTGTTGGCAAGGGCGGTTTTGGCCTTTAGATTACAAGGGATCCACATAAAATTTGCAACATAAATATAAAATTGTATTATATATACGAGTGAACCAAATTTGAAGAGAATCGATTCAAGACAAAAAAGTTATCGACAAAAATTTTGAAATTTTTTTTAAGAACCCGTAACTCCAGTTTTTTTGAGTTTTCAAAAAAATGCTATAGGAATTTGTGGTACTAATTTTTCGAGTAGCATAACCTCATGAATTTTTTTCTCATCATTTCCGGACACCTATATATTGTTAGTTTTTTAATCCACCATTTTTCAGGTGTTGTTGATACATACTTGTCGCATGTTCGTTTTAATTGTTTTGAAGATATTGACTTATCAGCTTAAGTAATTTGAGTAAAATTAAGCGACCGCCGAACGTATAGATGTCAACGGAATGATTAGACATTTTGTACGTGCCAGCTCATAAGAATCAAATTAGAATGACGTCATACACACGTGGGATTGCAACTTTTAGATACAATAGGCTGTATATTTTTACATTTCCAGAATCAGAAATAGGCGACGATGATGAGTGCGATTCAACTATTCTCCGAAGCTTCTGAGCCATCTTAGTTTTTTAAGCTACTTAATCATACCGACCTTAAAAAAATCAGAAAACACACTAAACGTTAATCAATTTTAATAAAATTTATACATAATGTGTGTTTAATCATTTTATCAAACCTAACAAATGATTACGTTTTTAAACCAAAATAGTAAAAAATAACAAAATTATTTAATAATCAGTGGGTCCGCCGCCGCGGTTTCTTATGTTGTTACTATATATATATATATATATATATATATATATATATATATATATATATATATATATATATATATATATATATATATATATATATATATATAAGTATTATGTTATAAATATTATAACGATAACTCTTCGAGGCATGCTTGAGATTAAATGATTCATGGTATTCTAACGAATGTCATCACAGGCTTCTTCAATTCGGTTACGAAGGTCAACTAGGTATTTGGTGCTTGGGCTAAATTACCCAGTCGAGTGCCAAACACATCCTACACATGTGCGATTGGTGACATGTCTTAGGAGCGAGAAGGCCATGGAGCCACGAAACCCAACAGCGCATGTTCTGCGATATATCGTTGCCATAGAGACTCTTTGTAAAAACTCCCACCCAAGCATTTCCAATCGACCGTGTTGTTGAAAATCTGTCTTGTGAAGCCGCAATCCTCAAAAGACGATCTACCTGTGCTGAAGTTGCTCGTTTTCGTCGGGATCCATGACGAACGTTATGAATTCCTTCTTCAGGCCACCTGGACCAACACTGTAACACTATTGGCACACTGCGTCCTATGCGGTCGGAAATTTGTCTTCTGTTGTCTGTTGTTTTCCCTTTTCAATTCACTTAAATTATGGTAAATGTTCTGTAAACGGCGGCTACGCATAAGGACTTAATAAACTGAGCCCAAATCGCTATGAAATATTGCTTTTGACTGAAGATAACGCAAATATTAAGAGATAATTTTTTGATAAAACAAAATTAAAAACTGTACATCTATTTAATTTTTTTTGTCCATAGGGTCATCATTTATTATCAGAGACGAAGCAGAATATGAAAAACTTCATTGCAATTGGTCGAGTCTTATCGGGGGTTCGGATGTTTTGGGAAAAAATATTTGCATCTAATGTGCGGTAATCATTGTACTTCAATCAATGCAGTGAACTTACCTTACATGTAAAAATGTTTTCTTCAATTTTTTCTCCATTATTCAAGTACTGGCCACGAACCAAGGTTGTGGAAATCGCAAGTTTAAAAAAAATTATGAGAACGTCTTCTAGACATTTGTATTTTAATATGGGTCCTCACAACGGATCTATTGACACCGTTGGATCTGAAATGCGTTACTGATTGATGACAATATACTCACATCTTCCGGTGAATGTAAATTTATGCAAGTGGCTAATGCCAAGTGTGCCTGGAAATAAAACACGAAAATAGCTTCATTTATGGAGAACTTTTGATACAAAAACTCAACAATTTTCTGACAAAGAATACTACAGACAGCCATAAAAGAACTATCTAATTTAACAAATGTTGCATACTGCCTAGACCGATTATATTCTTCATAACATTCTGCAACATTATCGGAGTTATATTCATGAAAGCCTCTGGAATCGGATTTTATAATATTTAAATATTCTCTGGTGATGTCTCAAACACGCGATTTTTAAGGTAACCCCACATGAAATAATACATAACGCTCGAGTCTGGTGAGCTGGCGGGCCAACGTACAGCGCCGTTTGTTGTTATTGGTCGTCCTTCCTACTTATCCGCCAAATATTGGAGAACTTCATTAGAAGTATGTGGGGGGACTCCAGCATGTTGAAAATACACCTGTTCTTGCACTGAGAGTGACAACTCCATCAACAAATCATCAATGTCGTTTTGGAAAAACCCTAAATATCTTTCACCTGTCAAAGGCCTTTGACAGGAGAGGTAGAACATATTGAAATGTTCTTACCCTACTTAACCTTACATCAAGACGAAATCCGAAAAAAGATCATCAGATATTTTATTTTGCTAGCACTGCTTCGATGTTTCCAGAAAGTCATTTTATCGAATGCACCTTCAATAAAGATGATGAAGTTGCTTTTCTGTTTTGTAGAAAATGGTTTTCCAATAAGAACGACATGATTTTCCAGTGAAATAGAATGGGGAATATTTCAGATATAATCAGACTTTTTATTTTATTTTAGAACATAGTTTATTACTTTATGTTACATACATTTAACTATCCATCTCAACTTTATGCACACTAGTGCATTCCATGAACCCTATTCTCGATGACTTTGTAGTCATACAAAAACTCGAGCCTAATGTCACGATGTTCAAGCCCAATGCATCAAAGGTATTTCCGTAGAAAGGGAAAAGTCACAACTTCTTGAATAGATGCATTTCCTGAAATTCTCCCTTGACCAAACTGTTCCGCAATACTTCGATAGTGGCATTAAGAGTGTGGTAGTGGCATCGTCTTGTTGGAACCACATGTCCTTCAAATAAACTTCATCTAAATTTAGCCACAAATCACCTGTTAACATCAAACTATACCGCTCACCAGTCACTAATTGCATCTCCTACTTTGTTTTGGAAAAAAATTATTCGATGATGCAATTATGCGATAAACCTCACCATTCAAATTCAACCGTTTCTGGTGAATCTCTTCTGGATTGTTTTCACACAAAAAATGACAATTCTGTTTATCATATCCGCCAGAAATTAGCTTAATCTGAGATGATAATTTTTTGTCCAAAATTATTAACGTTTGAAATTGCTCTAAAGTCAAAGTTGTAAAGTCACGCCGATTACGACGGCTTCAGTTCTTGGGTTATTGATCCAGTGGCTTTAGTTATTGGGTCGTCATAATTTTTGACGGGTGTAAGACCATGTCTTTTAGCAAAATACGCCAAGTTGTCGTTCTCCTAAGGTCTAATTCTTGCGCACGACGAAGAAGCGATAAACTTGAAACATTTGGAGTGCTATATCTTACAGCAGAACCTACGTTGCTTGCGTTTCGAGGTCTTATTTGTATTTTCGCACCATGAAGGGTAAAATCCCTGTCCAAATTTGACGAATAAGAAGCACAGAAGGGCAATAATGTTCGCGAAGTGCACGTTGACTATTCACAAAAGAACATCTATTTTCATAACAATTTTGGATAACGTTGAAGCGCTCTTGAAGCGTCTATTTAGCCATGATGAATTGTCATTGTATACTAAACACAAATGATAACTAGTGACAGTTAAAACATTTTGAGGATACGTTGCCATTTGATTTCAAATTTATATTCTTATTGGAAAACCGTAGAAACACAATTCAGACAGACATCTACTTGATCTATGATCATCTTTTTTTGATCTGCAGTCAAATGGAATGTGAATATGGAATAACACAAGTAAAACGACAGAATGAGCACCTGAGGATACACGAGTTTGGTATTCCAACATAGCAGTCAGGTTAGAACGTGTTCAAGACACCAGGGCCTAGCCTTTCACAAGTATTAAAAAAATATGTTTTATTTAAACCATTGTGAGATGGACGACAGAGTCGCCATCTCTGTGCGTAACAAGGTAGTTAGTATGTTGTCAGGGCAGCTCGTTTTTGCAACTCGTCAGCCCTATGTTTTAGATGTTGTTATAGAAGTGTCAAATTTATTCTCTAGTTAATGCCATATAAAAAAAACCAGCAGCCTCGGTGGCCTATTGGTAAGAACGTGTGCCTCTGAAGCCTAGATTAGTGGGTTGGATTCCCAATAGTAGTTTCATTTTACTTTTTTAGTACACACTGTAAAATTAATTATACCAGAGTTCTGGCGTTGTGGTTGAGCAAGTTAAATGCCTACGCGTCGAGGCATTCAGAGGGGTCAATCATCCGGTCCCGTGTATCTTGTGATGTTATGCCCGTTATCCCTACGTTTCTTACAGGAAGGGATTCTGAAAATTTTCCTGGATGGTGAGTTAAAACTAGTCACGTAAATAGACTGTCAATTAAGACATAAAATACGTACAACATCCAAGAACATCAGTATTTCGGGTCGCTCGTTATTCACCAAATAAGATAATGTATTGCTTTATAAAATTTTAAATTGTAAATAATCTTTTATTTATTCGATAATGACTCGTTGAGTACGTGGGTGTCTGTGTATTCTAATTGGTATATGGTGGAAAATGTATACCGTTTCTCTTTTTTATTGACTTAATATTTATGTATTTGTGCTACTGTTGTTAAAAACAATAATTAAAAATCGGTTACATTATCTTTAGAATGCATCGGCTCGTTAAGAAAAATAGACGGGTAACGGAGAAATTCAGTAGTTTACAAGCTCTAGTGGTATTATAAATGATAGCATTGGTGCTGTTCTGCATGGTATTTTGAATAAATTACAGTAATAGTACAAGCATAAGCCGCTTCATAATTTTTTTTAGTTATGTATTGTGAAATTTTTACTGCAGATATGATTTAAAATGGCATCCCATACGGAACTTGAAAAATGGTGAGCACTGATAACTGTAACTCTGTGAACTATATTACAAACCAAATTTCGTGCAAATTGCTTCATTTCAACTAGGTACTAATACTACTGCTTTACCATTCACGCAATTTTAATAAAGTAGTGGACAAATCGTAGAGTATGACAGTTCCTATAATATTTCTCTATTTACTTCTTTCCTGTCATACTACTCTCACTTATTACATCTTCTCAGAGACGCTCTTCCATTTTACACAAACTCCTCATCTTTTTCTTAAATGTGTCGGTTACAACATCCAACTTAACTTTTCTGCGCTTTTCACGACCTTTCTTACCATCCACGACCTATCTTACCATCCAAATGCTCCATGTAAACTCTGTCGTTCCGTAATTATACATGGGTTATATGTGATTTTTTTAACGTCGGTCTATTTCCGCGACTATGGCTATTCACCGGCGCCAGCGAGCAGTTTCACCTCACTATCCTGGAAATTTTGCCAAACCTATGACTTTCTGTAAGAAGGGTAGGGATATTTAACGTGCCCAACATTGCATGGGCACGAAACCGACGCCTTTGCGCCCCCTCCGAAGGCCGGAACGTGTAGACATTTAACTTGCTCAAATACAATGCGACAACCTCGATTGATGTTAATTTTGCAGTACGTACTGAGAAAGTAAAAGGGGGAACCCTGGGAATCGACCCCAGTACCCTTACCACCGAACCACCGAGGCTCTGTTACATGTGTTCAAACTATCTATACCTCCATGGTTAGTTGGCGCTGAATGCGAAGATTTTTTTTTCTTTTTTATTGTTTCAAGTCTGGAGGGGTTTTGTTTTATTATCTGATGCTGAAGATAGTAGATTAAATTCCACTTTTGGCAACGATTTAGTGAATTTTTATTAATAGCTTGGATGAGTTCGTTAGCCAGGAAAATCGGACAAGGTTTTTCGGGAAAATTTTGAGTTTTCTTGCGAAAAAAAAAATTCTCCGAAAATTACAAAGCTATTTCGATGAAATTTGGTGGACATATTGCTTTGGGAAAGACCTAACTATGTACCAAAATTCAGCTTTCTAGGTTTACAGAGAATTGAGCTATTCAAATTTGAAACATTTATATTTAGTATCACACCGCTTTTTATTGACTATGGTAAAATCTGGTTTATAGGTATATGAGATCTAGTATGTCTGAGTCGTTACCTAGCAACGGAACATTTGATATCATTGCGCAGGTCAGTTACACGCTGTAACTGACGTTTATCGTATATTATTAGATCGTTTACCTGTTTTCAATTTCAGTTGACAAATTATTTGTGTTATTTTGGAATTTTAATATACAAGTGCAAATTATTCCTTTACGATTTTATTAATGTTAGTGGGTGGACTAAACAGGGTTTGTGATGTTTGTCAACAGATATAAAAAATCGAAGTTTTACAAAAAGGGCTGATATACAACAGGTTAGTTATTTTCTCTCTGGTGCTTTGGCGGTAGTTTTAGTTAAGTTTATGGTTTGACGGTCCATAATTTTTAGCTAATTTTCGTACAAAAAATTCACCATTGAGGAGACCGCGACTTTAGAATTTTAAAAAGATTTCTTTAAATGAGCGCAAATTGGGCCTCCTAGAATCCATATCCGGGTTTACGTTCATTTTTTATCCGTTTACATATATACGGGGTGACGCATTTCTACGGTAAAGCCCAATATAATTATTATTATACAAGAGACGAGAAAAAATTTTATAAGTTAGTTATAGTGTGTCTTGAGCTGCATCCTATCAAATTATTTTGACAATCACAGGCTGGCCCATAAGTCGTTGGTGATCCCTACCATTTTTTTCGAACACCATTATTTTATTGCATATTTTATCGAAATATGTTTGTAGGAAAGAAAATCTAGACGCAGTAAGTGCGTTTTGGTAGCAAATTTTCATTAGATGCTTCAAATTTCAATAACTCAATTTAATATTAACCTAAGGTTTGTTGGCTAGGAAACCAACATTTAAAGTTTGTCGGAAAATTTTTGTACATTTTCAAACAATAAGTTATTTTGATAAAAGACGGCACATTGTTTCTACTATATAGGTTATACCGGTAACCAAATTGATGACTGCTTGCATTAAGAAGATATATTTGCTACTCAAAGCATTTTAATAAAAATTCACTTCCATAACGCACTTGCTGCGTCCACACTTTTTATGTATTTTAAAGTTCTAAATAGAGCATTTGGTCCCCATGAAGATGGCTTTCTAGATGCCGAAATGCGTTGTGAAGTCAAGAGATTTTATATCTGAAAGTACTTAATAAGGTTTTATTCAACTCTGAAGTGTAACTATCTTTTTTATAAGATTTGACATAAAGGCAGCAATTAGGTGTGTGGGGGAGAGCAGTATGCCCAGGCTTAGATGCCTATAAAATGCGTGTGAGAATGCCTATAGAATGAGCTGTGATCTCAACACTGCAGAGCAGCGTGCAAAGAATATTCAGAGCTAGTTTAATCGTAGGCTATATTCCACAGCCACGGGCAAATGTGGTGTTTATACTAAAAACAGGACGTCGTCCTATGGACGAAGCAAAGTCCTGCCGCCCCATTAGCCTCACATCCTTGCTCGTAAAGGCCATGGAAAAGGCATTAGACCAATACATTACAAGAAAACCGCTGCATGCACAGGCGCGCAAATCCACATTAGGCGCTCTACACTGTCTAGTGAGGTATCTGGAAAAAAAAATTGTGACCAATGGAGTAGCCCTCAGCGCATCCATTGACATTGACAGCACCTCATATAATTAATCAAACGGGACCTACAAGAAATGGAAGTGGAATTCCCCATTGTAAGATGGATTGAGACAATGCTTAAAAGCCGTGATATGACAGCGACCATAAATGAAACCAACGTAACAGTAACGACGGCAAAAGCTTGTCCTCAAGGAGGAGTGATCACCTCTGCTGTGGTCGCCCAAACTTACGACTACATTGAGCCGAACAGGATTTATAATCCAAGGATACGCAGACGATATTGTCACAACAGCAAAGGGCAAGCATGATGCTGTAATATCTAGCTTAATGCAAATGGCCCCAAATATAGTAAGGAACTGGTGTGAGACAAAGGGGCTTAATGTCAATCCTCATAAGACAGTTCTTGTCCTATTCACGAACAGATGTTTGGAAAGCCTTTAGCTTTAGTGCGGGAGGTTAAATATCTGTGGGTGATCCTGGACTCCAAACTAACATGGGGGTCGCAAATAGAACGAGTAGTGAGGAAGGGAGTAGCGACCCTCTGGCATCTGCGTCGAGTGATAGGGAGGATCTGGGGACTTAATCCTCGGATCCTTCATTGGATTTACACTGAGATCGTCAGGCCAAGGATCCTATGGGCCGTTGGTCTGGTGGTGTGGTGTGAACAAAACTACCAGCAGGAAGCTGGTCAAACTCCAAAGGCTGGCAATCCTGGATATCACGCGCTATCAGGACGACACCCCCAGCCGCACTAGAGGTCTTGTTGATGCTGCCACCGCTCCCCATCTGTATCAGAAGGGAGGCTATGGCGTCGCATTTTAGAATGCGAGACTCTGGAAACTGGTGCGGAGAGGGGGCAGTAATAGGGCATGCAAGAGTCGCCAAGGAGGTGGAAAAGGAAATTTCGATTTTCACCATCAAGGTACGGGATGTCGAGGAAGATATTAGGTTGACTAGGCCATATACCCACAGGATCCCCAGTAGGGATCAGTGGAGGGAAAATGAGGTTGCATTCCAGCCCGCAAGCCTGGTCTGTTTCACCGACGGTTCGCGGCTGGAGGATCAACAATCCTCCGAGGCATGAATATATATCGAGGGCCTGGGGGTGCGCGAGAGTTATGCTCTTGGCGCATATACCACAGCATTCGAAACAGAGGTGTACGCTATCCTGTCTGTGGCCAACAGACAGGATGTAAAGAGGAGTCCCGAGAAATGTGTGTACATATGCTCGGATAGCCAGGCGGGGTCCTCCGGGCAGTCTGCACGGCCAGAATCAGGACAACACTGGTTCAGGAGTGCCCTGATGCCCTCAAAGGATTAGCCAGAACAAAGGAGGTGCAACTGGTGTGGGTTCAGGGACACTGGGGCGTAGCGGGGAATGAGGTGACGAATAATCTCGCAAGGATTGGTGCCCGGCGGCCGTTCTGTGGCCCGGAGCCTGCGATAAGTAGGAAGACTATCTTTGTCGCCTTAGACAGGTGGACGAAGGAAGCAATGGAGAGGCACTGGGGGTCGGTTGGTGGCTGTAGGCAGGCGAGGGACTTCGTGGAGGGGCCGGACAGAGATAAAGCTGTCTGGCTACTCGGAGTCGACCTACGCTTAGCCGCATTCTTGGGGTGCTGACAGGCCACTGCGCCCTTAGAAGACACCTCACATTGATCGGCGTAGAGAGGGATCCCATTTGCCAGGAATGCGGCGAGGATGAAGAAACGTCCTTCCAGTACCTGTGAGAATGCGAGGCTTTTGGGAGTCTTCGAGCAGAAATGTTCGGATCGAGGACTCTGTAGAGGAATCAGGTAAGTACCGTCCAATTGAAAACCGTCACGGCCTTCATTTCGAGGTCGAGGCGGTTTGGCGACGGTACCGAGGAGGAGTAGAGCATGGTTGCTGGGTAGCTGGGGTTGGAAAAAAGGGCCCATTGTGGCCTACTTGCTTGGCGTTGGCCTCCCCACAACTGCTACTACAACTACTATTCACGAACAGAAGAAAACTAAGTTTAAAAGCTCTCACTCTGAATGGAACACAGATACAATGTGCGAGTGAAGCTAAATATTTAGGTATCTTCTTAGACCATAAACTGAACTGAAACACACACACACACACACACACACACACACACACACACACACACACAGTGATGGGTAATGACGCGTCGAAAAATAATTTTTGATGTTTATGTCGAAAACCCCGTCGAAAATTGTCAATAATGTCAAATATTGTCGAAAATATAGTTTGGATGCTACATACCCTTTTCGACCGTGGTGTCTTCACATTTTAAAAATTTCATAAACTCTCTTCGCCCTTTATACAAGCTACCAACAAGAAAAACTTTAACCAACTCGTTACTACCAAAATGCTACGAAAATTGTAATCATTCTTTGAAAAATTTTGACGCCAAGCCGTTATGTTGATTGACGGATCGAAAAGTTCTTCTAATAATACGAAGAATGTAGAATGTAGTATGCCTCATTCACAATGTAGGAGGTGATATAGCTTTCCTTGACTCTAGTGATCTTACAGGAGTAAAGGAAACCGGGTATAAACTACAGGAAATTGTCGAGCAGTGCGTGATTTTAGCGAAAGAAATATATGATACTAATATTTATGCAATCTGCTCAAATAATGCTAGTAACATGAGAAATATGGGTTCCCAAGTCAATCTTTGGTACACAAATTGCAATATCCATACTGCAAATCTTTTGTCAAAAGAATTAGTGTCAGATCATATTCCAGGAAGAGTACAAACCGTATTAAAATAATTTTCATCACTTGATCTAGAAAGAAGTGTTATAAAACATAGTGGAAAAACAATAATACTAGCTGGGGAAACACGCTGGTGTTTATTTGGAGACCTGTAATTTTTTTACATAATTTAAAGCCTATGAGAAATGTTATTGCAAACTTTGTTACGAAAATCAAACCAGATGTAACAAAACCTGTTTTTGGTGAAAATTTAAAAAAGCAAGTAGGGGATAGCGTTAAATTATTCGATTCCATATGTAAGCTTTTAAATAAATTACAGAGCACACAGGCTTTAATTGCCGATGCAGCCGAGTAATGGTTAACACGTTTACCAGATGATTTTGAACAATATAATCATTTTGTGAAAAAACGACAGCAACAGGCATTAAATATTTATTCTCTCAGCAAATTTTTTACATCAACTTTATCGAGGAAAGATGTTATCCGAAGATCGAATAAGAGATGTGGAAAATTTTCTCATAGATCATTTAAGTACTGATGCATTAAATGATTTTCATTTGTATAAAATTAACAAAAACTTCTTCCAGAAACTTTTCTACAAACAAATCGCAAATGTGCAGACTTTCTGGGGATTGGCTGAAAGATATCATTGAGAACTGGCTAAATTAGCCATCAAGTTAAACTCAATACCAGTCTCTTCGGAACAGCTCGAGAGACTTTTCTCAAATTGGTCCTTCATTCACTCTAGGCTGGGAAATAGACGTAGCAGTAAATTCGAAAAAACTGACCACCTGAAAATAAGGGATGAAAACAGAAGTGATGAATATTAGCTTGTTTTCATAAGAGATTTTAAATGGCAGTTTTTGGAATCCTTTCTGAATGTACTTTAACTTTATAGTCCTGTTGTTAATTTGTCATAATTTTGTTCTCCATCTGCTGTTTTGTATTTTCATGTTTTTGAACAATTATATTAATATGAACACACTGATTTATAGTTATAGTATTTATTTCCAAATTAAAATATCCAGTTATATTTTAGGCTGTCGAATATGTCAAAAATTAATGGTGTCAAAAATAATTCTCGAGGCATCGAAAGAAGCGTCGAATATGTCAAATTTTCGACGTACCCAACTCTGCACACACATGAAAAAACTGTTTCGAGAACCACAATGGCAATCTGGACATGCCGTAGATTCGTATGAAAGAAATGGGGCCACGATGGTATATTGGTTAAACCCATGGTCACATATGCATCTATAGTATGGTGGCCAAAAACGGAACAAGTCCCAACACAAAGCAAATTGCAAAAATTGCAGACGCTGATCTGCCTTGGAATAATGGAAGCTATGGCATCACGCCCTACAGCTGCAATAGAGGCAATGCTGAATATTCCTCCACTGCAGATATGCGTGAAGAAGTAAGCAGCCCTAAGTGCCTCGAGACTATTTCACGCAGACAATTCAAGCCGGAGACTTAGTTGGCCACTTGAAGATCCTGGAAATTCTTACATTGGAGTCACACGCCAAACCAACAGATCAAATTCCAGACAAACTGGACTTTATCATCCCATTTGACGTGGTCATAAAAGACCGCCAAGCATGTGACAGTAAAAAGCTGACAGACGACCCATCTGTATGGTGCACAGACGGGTCTAAAAAAATGGAGGGAGCAGGACTGGGAATAAGGGGTCCTAACTTTAGACTCGTTAAGTCCCTAGGAATAACTTCTAACATCTTCCAAGTAGAAATGCTTGCTATAAATATGTGTGCACAGGAGTGCATACAAAGAACACTCATAAATAGAGAGATCTACATCCTCTCAGACAGTCAGGCAGTACTAAAGACTCTTCTTTCAAAACCGAGTCTAAACTGACCTGGGACTGTAAAAAAACCCTGAAGCAACTGGCTACGGACAACAAAGTAACTTTGATGTGGGTACCAAGGCATCAAGGCATTGAAAGAAGTGAGTAAGCGGGAAGCCTTGCAAAAAGGGCAGCAATAACACCATCCTATGGTCCTATTGTGAACTAACAAAAAGCCATGTGAGAAATCAACTTGATACTTGGTGGAAGAACCAAATGCTGTCATACTGGACGAAAACGCCAGGGTTAAGGCAGGCAAAACGGTACATCATCTTGGAGGGGTGACTCTAACACCCCAGGAAATAGGTAAAATAGCACCCGAAAAATAGTAGACTATATGAAAAGTCTGAACATTTTGGGCAACTATTTGAAAATAAAGTTCTGCACAAAAGACCCATTAGGGTCGCAGCCCTGAGAGGCCAAAGGCCTATACGACTCATTGAACACTCTACAATCTATGGAAACCCGGCAATTCAAGGGACATTCCATTTGGAAATAAAAATATGCAACTTTTTAGTTTTTTATAATATATAATAAAATATAAAATTATAATAAATGTGTCTATGGACTATAAAAAGGCATAAGGTAGCACAAAATTTTGGTTTTAACCAACTCAATATCTCTTGGTTTGGGAGATACCAATAGTATATATATATATATATATATATATATATATATATATATATATATATATATATATATATATATATATATATAAGTGAGCAGCGTATACAGGAGTACAATAAATACCAACGAATCTGTTAAAGGAGGAAAAAATGTGGTCAGATAATCCTCATCTACATCTATGTATTTATTATAAACGGTGTTTCCACGTGGAGGCAGTATCAAATAATGAGTTCTTAATTTAGACTGTTGATTAATAATTTAAACTCTAATTATTACATAATCACAACTAATTTAACGCGTATACGACCTCCCGCTAAAAATCTCGAGTTTCCTCATAAATGATATTTAAATAAATATATAAATTATTGCTATCATCAGTCCAAACAAAACAAACAAGTTTGATTTCCAATTATTGTGTACAAATGTTTTAGTTAGTTATTTTTCTTGGTGTCTCTAAAAATAACTCTTATAACAGACTTTATTATAAATATGTCAGTGATGTAACTTGATAATTGGATATAATATTTCATAGTATTTGTATTAATTTAAATTCAGATTGGATCATTAAGAATCATTTCGAAGACACGTCTCATTATAATATAATTTTTTTGAAATACAGTATAACGGAAAATATAGTTCAGAAAACATATTCAGTGAAGGTCGCCAGGTTATTTTCAGTGATCATTTATAAGTATGTACAGGTGTTCAAGATAACATGCAATATCACCTTTTCTGGAAAACTGCAACAGCCAGATGAAAATATTAAGTGCAAAAGTTGTTTGTATTTTGGCAGTATTTTATTTTATAATAATTGCATGTATACATGTGTTTCGTTTCTTCGATACCGCAATCAACTTTGCTGTTTTAAACGGATCACCCTATAGACTATTGCGTATTTGAAATCTATATAAAATGTCAATACAAATTGACCCAAATTGCATATAACCTCTTATCGTTTTTGAGAAAATGAAAAATTTAGTTGTAGGCATTAACTTTTTTTTTGCTCCCTCAGCGGTCAGATGAGGGTACAAGTCTAAAAGTTTTTATACGATGAACACAATTTATTAAATTTGTAAGACCACTGATTATTTGGGCTAAGGAACCTAAAATTACAAAAACATTAATCATCGGTTTAAACTTAACATATTATATACTTAAATGTAGTGAATGGACTAAATTATAATAAATATAAGATAAGCAGTGCTTATCTAAACGTTAAAAGATAAAAACAACAACAAACAATTTAAGAAAATAAAACATTATACCTTAATGCTACTTGTATTACTGTCAAAATATCCCTGTTAACTATACCTTTGTCACCCATTCTTGTAACAAGTCTATGGAACTACACGGTGAATCCCAGATTGTCACTCTAGACATATCCAAAGCATTCGACCAGGTCTGGCACGCAGCGCTGCTTAATAAACTTCCGGCCTATGACCTACCACCAAAACTCTGTACCTGAACAGCAAATTTCCTCTCCAACAGGAGCATTTCTGTTGTCTTGAGTGGCCATTCCTCTAAACTGTATCCAATTAATACAGGAGTTCCTCAAGGTTCAGCTTTAGCCCCTACTTTGTTTCTTCTCCACATCAAAAGCCTGTCTTTTTAGCCCATGAATCTCCAAAAAATATTAGACTCGGGAAGTAGACATCTTGTACAATTCAACCCCACCAAATCGCAGTCTTGCTTTCTTTCTCATAAGAGATACACCAGCCCTAGATCCATCACAATGAACAACCAAGTTATTCAAAGTAATGAGTCCGTTTCTCTGGTTGGCATTTCTGTGGATCCAAATCTCAATTGGCACCAACATGTCACATCAATTGCAGAAGCGGCTGCTAAGAAATTAGGTTTCCTCTTCCGGGCTCGCAAATACTTTTCACCAGCTAATCTTTATACCTTATATACTTCACAAATAAGGCCAAACCTTGAATACTGCTCCCACATCTTGGGTGCAGCTGCCGCTTCTACACTCGCTATCCTAGACTCCATTCAAAAGAGAGCTATATGTCTCATCGGTGACCCTTCCCTCACCCAAATGTTGCCATCCCTTGCCCACCGACGTGCCGTTGGTGACCTCTCCCTCTTTTATAGATATCCGTATGGGCACTGCTCAGAGGAGCTTTCTTTCATAGTTCCTCCCCCTGCTGCCCCCAACAGATCTACCAGGGGAACAGAGCGAATACACCCTTTTACTGTCCAGGTTACCAGACATAGAACATTTTGTTATGCCCGCTGTCCCGAGGACTTCCAAGTTGTGGAATTCCTTGCCGGCACATGTTTTTCCTTCTCTTCCGAACCTCCAAACCTTCAAGTCCAGAATTACAAGTTGCCTCTTTCCTCCTTGTCAACACCCACGGTACGATAGTATTTAGGCTGTGAGCCCTCGTGGTGTGTTGTTGAAAAAAAAAACACTTTAGGTTAGAAGATAATAAAAGTAGTCATAACGGTAAGATAGTAGTAAGTACAAGCCAATTTGTCCAGGATAGCGAGTGTAGAAGCGGCAGCAGCACCCCAGATGTGGGAGCAGTATTCGAGGTTTGGTCTTATTTGTGAAGTATATAAAGTATAGAGATTAGCTGGTGAAAAGTATTTGCGAGCCCGGAAGAGGAATCCTAATTTTTTAGCAGCCGCTTCTGCAATTGATGTGACATGTTGGTGCCAATTGAGATTTCGATCCACAGAGATGCCAACTTGTGAAAAGGACTCATTACTTTGAATAACTTGGTTGTTTATTGTGATGGGTCTAGGGCTGGTGTGTCTCTTATGAGAAAGAAAGCAAGACTGTGATTTGGTGGGGTTGAATTGTACAAGATTTCTACTTCCCCAATCTAATATTTTTTGGAGATCCACGGATATAAAACCCTCCATGAGTCTGCGGTCCTCATCTAGTTGGGTTAAAGAGGCACGCTTAGAATATTGTATATTGGAGTGGAGGGTGCTGTCGTCCGCGTAACTGTGAACTGGGTTGGATGTGCTAGAGAGGAGGTCATTGATGTGTAGAAGAAACAAAGTAGGGGCTAAAGCTGAACCTTGAGGAACTCCTGCATTAATTTCATACAGTTTAGAGCAATGGCCATCCACGACAACAGAAATGCTCCAGTTGGAGAGGAAATTTGCTGTTTCTGAGTGGTACTGCTACTGGTTTCCAAGTTAACGTTAGTGTGAATAATTGAACAGGTTGGACACTTTTTAGAGTTGATTGTGAAGTTATCAAAGTATTGAAAGGTTGATATTACTATTGTGAGCCTATCTCAATAGCTTATATTTTTTCAAAACATGGGTATCATCAGATTCCACAGTCAATCTGTGCACCTCTCTCAAAAGCCTTACATTATATGTCATTATGCATTATTATGTCATTTGACCTTAGATAATTAGATTTATTTTTCAACAAATATCAAATCTTACTACAAAGTAGCGGATTATTACTATGTATAAAAATACCTATGTCAATTACAAGTATGTGCTTACCTTGATTTTTTTATTGGCTGACTACGTCAAATCTACTCTACGTATGGGGCTACACACAATTGTTATTTATTTATCTCAATTTTTACTGTTTAACCACGAGTTCATTGACGAAACATTTTTGACATAAAGATAAAGAGGGGTGAACAGAAATTTCACTGCATCATGGTAGGCACTGACTTTCGCGAATTTTCAATTTTACTATATGACTAAAAAGAGCTCACCGAGTACTACCCCTTTCGGTCAGCCGATATTTAAAATAATAAGGTGTTATATTACATGCCTTGTAGGTTAGGTTATGTTGTGAGTGGGCCATAACAGTCCCTCCACTGTACTTGTACACACCCTGTATATATATATATATATATATATATATATATATATATATATATATATATATATATATATATATATATATATATACAAATTTTAAATGGTATTGATTACAGACGTTCTTGGTCGCACGCATTTGAAGACTTTTTGAATTTTGGTGTGTAGTAAGGTCTTTCCCAAGGCAACATATCCACCGAATTTCATTCAAATAGCTTTGTAATTTTCGGAGATAATTTTTTTTGAAAGAAAACTAAAAATTTTTCAGGAAAACCTTGTCCGATTTTCCAGGCTAATGAACTCATACAAGCTATTAATAAAAGAAAGGTACTTGTCGAGTTTCATCCAAATCGGTTAATTACTTTTTGAGTTATTGGTTGGAGATATATATATATATATATATATTCGCGCTTATTTGAAAAAAAAATTGCAAAGTCTCACCATCGATACCTCTCTATTAGTGAATTTTTTAAAATAAAAATTCACTAATAACATTGAGGTCATAAATAGCAGTTTAAAAATTATTTTTAATTTATAGTTGACGCTTATTGTTTTAACGTTTTGAAAGGTGCTCTTCCGAAATATATGATAATAAAGTGAGTTAAAGGGAAAACAAAGGCAATGTTGAAAGTGAAATTATCAACTTTGTGAGTCGAAGAAAAGACATAACAAATGGACTCTTTGAACTACAATAAAAGAAGGCATTCTGTACAAAACTTTATCCAACGTAACTCGCTGCATGACGGGATGGTAAAATTATTCATCATGTTGGACTCTTTCTGTCCTTGCGCAAGAAAATTGCCCGTCTGGGATACTGTTCTCAGTGAACTTCATAGTAGATTGAAAACAGCGCCACAGGGGAATTAATATACATAAAATACAAACTTGGAATTTTGAAAAGTATAAATGAAAGCACAGAAAGATAAATTGACCAAAATATTAAGACTTTTCCAAGCTTTCAGCATTAATACTTTTAAAGATTGTGCTATAAGTAACTCAAGTTTCTTAGATCTTTTTACGTCAGATTCATTGTATTTTCTAAAGCTTTCACTACCTTAAAATTTCGTTCAGTGTAACAACGTAAATTATTGAACTTCTTTGAATACATTCGGTTCCTAGGTTGTGGGAAATTACACTGTCATATAATAATGATAATAATAATAAGAAGAAGAATAAGGCTAAGATAATAATAATAAGGCTAAATCATCTGCTGTATATGGATGATCTTAAGCTGTTGACCTCCACAACAACTACCTGAAACAACTCCTTAAAACCGTGGAAGGATTTTCCAGAGATATTTACATGCAGTTTGGACTTGACAAATGTCGCACCTTATGTGTAGACAGAGGGAAGATACAACCAAGTGCATATGAAATGCAGAATGGCCAGCAAATTTCCTCGATGGATATAGAAGTGTGTTATAAATGCCTAGGAATACAGCAAGCCAGAAAAATAACCACAGTAATGAAGAACTTTCTGACAAATGAGTTTATGAAACGAGTAAAGCAGGGGGGTGCGAGCACATCGCAACAGCAGGAACCTGACTAAGGCTCTTAATACATATGCATTTTCTGCACTTAGCTATTTACTTGTGATTGTAAACTGGAGCAAAACGGACATCAAAAATCTACAGCGTAAGGTGCGAACACTCCTAACAAAATCCAAAAGGCATCACCCCCGTAGTGCTATAGAGCAAGTAACTCTACCTAGACACCAGGGTGGAAGAACAGTGTTGGATATTGGTAAACAGTTAGACCAGCAGATATTGAACCTACTTACATGTTGCCATCAGCGAGCAGTTACTTCTGAACTACACCGTGCCATATGCGAGGCAGATGATCAGTATCACTACAATTAAAAGAAAGTGACTACCGTACTCATCGGGACAAGCTGCAACATTAGATGCAGAAGCCTCTATGAGCGACATCTGAATGATACCTCACAGGCACATGTCGACATATTTGAGGTCGAAGTACTGGTTGGTGTACGGATAGATGTTTCCAGAGACAGGTGGGTTTTTGCTGGACATCCCAACAAAAAATAATTTGGTCCAAGATGGCAAATGTATATTGAGTGTCAGTCTACCCACCACTGGATGATATCAAGCGTTTGCTGCTACAGAGTATGAAGAGAGGCACGACGCAGTTGCGAAAATACTTCGAGAACTGGCTCAGAAACTGGGACTTTTAAATCTTAATAAGGTTCACTAGTATAGCCACACTCCTCAGCCAGTCCTAGAGAACTCAGGATATAGTTTGTACTGTGATCAGACCGTGCTCACCGACCAACGAGCAGCCCACAACAGACCAGATATAATAATAGTGGATAAGTCCTGCAAGCAAGTGACGGTGATGGATGTGGCCTTTCCGAATACTAATAATCTAGAGATAAAGTACAACGAGAAGATCATTAAGTAAAGAGACAGAGGAGGGCAGATATTGTCCGAGTGATCCAGATAGTTATGTCGTCAACTGACGTGGTTCCTAAGAGTCTTAGAGAAAACATTAAGAGATTGGGTCTTGGAGCGCATCTTTATAAGATTATGCAAAAAGCGGTAATGTATGCAACTGCCCACACCGTGCGGAGATTCCTGGGAAATAAGATTGTGTCGCGTTGTCGTTCAGGCCCCGATAACATGGAAAGGGCTCCATCTGAGCGCAGTCCCTTTGGTATCTGAGATACCTGGGATGAATGAATGTTTCCCTTTGAGGGAGTGTGAAAGCGCTTCACGCTAACAATAATAAAACAGAAAGAGGCCCTTGAAATAAGCTGCAAGATCCTTAGAAGCTCGGATTCCCTTCTGCGAATTGTCAAGACTCACGCAGTCACAGGAATAGAAGCATTCCTGTTCAAGGCAACAGCAGATCAGCAGGTTAACTCGGACTATGCTTCGACCACAGGTCAGGAAGAATGCAAGGTGGTCGCCCTTTGGTGACTGAGCTTGACATGTCGACCTTAAGAGCTAAAATTAGAAATGTCCTACAGAAACATTTGTTCGTGTAGTATGTTGAAAAGCCTTTGCATTGAATGTTCTTCCGGCATATAGAAGAACACGCCTTGTCAACGAGGCTGGCATTATCTTTCTTAAAATCAGCGTGGCTCCGATCGAAGACTGAATGGTTCATCGTAGCCTGCCAAGATGGTGTAATAAACACCTTGGTCTACCGCAAGCGCGTAATGCAGGTGGGCATAGCAGATGACAGCTGTAGAATATGTCACAAATCGCAGGAGATTTATGCATCTCTTGAGTGCATGTCCGGTGATGGCTTCTACCAGTTACGTGTATCGACATAATGCGGCCCTTCGAGTGTTGTATTACCATCTTCGACACTCTTATGGGGCAGACCAAACACCAGTGCTGCTTTACCAACCAGGGGATAACGAGTCTGTGGTGGAGAGCCAGAAATGCCCTATACACTGGAATTTCTCGGTCTCCACTGTCAGCCCAGTGGCTGCTAATAGGCATGACATTATACTCCTTGACAAACAAAAGAAAATCCTGTTCTCGGCTCCAGCCGAGACGAACGTTAAAATAAAGGAGGAGGAAAACCTACCAAGTATAGATACCTCATGTTCGAGCTTGGACATTTTTATTCAGGACATAACATACGACTCGTCGTTTTAATTATTGGCTGTTAGGGACTGTACTCAGTTCACTAACTCGAGCAAATTCCTGCATGCTACGCCGCTGCATATTCGCTAGCCTGCAAAATGCAAAAATCTGACTTGGGTCTTTACGTCTGCTCCGTTCTCTGAACCTGGATTGATGAATTCCGGCCCCGTGCTTTCTTACCACCGCTGGAGCAGGACCAGGATACGGGCGTAATGACGTTGCTTGGACATCAGAGTGTGTCAGAGCCTGGGACGGTTGCCCAACATGTTCTATTAAAATAATAATAATAAATAATTTATAAAATCACTGTAGTCAATTTTAAATTTCTGACACAAGAATGGAAAGATGGTGGGAAATTCGACAACGTGTCAGGAACGCTGACGGCGATACAACCAGATATCAGTCAGAATCTGTAGAGGCAGTTTCAGAGTGACTCTTTGAGCGCTCTGTAGTACTGCTTGGTTCTGAATCCGTTATCCACTTATTAAATAGCACTAACAATGGCTACAAATTACACAATGGCAACAACTCTCCCATATTATCTATATAAATCAAACTAATAGCTGCATCTGAAGGGATCTCACGAAGCTATTAGAGATAACAGAGCTTTAGAGCGAGAACATAAAAATGACATTTGGTATTAACAAATTTAGAATAAATTGAATGACTAAAGGAAGATGACAAAATCAGCGAATTACCACACGAGAGAACCTAATGCTGACATCTGGAATGCGGGTGGTAACCTATACTAGCTGCCTGCACCCGGTTTTTCCATTAAGGTATATTCAGGACATATTATGGAAATAATTGCACTTAAAATACAGTGAGAATCATATTTTGCCAGTAATAACAGGCTGCGATTAAATATATATATATATATATATATATATATATATATATATATATATATATATATATATATATATATATATATATATATATATAATGACGACTCAATAATATCTTCATTCCGTCCGTCAATGTCCAACAAATAAGGTTGATATGTTTTATAGTTCAAAAACATTAAGTAACACAATAATTAGTATTGCCTGACATTTTATCACACCACCTTGTATATTTAATAAGTCGTTGGTGTATATTTTAGACTCCAGCCACATCATAATTAAGCTGTGCTCCAGCATTACTGCGCAATTTGTTACATCCAACACTAATTTAAACCTAACTGCACCCGTTTATTTGAGGTGACGTAATCCTCGATCATCTTCAAATTAAGAAGACACCACGATGTCTGTCCGGATTCTATGCAAATATTGTCATGTTATTTGCCTACATTCATAAACAACGCAACTCAAGAATTGCATATAATTCAATATCTTATTTACATAAATTATGTAATTATACATAATGCAATTTATGTATATGGTTGTGTGGTAAAATTAACTGGTAAAGTCTTAAGCCTCTAATTTTATCTAATACCGTCATATTTATGTGTGGACGCAGGTGTCACCTCCGGTGAATTCTCTAATAAATTAGCTACTCCCAGAGAAAACTGGCTTCAATAAACAACTGAATTTATTATATCAATTATTATTTAATATGAATTCTATTGATTTCCATTTTGTATTGTTGTTTTATTACTGTAATAATCAAAATTGAATCTGATTTGTAAGCATTGTAGTTGATTACGCTGCGTTGAAAACTTGCATTTATCTGTGCTTTGTTGATAAAACTGCTCTTAAAACCGATTACGTAAAAGTATAAAGAAACCTAAAAGAAATGTTTCATGAACTAGCTCACATTCAACCAAACATGTCAGTACCATATCCAAATTATGGTTTAATCGAGCTAGCCAAAAACACCATTACCAAAAATTTCGCCTACAATTTATGGTGCAAAAAGTCCAATAGGAAAATTTACGTCGCCTTTGCCTCACCAAGGAACAATTTTTTAAATAAAATAGTTCATGCAAGGCAAAGCCTCTGTGTCATGAGCTTGACAGGGTACCCAGCGACCTGGAAAACCTGAAAAAACCTGGAAATTATATATTTGTAAAACTTCGTCACTAGCAGATGCATTTTTATTATGATTTCATATATATTATATGAATTTTCTCACGTGAATAGTTTTCTCATACCTAGGAAAATATATCTTGATAACAATGCGTCTTACCTTGGGTACCAATATCACTTAAATCCGCCAATGAACGCAGCATATGCCACATCATGCGTCGATATAAATAGCGTTTTCTTCATCTATCTCAAACATGGGCCATATGTACATCTCACTTGGAATGTTCTTCCTTGAATGCATAAAATGCAAAATGCGGTGGATATTGGCTGGGTAGAGCTGTGCTGTGAATGTGTTTATTCTATTTTACCCTTTTTGATCATGTTGAAAGTTGCAAAATATTTGGCATTTGTATATGGCGCATGTAAACAGTATCTTTGTTTCATTTTTTCAGCGCATTTTCATAAATAAAATTTCGCTATTAGAGAGGAAACGACTTTCGAATTTTCAAAAAATAATAATTAATGGGCGCGAATCTGAGCTTTTGGAACCCATTTCCGAGGCTTATCCAATTTTATATATGCATGGTTTGCAAAGTTTCTACGCCACCTAGAGACTTCTGGTTTGTTCCAGCACACTGGAAAATTCTTTACGGAGGCTAAGTTATGAAAGTCAAGTTATTTCATGAAAAAATTTCTTCTCGAAAATGCTATATATTATAAATTTAACGGAGTTAAGCATACTTATGTTTTTGATTATGTAAGTTTTTTATTTAAAGTTTCTATACAAGTTATTCAGGTATTCAGGTACGTGTGTTTTTTATTTCGAGTATTATGAAAAATGTACTCGAGGGGCTTGGAAATGTCAGGGAATTTAATTTTTGATTTCTACTTGGTACCCTGGCTTGATAATTGTGCCACAAAATCGATGTTTACTCGCTTGCTAAATAGTTATATTGCCCAGTTTCGCAAAGCTCGATTCAATATTTAACGGGCGGTTAGTTAATCAAGGCTTCAGACGACCAGTCACAAACTATGGATTCGGGTTTTTGCCATGACAACCAAATATTTAATCATGCTTTGTGGGCATATGTCTTCGGATATATGTCTGCCGAGGGGGCATTCAAAAGCTTAGAAGCTCTGAGTAAGAACGAACATTCGTAACGAACTGTTCATGGGTGCTTTTACACTAAAACCATACGCTTTTTGTTTAAAACGGCATATGTCTTCGGATATATGTCTGCCGAGGGGGCATTCAAAAGCTCAAAAGTTCTGAGTAAGAACGAAAATTCGTAACGAACTGTTCGTGGGTACTTTTACACTAAAACCATACGGGTTAAATGTCTCAAACAGGGGTATAAACGAAGCAATTTCTGACGACCAATGTGGATGATAGTATCAATAGAAGAGGCAGAGACCTCCCAACATTTCTCCTGTGATCTAGATAAATAAAATTGATTGTAATGGAGAATTGCCCTGAGAGGCGTATATTTATTCCCGGAATAGAATCTAGCGGGACAAGTTTGACTTTGCGGTAGCACCTTAGGCATGAAAACATTATTCCAACTGTAGACGTATATTGCTTTATACAGCATTAGGAGCGGATGTGATGACAACAAATTTTTACAATGGAAAAGAAACCCAAGTTTCTTTGCTGCTGCTTTTGCAATTTTGGAGACGTGTAAATGCGAGCAAAGTTCCACTGCAACAGTTATAGCCAATGTAGAGCCTGTGATTTTTAAAACGGGTTAAGTGTCTCAAACGGGGGTATAAACGAAGCAATTTCTGACGACCAATGTCGATGGTAGTATCAATAGAAGAGGCAGAGACCTCCCAACATTTCTGCTGTGATCTAGATAAATAAAATTGATTGTGATGGAGAATTCCCCTGAAAGGCGTATTCCCGGAATAGAATCTAGGAGGACAAGTTTAACTTTGGGGTAGCACTTTAGGCATGAAAACATTATTCCAACTGTAGACGTATATGTGCTTTATACATCATTAGGAGCGGATGTGTTGAAAACAAATTTTTACAATGGAAAAGAAATTAAAGTTTCTTAGCTGCTGCTTTTGCAATTTTGGAGACGTGTAAATACGAGCAAAGTTCCACTGCAACAGTTATAGCCAATGTAGACCCTGTGATTTTTTGTTCAGTATTTTGCCAGCCCGTAGGTAACTCTTCCTAGATAAGATGCAATTATCTGTTGTTTACATACAGTGAGTCCTGGTTCAAAAAAGGCAATCCGTATGATGCTGGTTTATGACGGGGTGCTTCATACCAGAAATATGCATTGAAATTGCAGGACCTTCTCCAAAGATAAGTGACGTGATATATATATATATATATATATATATATATATATATATATATATATATATATATATATATATATCGATATCGCCAGTAGATCGGTTTTAACGAAAGTTATATTGGAGATCACTTACGATTATTGTTTTTTCGAAGTATTTTATATGCGCTGCATTGATAACTTTTTCCATAACCTTCGACAAAAGTGATAGAATGGAAATTGAACGATATCGAATTTGTTTCCCATTTTAGGGGCACGCTAAACTCGAGCTTGTTTCCAGGCAAATTGAAATATTCCCATCTTATAGAACTTCGAAAAGGGGCGACATAAAAGTGCCAGGATCACACATTTTGGGAACCATCTGGTAATCAATCGGATTCTGATGCTTTCTTTGTGTCTAAATTTTATAATATGTGCTTAACAGTAATATATCTGGTGAATATTTCTTTTATATTTAGCGTATATATATATATATATATATATATATATATATATATATATATATATATATATATATATATATATATATATATATATATATATATATATATCCAACCGATAGCTCAAAAAGTTATTAACCGATCTTGATGAAACTTGGCAAGAATCTTTCTTTTGTTAATAGCTTGAATGAGTTCGTTAGTCGGCCCTGTCGGGCCAGTTTTTTCTGAAAAAAAACAGTTGATTTTTCCGAGAAAAAATTGAATCTCAAAAAACAAAGTTATTTTGATTAAATTTGGTTAACATATTCCCTCGTAAATACCTTACTACCTACCAAAACTCAACTTTCTAGGTTTATAAAAAATTGAGTTATACAAATTTGAAGCATTTAATGAAAATTCGCCATCATAACCCACTTGCTGCATCCATAATATTCTCACTTTACGGCTGGGATAGTTGGTGGGCTCTTTTGCTGTGTATTAGGTGTCAAATTTGAAGTAAATACACGGCGAATGTATCAGCCTTTTCTTACAACGATATAGCGGTAACACCATCATTTGAAGCCAGGGGTGGAAAGGAGCTGGTGGTGAAATTTTTCATCTACAGTCTTTACCATAGACCAGAAACGCCAAATATTTTTTGGACAAGAGATGACTTTTTCCTAATTGATTGCTGGGGATAATTTTTTGCTTGATCAATTATCTGCTTTCACTTGTTCCTTACTGATACAAAGGCAACCTGAGCTTTGCTGTTAGGGTTTTTGCGCCAAGAACGATTGCTTTTCGACAAGCTTTATTGAACCATGGTTTGATTTGAAATTGACATGTCTTTACAAAAAGGAAGGGGTTCGGCAAGATTTCCGGTATGGCGAGATTAAGCTGCCTCCTGGCGTCTATGGTTAGTCATAATCGCGGAAATAGGCCGACGTTGAAGCAACAAAATATACGTACATACGTTTTTAATTGCGTATGTGTGATAAAAAAGTGGATGACCTCGGAATCTGGCGTCCATTAGTCACAAACTTTTATAAATTTTGAAAAGGTGAATTTCGAGATTAAAATCATTATTGTTTTTCTTTTTTGCTTTGTCCCATTTGATTCTGAGATTCTAAGATCTGCAATCGAGCCCATCAAGAAGCTGTGTCGTTGCAGTTGGATATGATAACTACCGCGCCATGGCCGATTCGATTTCATCATTTTCTACAAAGATATTGACATTGTGATTGGTATAATGTGTATACATTTCCAGATGTCAACAACTGCCATAATAGGAAGATGATTATCGTAACATTTTTGCTAATAAAGTAGGATAATAGACGGTAATTGCCACGTCTTCAATGGTAATAATGTAAAGAATGTAAGATAATGTGGGCAATAACTCATATAAAAGATAAAATTACACATAAACTGCAATACCGCTGTTAAGACAGAGACAAATTAAACACGTGTAAATAATTTTATAATTTAATTCAAGTGACAGTTCTCTGCAAACTTAACCTACCTGATTTTACGGCCACCCAACCCACTGACACATTCTCAGTTAGTCTCAGATGTCACAGCCCACTCTATTTTTTCCGCATCAACAAGTTTTGAAGTTGAAATGTATAGATATCTATATAATTTGTTATAGTTTTTAGCTTGTTGTTACAACAGTATTGGCAATTTTATATGGGCTTATGTCTCTTAATTACGATGTAATTTAGTGTAATAAAAATATTGTAAAATTGATGAAGTGATTAACGCCCATACAAAGTAAGGTGGTATATTCGACAGTTTAAATATATACGGGGGCGGATCCTTATGATCCGCCCTACCTATTTATAGGTACTCTATAGTTATCATACTTCGACATGCAATGCTAAATATGTAATGACATTCCTGTAAAAATATTATCTTTTTAGGTCAGTTACTAATTACTTCACACGAGCTTAAGTACGATGAGGTATTGAAAAGTACTTAGCCTACAATATAAATGGGAATAATTTGTCAAAACAATAGTTTATTTATTTAACATAATATCCCCTAAGACTTACAAAAAAGTTATGTATGTAATCTAGTATCCAAACCTCAGCGGCACATGTGACTTCGTTGTTTTTCAAAACACGTTTACCTTTCAAATTTTTCGTGAGCTTTAGGAATAAATAATAGTCTGATGGTGCCAAATCAAGAGAATAGTGTGGGTGATCAATCAATAGAAAACCAATTTGATCTATTCTTTGTAGTGCAATCAACGACTTACGAGCAGAGACACGAAGACCACACCCTTGACAGGGTACCCAGCAACCTGGAAAACCGGGAAAACCTGGAAAAATCAGGGAATTTGAAATAACCCCTAAAATGTCAGGGAAATTCGTGATTTTGCTTAAATGTCATGGAAATCGTTCACTAGACCTGGAAATTATATATTTGTAAAATTGTGTCACTATCAGATTTATTCTTATTTTGATTTCATATATTTATGTTATATGATTTTTTTGTACATAAATGTTTTCTCCTAGGGCTGCTGTTTGGTACATTAATTGAAACCGCCAATGAACGCACGACATGTCGTACGGCAATATATTATATTGTCTTCTTTATGTATCGCAAACATGTCTCATTCGTTTATCTCACTTGGAATGCTCTTCCTTGAATGCATAAAATGCAAAGTGCGTTCTAGCTATTGGCGGCGTAAATCTGCGTGAATGTGTTTATTATATTTTAAACTTTATGATCATGTAACATAGAGTTGAAGTCGGAGTGTAAATATTTGGCATTTGTATATGGGCATTAGTATTGTAATCCAGAAGAGAAAAGTTTATCATTGCAACGCATTGTGTGTGATAGTGTAAAGAAATTATGGGAAATATAGAAATCAACGATAAGCTGACGGAACTTTCAATAATTCATATCATGATTTTCTTAAGTAGTTACTGAAAAAACGAGTAGTGTGTGTGTTTTGTTTTCTTTCCGCGACTATGGCCAATCACGAACGCCAGGGAGCAGTTTCAACTCACCATCCTGGAAATTTTGCCGAACCCCTGCCTTTCTGTAAGGAGAGTAGGGATATTTAACGTGCCCAACATCGCATGGACACGGGACCGACTGCTTTACGCCTCCTCCGAAGGGCGGAGGTGCAGACATTCAACTTGCTCAAATACAATGTCAGAACCTCGATTGATGTTAATTTTACAGTTTGTACTGAAAAAGTGAAAGGAGTACCCTGGGATATAACCCAGTACCCTTCGATTCAGAGGCACACGTTCTTACCCCTGAACCACCAAGGTTCTTAAAACGAGTAGTAATTTAGTAATTTTACAGGTAGAAATTTATGGCGTTTCTGTTATAGTTAACAGAATTAACCATATTTATGTTTTTGATAAGGATAAAAAAAACATTTTTTTTTAAGAAAAAGTATTCAGCGATGTGTGTTGTTCATTACGAGTATTATGAAAAAATCACTTGGGCCTGGAAATGTCAGGGAATTTGGTTTTTTATTTTTGCTGGGTACCCTGCTTGACCATTTTTTAGCGGCGTTTTCTACAGTTTCTTGCGTAATTTAGTTAGCAACTCACTTTAGAATTATGCCATCTTTATCCCAGAAAACTGAAGCAAGAACTTAGCCAACCGAGTTTTGAAAACTGAGTTTTTTTTGTGGTGGTATGCCTACACTATTTCGATAACTCTTTAGTGTCTGGATCATAGTAGTGGATCCATGTTTCTCCATGGTGACAAGGCGACCCAAAAAGTTTGAGAAATCTTCTTCAAAACGGTGCTACATTCCCTTCGACATTGTCAAACGAGCACGCCTTTGATTAGCATCAAGCATTTCGGAATCCATTTTGCCGAAAGATTTCTCATTCACAAGTCGTAATGGACAATGTAAAAAGCACGTTATGGGAAATATGTAATGTTTTTGTTATATGTATATTTCAGCCCAATTCGTCGATTCTCTAAGATCATTTCATGGACACAATGAATGTATTATTGAGTGGTCACAGAAACTGGTCTTCCAAAGCGGTACTCATCTGTGACAGTATATCGTCCTCTTTTAAATTTACAACCAAGTTTTAAAAAGGAGCATTCAAAGCACATTGGTTACCTAAGGTTTCTACCGTATCAGCAAAAATTTCTTTCACCGATAACGCTTTCACAAATAAATACTCAATCATTGACCGAAACGCTTTTATCAAAACAAAATCACAGTTCTGTCACTAATATATATATATATATATATATATATATATATATATATATATATATATATATATATATATATATATATATATATATATATATATATATTATTTGTTTGCTGTAGTTTTGTGATTTTTTATTGGTTTACGTGGACTGCAGTTTCGAACCGTCCAGGTTCATCATCAGCAGGCCACTACTAAAGTACACACAGTCCACGTAAACCAATAAAAAATCGCAAAAACTACAGCAAACAAATAAAGTTTATATTTAAAAGTGATTACAGTGTAGTGCAACATTCCAAAAGATATATATATATATATATATATATATATATATATATATATATATATATATATATATATATATATATATTTATATTAATTTATTTATTTATATATTTATGGGTATATGTATACAGGGTGATTCACGTAAAACTCCCAGGCTACATATCTTTAGGCCATAAACTCTATGACTAAAACTACTGCCAAAGCATCAGAGAAAGGGTCTATTTGAAATGAATTTTCTGGAAACATTTTATTAAAACTAATGACAATGACCATTGAAGCTGAAACAAGGACTTAAAACACATTTCCTACCACATTTTCTCCACATAGTCCGTATTGGCTTTAGGTTCCTTGCCTAAAAGTTGCCAATTTTGACGCTTCAAATCGCGATTTTCACGTTTTGAGTGGGAAAGTTATCAAATTTTCAAAGTAATTTTTCTGGAATTTCTTGACCTTTTTGCGCCAAACAACTTAGTCTTTGTGTATAACATACTGCAATAGATTTTGTTTCTACACAAAATATTTTGCTTCTGTGCGTTTATCTGGTCATCAGTGGCACCAAACATTTTTTTAATGCCTATAACTTTTTTCTTTCACCCTATAGATCTAAGTTTTGGTACAAAGTTTACTTTTTGTGACATAAACCCTTGTCCCAAATTTCCGGAAATATAAAAATTTTCCGAAAGAAAACACAACATTTTCCTGGTTAACGCAATTATCCAAGCCATTTGTAAAAGGAAGGTACCTACCAAATTTGACTGAAATCGGCCTGTTATTTTTTGAGTTATCGGTGTGATCTATATATATATATATATATATATATATATATATATATATATATATATATATATATATATATATATATATATATATATATATATATATATATATATATATATATATATATATATATATAGGCTGGTCCACTCCGCGGAAAAAGACCAGTTTTCCATATTAAACTCAGTTGTATGAAAAAAGTTTCAACTAAAAGTTGTTCCTATCAATCAGCTGGGTAATTCTGAAATATTGTAATTTACACAGGGTGTTCATTTTCTCCGTGGCAGACCAAACTTACATATTTTTTTTAAAATAGAACACCCTGTATTTTATATCATTTTTAAAAAGATGGTATTGCGACCAGCAAACTGATAACCCACATGATGGGTCTAGGCCCAACCGTTTCAGAGTTATTCATTTGTTTATTAAAAATATTGGTCTAGTTTGGTGTGTAAATACTTCGATTCTGCACAATGTTTTGGCTGCATATTCACTGGAATTAATTTTATACATTCCTCGCTATAACAAAATGCAACATGGTAATTCTTAATGTAACCTGCCTATACAGAGTGTTAAATTTCGCAAAACTTGAATTTTCTCGAACGTTATTAGATGCGCATTTTTATGGCTTTTTTTTAGCAATATCACGTTTGATGGCATTATTTTCAACGGTTTCAAAGATATCAAGCATTAATTACAAAATTTATCATTTTCCAATATTTATGAAACGTATCTCAAAAGTTGAGGGCGGCTTTGACAACACACACACACACACACACACACACACACACACACACACACACACACACACACACACACACACACACACACACATATATATATATATATATATATATATATATATATATATATATATATATATATATATATATATATATATATTCAAACTGACCCTGGATATGGGTCCCAGTGGCTAGTTCGCGCTCATTTGAAGTAATTTTTTCAAAATTAAAAGTCGAGAGCCGGGTATTAGTGAATTTTTTAAATCAAATGCACTAAAAGAATAAAGGGAAAATTCAAACACCACCATGTATGTAGCTTGGGTCCCCTTTTTACGGGAGCTTTTTGACGCTTTAGAAAATATTCCGTGTTTTATTCAACACCCTATAAAAATGTATGCGAATTACCTGATGTTTTACAGAACAACAAGCTAATAGTGAAAGGATCCTGCTTCCAAATACTTCCAGCAGAGTTCAATTTAATCGCGGCAATTGAATGTTGTTAAAATTTAAAAGGGGCAAAATTTTCGCAAGCGACGCTTTCCGTGTTGATTAGTTTATAATTATTACTCATTTGTAGCATGTTTCTAAGTTACTTGTTACGTTGTCGTAAATGACTATCAATTTTTAACCTTCAATTTACCGATGATATTTAATACTTTTTATATGTAATCTCCTGTTTGATGTTCATGTTTTTGGATGTACGCCATTTATTACACCTACTGAATCTTCAGGCGTTAAATAAAATAATCAAGAGATGACAAGATTATGAAGTGGGACCATAAATATAAACACGGCAGTACAAAGAAACAAGGTTAAGTATTCCATATGAAGTGACGTTTACATACATGTCAGATGGAATTAAATAGGTTGCTACCGGGTATTTGTAAATAATGACATCTAATGAATTGAACCAAAATAGAATGCAAATAATGCAGAAAACGTTGGAAAAGAACTGTCAATATAAATAAATATGATATACATGCAATACTTTATTGCATAGTTTAATCTGGGCTTAACATTAACATTATTGGGCAATTAGTGTAAGCAACCTACTGAACGGATAATGCGGAACAAAATCAGGTTTTCAGTTTTCGTTTACCCCGTTTTATTATTCGGAATGAAGGGCTAAGAGCTCAAGAAGTGGTCATCTTAAAATCGGTGACTCTTTTCCTTGGTAGTGAATTTTATTTTTAAAAAAACACTATTGACATATATATATATATATATATATATATATATATATATATATATATATATATATATATATATATATATATATATATATATATATATATATATATATATGTGTGTGTGTGTGACAAAGTTGAGTTTTATGTCAAAACATGTCTCCCTCAATATTAAAATTGACGTGTTTCAGCGTTTCTTTAAAAAAAAATTTCTCAGGACGCAAATCGGTCTGTTTCGTTTTCAATGCGCCAACCTGTATATTTTTTAAGGAAACGCTGAAACACGTCAATTTTAATATTGAGGGGGACATGTTTTGACATTAAACTCAACTTTGTCACATTAACCCCTTAAGGGTGGTGATAAAAACCCTTATATTTTAAATAGGGAAGATGGGTCAAGTGTTACATCATTTGAAAGCTCTTTCTTTTCTGAATTCAGCACACTATCTTTTTTGGAAGTTTTCTCAACTCGTTTAAAAATTATTCACAGTTGGAGTTGCAAGAACGTATTTCATTCACTGTGATAAGAAATGCACTAATTAGTCAATTTTTCGTAAAAAATAAAATAAAAAACAAAACCAAACGTTCAAAAATGTTTATTCAGTTAAGTAAGTGTTCAAATTGTTGACCACCAACTTCCATACAAAAGAACAAATTTTGTTCAAAACGAGCTCTGACATTCTGGAGCATTTGTGGAGTTATTAAACGGCATTCTTCAACAATGCGTCGTCGTAATTCTTCCAGGGACTCCGGTTCTGTTGCGTAAATTCTACTCTTTAAATGGCCCCATAGAAAGAAGTCTAAAGGAGTTAAATTCGGTGATCTAGGGGGCCACTCAATAGCACCTTTACGCCCAATCCATTGTCCTGGAAACTCTCTGTTCAAAAACTTCCTAACACGTTGTGAAAATGTGGAGGAGCTCCATCTTGTTGAAACACGAATTGATTTTCTTGATATCGATCATCATTTTCAACAATGTCAATTAGTAGAGGGTAAACGATATCTTCTAATAACTCCAAATACGTTTCGCCACTCAAATTGCCATCAAGAAAAATTGGTCCGATTAAACGGTATCCAAAAATGCCAGTCCAGACATTCAATTTCTGTGGAGTTTGAGTGTGGACTTCGTGAAAATTTCTTGAATTATTATCTGCCCAATAACGGCAATTATGACGATTGACTGTAGAGTTTAATAAAAACGTACACTCGTCTGAAAAACAGATATTGAACAGAAAGTTCCAGTTACCAGCTATTCGTACAGTCATAACTTCACAAAACTCCAGCCGCCGATCAAAATCATCTTCATTCAGTTGTAAAAGATGAATTTTATACGGGTAAAATTTATGATGCTTCAATATTCGCTGAATAGTTCTTCTTTTGATGTTTGATACAGTGGCCAATTTTCTCGTGCTCAAAGTTGGCTCTGCAGTAATTTGTCCTAAAACTTCAATCTCAGTATCATTTCTAACCGGAAATTTACATTCAGGATCCCGTTTTTTGTTAGCTACTGAACCACTTTGTGGAAACTTTGCAACTAACTCCAAAATGTATTTTCTGTTAACATGTCTGTTCGGATGTCGTTCATTAAACAAATTTGCGGTACGGTTGGCACAGTCATCGTTTTTGAAAAAAAAGAGTAATTATTTCAACTCTTTCTTCTACAGAATACACCATTGTGAAATTAATTTTCGGTGGTACTATCAAGTATCAAACCGACCGATAAACAGAAATAATAAACCGCATTTCTCTCATTCCGATAAGAAATGTTCTGATGGTCAATTTTTTTGTTTACAAATCAACAAAACATTGACTATCAGCACATTTCTTAGCGAAATGAGTGAAATGCGTTTTTGCATCATCAACTGTGAATAGTTTTTAAACAAGTTGATAAAACTTCCAAAAAATTAGTGTGCTGAATTCAGAAAAGAAAGAGCTTTCAAATAATGTAACACTCGACCCATGTTCCCTATTTAAAATATAAGGGTTGTTATCACCACCCTTAAGGGGTTGATGTGACAAAGTTGAGTTTTATGTCAAAACATATCCCCCTCAATATTAAAATTAACGTGTTTTAGCGTTTCTTAAAAAAATATTCTCTGGACGCAAATCGGTCTGTTTCGTTTTCACTGCGCCACCCTATATATATATATATATATATATATATATATATATATATATATATATATATATATATATATATATATATATATATATATATATATATATGTATATGTACATATGTATATGTACATAGGTATCTATATATATATATATATATATATATATATATATATATATATATATATATATATATATATATATATATATCTTTGTGTTTATCACACCGATAACTCAAAAAATAATCGGCCGATTTTGATCAAAGTTGTTACGTACCTTCGTTTTGCAAGTGGCTCGGATAAGTTCGTTCACCAGGAAAATCGGCCCAAGATTTCCCGGAAAATTTTGTATTTTCTTTCGGAAAAGCATTATATCTCCGGAACTAACAGAGTAAGGGCAACCAAATTGGGTACGCGTATTTGTATTATAACGAGCGAACCATGTACCACAATTTAGTTCTCTAAGTTTAAAGGCAAAAAAGTTATGGGCAGTTAAAGAAAAACAATTTGGAGTTTTCCTCAAAACGTCAAAGTCACGATTTGAAACGTCAAATTTGGCAATGTTTAGGCAAAGAACGTGAAACAAATACGAACTGTGAAAAGAAAATGTTGCAAGAAAATTGTTCTGCGAATCCTTAAGTTTCAGCTTCAACCGTCATTGCCCTTTATTTTACTAAAATATTTACAGAAAATTCATTTCAAATTGTTGGTTGGTTGTACACAATCTCTATTTATAACGTTTTGTGTTAATTTGAGCTGTCGTAACAACATAGTACCTGGTTCCGCACCGAGATGGCGACCCTGTAAAATATCTCACAATGTTACTGGTAAAGCTGAGAAAATTTCAGTGTTCAAAGCATTAATTTAATCAAGTTGTTAAATGTGGAGACATGGTTTCCAAAGCACTTTTCGCAGAAACTATACTTTTTTCAATTTTCTAAAAGTTCATAAATTGAACATCTCATGTGATAGAAGGTCGCAATGAGGAAAAAATAGCTCATTTTAAAATGCAAAATCCAATATGGCGCTCAGAAGAAAAAATGAAGTTGAAGATATTCCTGAAGAACATAAACATTTTTCAAGGAATTTAATTTAACAGACATGTTCTAAATTTAAAAGTGTTCCAAGAAGGTGAAAATCCTATCTTGATACTACCACTAGTAAAAAAAATTATAGCGAAAATAAGATATCCCGAAATTTCAGTTCTTTTCAGGTTATTTCAGGAACTAAAAGAGCGACCTAGGCTATTTTGCCGTCTACGTCTTCAGCATCAGATTGCGCAACCTTTCTCTAATTTAACCGACCCTACATCTCTTACGGTTGATGAGTTTCCAATGTTTGAGCTAAAAAAGAGCACCTGTATATATTATCTAGGTTAATGTCTAAATACCTGTTTATAAACAAGCATTTATAATATTAAATGTCATCTAATATTGAATACACTAAATTAGAACTATCCTAATAAAACATTATTGTATAAATTAAATTAAAACAATTTTAACATCACCACCATACCTACTTATTGTTACTGTGTTACTGGATATTTTAACCAAGATATGTTTGCTGTAGTGTCGAATCACCCATCGCTTTGTAGTTAAATATTGGCAAAGCATAATGTCACGACATAATCTGAAATGGGAAAATGGTTTCACAAATTATAATTAGTAAATATGGAACTAACATGTTGTTGCTCATAAGACGGGAAGTATGAAGTTATTAACCTATTCCTTTTATTTTCAGGTGAAGTTAGAGAAGGTACTTGGAGTAACAGTTGCAAGCAATGCTGCTTTGGATTCTGATGGTAACGGCACAATTGCATATCCTGCAGGGTAAGTTTTCACTTGTCTTGTGCATAAACTAGTACGTTGGGTTACGAACCCTTTTCCATTTCAATTCGCCTACCTTAGGATTTTCAGAAATTCGTCTTGAAGAAGTAAAAATAGAAAAGTATTACAAGAACTTTAAATTTGCTTATTCTTTTAACATCTTCACCACCTTTAACTACGAGAAATATATATGAAGTGACTAAAACCAATAAGTAACAAAAAATGAGAACAAGTATTAAAAATGCGAACAAATAAATAAAATTAACAAAAGGACAATTTTAAAGTTTACCACCGGGTAATGCAGCCTTTATTAGTGAATTTTTATTTTTAAAAATCTGTAAAATCGAAAAACTTTAGGTACTAAATCAGTTCTGCTGGTGATAAAAAAAATTTGAAACAAAAACAAATTCCAAAAGCTGCATGAGTTGTTATTGTTGCCCACCACAAGTCCAAAAACGTTACACTCAATCACGTTAGTATGGGTAAAAAGCCATTCCGAAATAGCAGGTAATAAGAGTGCCGACAGTGGGGCTAGACATGTGACTTTTACCAGAATTTACTAATTTCTACTTGACAAAGGATATTGTTAGCGTGCTACATAGAAAAAGCCAACTTTTATTAGTATGCGGGTGGATGAAATATGTCACTTGTTCATCAAATGGATTAACTTTGATTAGCATTGAGTGAAGATTGGAACTTGTGATGAGCTCTGATAGGTACAATTTGAATAACCCAATTTTCTATAAACTTAGAAAGTTTAATTTTGGTACGTAGTAATGTCTCTCCCAAGGCAACATAGTACATTTCATTAAAACAGCTTTGTAATTTTCGGAGAAAAAAAAAATTTTCGAAAGAAAACTATTTTCCTGACTAACGAACTCATCCAAGCCATTAATAAAATACCTCTCTGTTAGTGAATTTTTTCTAATAAAAATTCACTAAAAAAGGCACTTGAGTTTCATCGAA